>CM075814.1:23373552-23461824 GCA_037975025.1 Excoecaria agallocha | reverse complement strand
TCCCCTTTGAGTTTTTGATGAAAAATTAAAAAAAATTCAAAGGGGTACCCCTTTGCGATTTTGATGAAAAACTGAGGCAAAATGGCAAAGGGTAACAGCTTTTAGTTTTTATTTAAAATAGAGTAAAAATGTAAAGGGGTACCTCTTTGGGTTTTGGCTGAAAAAATGAGCCAAAATGCTAAAGGGTACCCCCTCTGAGTTTTTGTTGAAAAATTGAGTAAAAATGCAAAGGAGTACCCCTTTGGAATTTTTGTGAAAAATTGTGGAAAAATGAAAAGGGGTACCAATTTGGGTTTTGCATGAAAAAATGAGCCAAAATGCTAAAGGGTACCCCCTCTGAGTTTTGGTTTAAAAATTTAAGTAAAAATACGAAGAGGTACCCCTTTGGGATTTTGTGGAAAAACTGAGGCAAAATGGCAAAGGGTACCCCCTTTGAGTTTTGGTGTAAAAACTGAGTAAAAATGCAAAGGGGTACCCCTTTGCATCTTTGATGAAAAACTGAGAAAAAATACAAAGGGGTACCCCTACGAAATTTTGGTGAATTACTGAGGAAAAATGGCAAAGGGTACCTCCTTTGAGTTTTTGTTGAAAACTGAGTAAAAATGCAAAGGGGTACCCCTTTAAGTTTTTGATGGAAAACTGAGAAAAAAGTCAAAGGGGTACCACTTTGGGATTTTGATGAAAAACTGATGCAAAATGGCAAATGGTACTACCTTTTAGTTTTTGTTTAAAATAGAGTAAAAATGCATAGGACTACCACTTTGGGTTTTGGCAGAAAAACTGAGTCAAAACGCTAAAGGGTATTGCCTATGAATTTTGGTTGAAAATTTGAGTAAAAATGAAAAGGGGTACCCCTTTAGATTTTTTGTGAAAAATTGTCGAACAATGCAAAGGGGTACCAATTTGTGTTTTGGCTCATAAACTGAGCCAAAATGCTAAAGGGTACCCCCTCTGAGTTTTGGTTGAACAAATTAAGTAAAAATGCGAAGGGGTACCCCTTGGGATTTTGATGAAAACTAAGGCAAAATGGCAAAGGGTACCCCCTTTGAGTTTTGGTGTAAAAACTGAGTAAAAATGCAAAGGGGTACCCCTTTGCGTCTTTGATGAAAAACTGAGAAAAAATACAAAGGGGTACCCCTACGAAATTTTGATGAATTACAGAGGCAAAATGGCAAAGGGTACCTCCTTTGAGTTTTTTGTTGAAAACTGAGTAAAAATGCAAAGGGGTACCCCTTTGAGTTTTTGATGGAAAACTGAGAAAAAAGTCAAAGGGGTACCACTTTGGGATTTTGATGAAAAACTGATGCAAAATGGCAAATGGTACTACCTTTTAGTTTTTGTTTAAAATAGAGTAAAAATGCATAGGACTACCCCTTTGGGTTTTGGCAGAAAAACTGAGTCAAAATGCTAAAGGGTATTGCCTATGAATTTGGTTGAAAATTTGAGTAAAAATGAAAAGGGGTACCCCTTTAGATTTTTTTGTGAAAAATTGTGGAACATGCAAAGGGGTACCAATTTGTGTTTTGGCTCATAAACTGAGCCAAAATGCTAAAGGGTACCCCCTCTGAGTTTTGGTTGAAAAATTAAGTAAAAATGCGAGGGTACCCCTTTGGGATTTTGATGAAAACTAAGGCAAAATGGCAAAGGGTACCCCCTTTGTGGTTTGGTGTAAAAACTGAGTAAAAATGCAAAGGGGTACCCCTTTGCGTCTTTGATGAAAAACTGAGAAAAATACAAAGGGGTTACCCCTACGAAATTTTGATGAATTACAGAGGCAAAATGGCAAAGGGTACCTCCTTTGATTTTTTGTTGAAAACTGAGTAAAAATGCAAAGGGGTACCCCTTTGAGTTTTTTGAAGGAAAACTGAGAAAAAATTCAAAGGGGTACCCCTTTTAGATTTTGATGAAAAGCTGATGCAAAATGGCAAAGTGTACTACCTTTTAGTTTTGTTTAAAATAGAGTAAAAATGCATAGGACTACCCCTTTGGGTTTTGGCTGAAAAATGAGTCAAAACGCTAAAGGGTATTGCCTATGAATTTTGCAAAGGGATACCCCTTTGGATTTTTTATGAAAAATTATTGACAATGCAAAGGGGTACCAATTTATGTTTTGGCTGAAAAACTGAGCCAAAACGGTAAAGTGTACCCCCTCTGTGTTTTGGTTTAAAAATTAAGTAAATGCGAAGGGGTACCCCTTTGGGATTTTTGAGGAAAAACTAAGGCAAAATGGCAAAGGGTACCCCCTTTGAGTTTTGATAAAAACTGAGTACAAATGAAAAGGGGTACCCCTTTGGGTCTTTCATGAAAAACTGAGAAAAAATACAAAGGGGTACCCCTACGAAATTTTGATGAATTACTGAGGCAAAATGGCAAAGGGTACCTCCTTTGAGTTTTTGTTGAAAAACTGAGCAAATGCAAAGGGGTACCCCTTTGAGTTTCTGATGGAAAACTGAGAAAAAATTCGAAAGGGTACCCCTTTGGGATTTTGATGAAAAACTGATGCAAAATGGCAAAGGGTACTACCTTTTAGTTTTTGTTTAAAATAGAGTAAAAATGCATAGGACTACCCCTTTGGGTTTTTGCCGAAAAATTGAGTCAAAACGCTAAAGGGTATTGCCTATGAATTTTGCAAAGGGGTCCCCCTTTTAATTTTTTGAAAAATTGTTGAACAATGCAAAGAGGTACCAATTTTTGTTTTGGCTGAAAAACTGAGCCAAAATGCTAAAGGATACCCCTCAGAGTTTTGGTTCAAAAATTAAGTAAAAATGCGAAGGGGTACCCCTTTGGGATTTTGATGAAAAACTAAGGCAAAATGGAAACGGGAACCCCCTTTTAGTTTTGGATTAAAAACTGAGTACAAATGAAAAGTGGTCACCCTTTGGGTTTTTCATGAAAAACTGAGAAAAAATACAAAGGGGTACCCCTATAGAATTTTGATGAATTACTGAGGCAAAATGGCAAAGGGTACCTCCTTTGAGTTTTTGTTGAAAACTGAGCAAAAATGCAAAGGGGTACCCCTTTGAGTTTTGATGGAAAACTGAGAAAAAATTCAAAGGGGTACCACTTTGGGATTTTGATGAAAACTGATGCAAAATGGCAAAGGGTACTACCTTTTAGTTTTTGTTTAAAATAGAGTAAAAATGCATAGGTCTACCCCTTTGGATTTTGGATGAAAAACTGAGTCAAAACGCTAAAGGGTATTGCCTATGAATTTTTGTTGAAAATTTGAGTAAAAATGCAAAGGGGTACCCCTTTGGATTTTTTGTGAAAAATTGTGGAACAATGCAAAGGGGTACCAATTTGTGATTTGGCTGAAAAACTGAGCCAAAACGCTAAAGGGTACCCCCTCTGAGTTTTGGTTGAAAAATTAAGTAAAAATGCGAAGGGGTACCCCTTTGGGATTTTGAGGAAAAACTAAGGCAAAATGGCAAAGGGTACCCCCTTTGAGTTTTGGATTAAAAACTGAGTACAAATGAAAAGGGGTACCCCTTTGGGTCTTTCATGAAAAACTGAGAAAAAATACAAATGGGTACCCCTACGGAATTTTGATGAATTATTGTGGCAAAATTGTAAAGGGTACCTCCTTTGAGTTTTTGTTGAAAACTGAGTAAAAATGCAAAGGGGTACCCCTTTGAGTTTTTGATGAAAAATTGAGAAAAAATTCAAAGGGCTACCCCTTTGGAATTTTGATGAAAAACTGAGGCAAAATGGCAAAGGGTAACACCTTTTAGTTTTAATTTATAATAGAGTAAACATGGCAAAGGGTAACACCTTTTAGTTTTTATTTATAATAGAGTAAAAATGTAAAGGGGTACCTCTTTGGGTTTTGGCTGAAAAAATGAGCCTAGATTCTAAAGGGTACCCCCTCTGAGTTTTGGTAGAAAAATTGAGTAAAAATGCAAAGGAGTACCCCTTTGGAATTTTTGTGAAAAACTGTGGAAAAATGCAAAGGGGTACCAATTTGGGTTTCGGCTGAAAAACTGAGCCAAAATGCTAAAGGGTACCCCTCTGAGTTTCTGATTAAAAATTGAGTAAAAATGCGAAGGGGTACCCCTTTGGGATTTTGGGGAAAAACTGAGGCAAAATGGCAAAGGGTACCCCCTTTGAGTTTTGGTGTAAAAACTGAGTAAAAATGCAAAGGGGTACCCTTTTGCATCTTTGATGAAAAACTGAGAAAAAATCAAAGGGGTACCCCTACCAAATTTTGATGAATTACTGAGGCAAAATGGCAAAGGGTACCTCCTTTGAGTTTTTGTTGAAAACTGAGTAAAAATGCAAAGGGGTACTCCTTTGAGTTTTTGATGGAAAACTGAGAAAAAATTCGAAAGGCTACCCCTTTGGGATTTTGATGAAAAACTGATGCAAAATGGCAAAGGGTACTACCTTTTAGTTTTTGTTTAAAATAGAGTAAAAATGCATAGGACTACCCCTTTGGGTTTTGGCCGAAAAATTGAGTCAAAACGCTAAAGGGTATTGCCTATGAATTTTGCAAAGGATTCCCCCTTTTGATTTTTTGTGAAAAATTGTTGAACAATGCAAAGAGGTACCAATTTTTGTTTTGGCTGAAAAATTGAGTCAAAATGCTAAAGGGTACCCCCTCTGAGTTTTGGTTGAAAAATTAAGTAAAAATGCGAAGGGGTACCCCTTTGGGATTTTGAGGAAAAACTAAGGCAAAATGGAAAAGGGTACCCCCTTTGAGTTTTGGATTAAAAACTGAGTACAAATGAAAAGGGGTACCCCTTTGGGTCTTTCATGAAAAACTGAGAAAAAATACAAAGGTGTACCCCTACGAAATTTTGATGAATTATTGTGGCAAAATGGTAAAGGGTACCTTCTTTGAGTTTTTGTTGAAAACTGAGTAAAAATGCAAAGGGGTACCCCTTTGAGTTTTTGATGAAAAATTGAGAAAAAATTCAAAGGGGTACCCCTTTGGAATTTTGATGAAAAACTGAGGCAAAATAGCAAAGGGTAACACCTTTTAGTTTTTATTTATAATAGAGTAAAAATGGCAAAGGGTAACACCTTTTAGTTTTTATTTATAATAGAGTAAAAATGTAAAGGGGTACCTCTTTGGGTTTTGGCTGAAAAAATGAGCCAAGATGCTAAAGGGCACCCCCTCTGAGTTTTGGTAGAAAAATTGAGTAAAAATGCAAAGGAGTACCCCTTTGGAATTTTTGTGAAAAATTGTGAAAAAATGCAAAGGGGTACCAATTTGGGTTTCGGCTGAAAAACTGAGCCAAAATGCTAAAGGGTACCCCTCTGAGTTTTTGATTAAAAATTGAGTAAAAATGCGAAGGGGTACCCCTTTGGGATTTTGAGGAAAAACTGAGGCAAAATAGCAAAGGGTACCCCCTTTGAATTTTGGTGTAAAAACTGAGTAAAAATGCAAAGGGGTACCCTTTTGCATCTTTGATGAAAAACTGAGAAAAAATACAAAGGGGTACCCCTACGAAATTTTGATGAATTACTGAGGCAAAATGGCAAAGGGTACCTCCTTTTGAGTTTTTGTTGAAAACTGAGTAAAAATGCAAAGGGGTACCCCTTTGAGTTTTTTATGGAAAACTGAGAAAAAATTCAAAGGGGTACCCCTTTGGGATTTTGATGAAGAACGGATGCAAAATGGCAAGGGGTACTACCTTTTAGTTTGTATTCAAAATAGAGTAAAAATGCATAGGACTACTCCTTCGGGTTTTGGCTGAAAAACTGAGTCAAAATGCTAAAGTGTATTGCCTATGAATTTTTGTTGAAAATTTGTGTAAAAATGCAAAGGGGTACCCATTTGCATTTTTTGTGAAAAATTGTTGAACAATGCAAAGAGGTACCAACTTGTGTTTTGCCTAAAAAACTGAGCCAAAACGCTAAAGGGTACCCCTCTGAGTTTTGGTTGAAAAATTAAGTAAAAATACGAAGGGGTACCCCTTTGGGATTTTGATGAAAAACTAAGGCAAAATGGCAAAGGGAACCCCCTTTGAGTTTTGTATTAAAAACTGAGTACAAATGAAAAGGGGTAACCCTTTGGGTCTTTCATGAAAATATGAGAAAAAATACAAAGGGGTATCCCTATGGAATTTTGATGAATTGCTGAGGCAAAATGGCAAAGGGTACCTCCTTTGAGTTTTTGTTGAAAACTGAGCAAAAATGCAAATGGGTACCCCTTTGAGTTTTTGATGAAAAACTGAGAAAAAATTCAAAGGGGTAGCCCTTATTGATTTTGTTGAAAAACTGAGGTAAAATGGCAAAGGGTACCACCTTTTAGTTTTTTTTTAAAATAGAGTAAAAATGTAAAGGGGTACCTCTTTGGGTTTTGGCTGAAAAAATGAGCGAAATTGCTAAAGGGTACCCCCTCTGAGTTTTGGTTGAAAAATTGAGTAAAAATGCAAAGGGGTACCCCTTTGGATTTTTTGTGAAAAATTGTGGAAAAATGTAAAGGGGTACCAATTTCGGTTTTGGCTAAAAAACTAATCAAAAACGCTAAAGGGTACCCCCTCTTAGTTTTGGTTGAAAAATTGATCAAAAATGTGAAGGGGTACCGCTTTAGGATTTTGAAGAAAAACTGAGGCAAAATGGCAAAGGGTACCCCTTTGAGTTTTATTTTAAAAACTGAGTAAAAATGAAAAGGGGTACCCCTTTGGGTCTTTCATGAAAAACTGAGAAAAAATACAAAGCGGTACCCCTACGAAACTTTGATGAATTGCTGAGGCAAAATGACAAAGGGTACCTCCTTTGAGTTTTTGTTTAAAACTGAGTAAAAATGCAAAGGGGTACCCATTTGAATTTTGGATGAAAAACTGAGTAAAAATTCAAAGGCGTACCGCTTTGGGATTTTGATGAAAAACTAAGGCAAAATGGCAAAGGGTACCACCCTTTAGTTTTTGTTTAAAATAGAGTAAAAATTTAAAGGGGTACCTCTTTGGGTTTTAGCTGAAAAAATGAGCCAAAAAACTAAATGGTACCGCCTTTGAGTTTTGGTGGAAAAATTGAGTAAAAATGCAAAGGGGTACCCCTTTTGGAATTTTTGTGAAAAATTGTGGAAAAATGCAAAGGGGTACCAATTTGGGTTTCGGCTGAAAAACTGAGCCAAAATGCTAAAGGGTACGCCCTCTGTGTTTTGGTTTAAAAATTGAGTAAAAATGCGAAGGGGTACCCCTTTGGGATTTTGAGGAAAAACTGAGGCAAAATAGCAAAGGGTACCCCCTTTGAGTTTTGGTGTAAAAACTGAGTAAAAATGCATAGGGGTACCCTTTTGCATCTTTGATGAAAAACTGAGAAAAAATACAAAGGGGTACCCCTACGAAATTTTGATGAATTACTGAGGCAAAATGGCAAAGGGTACCTCCTTTGAGTTTTTGTTGAAAACTGAGTAAAAATGCAAAGGGGTACCCCTTTGAGTTTTTTATGGAAAACTGAGAAAAAATTCAAAGGGGTACCCCTTTGGGATTTTGATGAAAAACTGATGCAAAATGGCAAAGGGTACTACCTTTTAGTTTTAGTTTAAAATAGAGTAAAAATGAATAAGACTACCCCTTTGGGTTTTGGCTGAAGAATGAGTCAAAATGCTAAAGTGTATTGCCTATGAATTTTGGTTGAAAATTTGTGTAAAAATGCAAAGGGGTACCCCTTTGGATTTTTTGTGAAAAATTGTTGAACAATGCAAAGAGGTACCAATTTGTGTTTTGGCTGAAAAACTGAGCCAAAACGCTAAAGGGTACCCCTCTGAGTTTTGGTTGAAAAATTAAGTAAAAATACGAAGGGGTACCCCTTTGGGATTTTGATGAAAAACTAAGGCAAAATGGCAAAGGGAACCCCCTTTGAGTTTTGTATTAAAAACTGAGTACAAATGAAAAGGGGTAACCCTTTGGGTCTTTCATGAAAAACTGAGAAAAAATACAAAGCAGTAACCCTACGGAACTTTGATGAATTGCTGAGGCAAAATGGCAAAGGGTACCTCCTTTGAGTTTTTGTTGAAAACTGAGTAAAAATGCAAAGTGGTACCCCTTTGAGTTTTTGAATAAAAACTGAGAAAAAATACAAAGGGGTACCCCTACGAAATTTTGATGAATTACTGAGGCAAATAGGCAAAGGGTACCTCCTTTGAGTTTTTTTTGAAAACTGAATAAAAATGCAAAGGAGTACCCCTTTGAGTTTTTGATGGAAAACTGAGAAAAAATTCAAAGGGGTACCCCTTTAGGATTTCGATGAAAAACTATTGCAAAATGGCAAAGGGGAACCCCTTTGGGTCTTTCATGAAAAACTGAGAAAAAATACAAAGCGGTATCCCTACGAAACTTTGATGATTTGTTGAGGCAAAATGGCAAAGGGTACCTCCTTTGAGTTTTTGTTGAAAACTTAGCAAAAATATAAATGGGTACCCCTTTGAGTTTTTGATGAAAAACTGAGAAAAAATTCAAAGGAGTACCCCTTTGGAATTTTGATGAAAAACTGAGGTAAAATGGCAAAGGGTACCACCTTTTAGTTTTTTTTTTTTAAAATAGAGTAAAAATGTAAAGGAATACCTCTTTGGGTTTTGGCTGAAAAAATGAGCCAAAACGATAAAGGGGACCCCCTCTGAGGTTTTGTTGAAAAATTGAGTAAAAATACAAAGGGGTACCCCTTTGAATTTTTTGTGAAAAATTATGGAAAAATGTAAAGGGGTACCAATTTGGGTTTTGGCTGAAAAACTAAGCAAAAATGCTAAAGGGTTCCCCCTCTTAGTTTTGGTTGAAAAATTGATCAAAATTGCGAAGGGGTACCCCATTGGGATTTTGAAGAAAAACCGAGGCAAAATGGCAAAGGGTACCCCTTTGAATTTTATTTTAAAAACTGAGTAAAAATGAAAAGGGCTACCCCTTTGGGTCTTTCATGAAAAACTGAGAAAAATACAAAGCAGTACCCCTACGGAACTTTGATGAATTGCTGTGGCAAAATGGTAAAGGGTACCTCCTTTGAGTTTTTGTTGAAAACTGAGTAAAAATGCAAAGGGGTACCCCTTTTAGTTTTTGATAAAAACTGTCAAAAAATACAAAGGGGTACCCCTACGAAATTTTGATGAATTACTGAGGCAAAATGGCAAAGGGTACCTCCTTTGAGTTTTTTTTTGAAAACTGAGTAAAAATGCAAAGGAGTACCCCTTTGAGTTTCTGATGGAAAACTGAGAAAAAATTCAAAGGGGTACCCCTTTAGGATTTCGATGAAAAACTATTGCAAAATGGCAAAGGTTACTACCTTTTAGTTTTTGTTTAAAATAGAGTAAAAATGCATAGGGGTACCCCTTGGGTTTTGGCTGAAAAACTAAGTCAAAATGCTAAAGGGTATTGCCTCTGAATTTTGGTAGAAAAATTGAGTAATAATGCAAAGGGGTACCCCTTTGGATTTTTTGTGAAAAATTGTGAAACAATGCAAAGGGGGACCAATTTGTGTTTTGGCTGAAAAACTGAGCCAAAACGCTAAGGGGTATCTCCTCTGAGTTTTGGTTGAAAAATTAAGTAAAAATGCGAAGGGGTACCCCTTTGGGATTTTGATGAAAAACTGAGGCAAAATGGCAAAGGGTACCCCCTTTGAGTTTTGGATTAAAAACTGAGTACAAATGAAAAGGGGTACCCCTTTGGGTCTTTCATGAAAAACTGAGAAAAAATACAAAGGGGTACCCCTACGGAATTTTTATGAATTGTTGAGGCAAAATGACAAAGGGTACCTCCTTTGAGTTTTTGTTGAAAACTGAGTAAAAATGCAAAGGGGTGCCCCTTTGAGTTTTTGATAAAAAACTGAGAAAAAATTCAAAGGGTTACCCCTTTGGGATTTTGATGAAAAACTGAGGCAAAATGGCAATGGATATGACCTTTTAGTTTTTGTTTAAAAAAGAGTAAAAAAGTAAAGGGGTAGCTCTTTGGGTTTTGGCTGAAAAAATGAGCTAAAATGCTAAAGGGTACCCCCTCTGAGTTTTGGTTGAAAATTTGAGTAAAAATGCAAAGGGGTACCCCTTTGGATTTTTTGTGAAAAATTATGGAAAAATGCAAAGGGGTACCAATTTGGGTTTTGGCTGAAAAACTGAGCCAAAATGCTAAAGGGTACCCCCTCTGAGTTTTGGTTTAAAAATTGAGTAAAAATACGAAGGGGTACCCCTTTGGAATTTTGATGAAAAACTGACGCAAAATGGCAAAGGGTACCCCCTTTGAGTTTTGGTGTAAAAACTGAGTAAAAATGCAAAGGGGTACCCCTTTGCGTCTTTGATGAAAAACTGAGAAAAAATACAAAGGGGTACCCCTACGAAATTTTGAAGAATTAATGAGGCAAAATGGCAAAGGGTACCTCGTTTGAGTTTTTTTTGAAAACTGAGTAAAAATGCAAAGGGGTACCCCGTTGAGTTTTTGATGGAAAACTGAGAAAAAATCAAAGGGGTACCCCTTTGGGATTTTGATGAAAAACTGATACAAAATGGCAAAGGGTACTACCTTTTAGTTTTCGTTTAAAATAGAGTAAAAATGCATCGGACTACCCCTTTGGGTTTTGGCTGAAAAACTAAGTCAAAATGTTAAAGGGTATTGCCTCTGAATTTTGGTAGAAAAATTGAATAAAAATGCAAATGGGTACCCCTTTGGATTTTTTATGAAAAATTGTGTAACAATGCAAAGGGGGACCAATTTGTGTTTTGGCTGAAAAACTGAGACAAAACGCTAAAGGGTACCCCCTCTGAGTTTTGGTTGAAAAATTAAGTAAAAATGCGAAGGGGTACCCCTTTGGGATTTTGATGAAAAACTGAGGCAAAATGGCAAAGGGTACCCCCTTTGAGTTTTGGATTAAAAACTAAGTACAATTGAAAAGGGGTACCCCTTTGGGTCTTTCATGAAAAACTGAGAAAAAATACAAAGGGGTAGCCCTACGGAATTTTTATGAATTGTTGAGGCAAAATGGCAAAGGGTACCTCCTTTGCGTTTTTGTTGAAAATTAAGTAAAAATGCAAAGGGGTACCCCTTTGAGTTTTTGATAAAAAACTGAGAAAAAATTCAAAGGGGTACCCCTTTGGGATTTTGATGAAAAACTGAGGCAAAATGGCAATGGGTAAGACCTTTTAGTTTTTGTTTAAAAAAGAGTAAAAAAGTAAAGCGATACCTCTTTGGGTTTTGGCTGAAAAAGTGAGCCAAAATGCTAAAGGGTACCCCCTATGAGTTTTGGATTAAAAATTGAGTAAAAATACGATGGGGTACCCCTTTGGAATTTTGATGAAAAACTGAGGCAAAATGGCAAAGGGTACCCCCTTTGAGTTTTGGTGTAAAAACTGAGTAAAAATGCAATGGGGTGCCCCTTTGCGTCTTTGATGAAAAAGTGAGAAAAAATACAAAGGGGTACCCCTACGGAATTTTGATGAATTGCTGAGGTAAAATGGCAAAGGGTACCTCCTTTGAGTTTTTGTTGAAAACTGAGCAAAAATGCAAATGGGTACCGCTTTGAGTTTTTGATGAAAAACTGAGAAAAAATTCAAAAGGGTACCCCTTTGGAATTTTGATGAAAAACTGAGGTAAAATGGCAAAGGGTACCACCTTTTAGTTTTTTTTTTAAAATAGAGTAAAAATGTAAAGGGGTACCTCTTTGGGTTTTCACTGAAAAAATGAGCCAAAATGCTAAAGGGTACACCCTCTGAGTTTTGGTTGAAAAATTTAGTAAAAAGGCAAAGGGGTACCCCTTTGGATTTTTTGTGAAAAATTGTGGAAAAATGCAAAGGGGTACTAATTTGGATTTAGGCTGAAAAACTGAGGAAAAAAGCTAAAGGGTTCCCCCTCTTAGTTTTGGTTAAAAAATTGATCAAAAATGCGAAGGGGTACCCCTTTGGGATTTTGAAGAAAAAATGAGGCAAAATGGCAGAGGGTACCCCTTTGAGTTTTATTTTAAAAACTGAGTAAAAATGAAAAGGGGTACCCCTTTGGGTCTTTCATGAAAAACTGAGAAAAAATACAAAGCAGTACCCCTATGGAACTTTGATGAATTGCTGAGGAAAAATGGCAAAGGGTACCTCCTTTGAGTTTTTGTTGAAAACTGAGTAAAAATGCAAGGGGTACCTCTTTGAGTTTTTGGTGAAAAACTGAGAAAAAATTCAAAAGGGTACCCCTTTGGGATTTTGATGAAAAACTGAGGCAAAATGGCAAAGGGTACCCCTCTGAGTTTTGTTTGAAATATTAAATAAAAATGCGAAGGGGTACCTCTTTGGGATTTTGATGAAAATCTAAGGCAAAATGGCAAAGGGTACCCCTTTGTGTTTTGGATTAAAAACTGAGTACAAATGAAAAGGTGTACCCCTTTGGGTCTTTCATGAAAAACTGACAAAAAATACAAAGGGGTACCCCTACGAAATTTTGATGAATGGCTGAGGAAAAAGGGCAAAGGGTACCTCCTTTGAGTTTTTGTTAAAAATTGATCAAAAATGCAAATGGGTACCCTTTTTAGTTTATGATGAAAAACTGAGAAAAAATTCAAAGGGGTACCCCTTATGGATTTTGATGAAAAACTGAGGTAAAATGGCAAAGGGTACCACCTTTTAGTTTTTGTTTGAAATAGAGTAAAAATGTAAAGGGGTACCTCTTTTGGTTTTGGCGTAAAAAATGAGCCAAAATGCTAAAGGGTACCCCCTCTGAGTTTTGGTTGAAAAATTGAGTAAAAATGCAAAGGGGTACCCCTTTGAATTTTTTGTGAAAAATTGTGGAAAAATGCAAAGGGGTACCAATTTGGGTTTTGGCTAAAAAACTATGCAAAAACGCTAAAGGATACCCCCTCTTAGTTTTGGCTGAAAAATAGATCAAAAATGCGAAGGGGTACCCCATTGGGATTTTGAAGAAAAACTGAGGCAAAATGGCAAAGGGTACCCCTTTGAGTTTTATTTGAAAAACTGAGTAAAAATGCAAATGGGTACCCCATTGGGTCTTCTATGAAAAACGGAGAAAAAATACAAAGGCGCACCCCTACGGAATTTTGATGAAAACCTGAGGCAAAATGGCAAAGGGTACAACCTTTGTGTTTTTGTTGAAAACTAAGTAAAAATTCAAAGGGGTACCCCTTTGGGACTTTGATGAAAAACTGAGAAAAAATACAAAGGGTACCCCTACGAAATTTTGATGAATTACGGAGGCAAAATGGCAAAGGGTACCTCCTTTGAGTTTTTGTTGAAAACTGAGTAAAAATGCAAAGGGGTACCCCTTTGAGTTTTTGATGAAAAACTGAGAAAAATTTCAAAGGGGTAGCCCTTTGGGATTTTGATGAAAAACTGAAGAGAAATGGAAAAGGGTACCACCTTTTAGTTTTTGTTTAAGATAGAGTAAAAATGTAAAGGCATACCTCTTTGGGTTTTGGCTGAAAATATGAGCCAAAACGCTAAAGGGTACCCCCTCTGAGTTTTGATTGAAAAATTGAGTACAAATGCGAAGGGGTACCCTTTTTGGATTTTGATGAAAAACTGAGGCAAAATCGCAAAGGAAACTCCCATTGAGTTTTGGTTTAAAAACTGAGTAAAAATTCAAAGGGGTACCCCTTTGCGTCTTTGATTAAAAACTAAGAAAAAATACAAAGGGGTACCCCTACGAAATTTTGATGAATTGCTGAGGCAAAATGGCAAAGGTTACCTCCTTTGAGCTTTTGTTGAAAATTGAGTAAAACTGAAAATGGGCACCCCTTTGAGTTCTTGATGAAAATCTGAGAAAAAATTCAAAGGGGTACCCCTTTGGCATTTTGATGAAAAACTGAGGCAAAATGGCAAAGGGTACCACCTTTTAGTTTTTGTTTAAAATAGAGTAAAAATGTAAAGGGGTACCTCTTTATGTTTTGGTTTAAAAAATGAGCAAAAACGCTAAAGGGTAGCTCCTCTGTGGTTTTGGTTCAAAAATTTGGCAAAAATGCAAAGGCATACCCCTTTGTGTTTTCGATTAAAAATTGAAAAAAAAATGCAAAGGGGTACCGCTTTGGGATTTTGATGGAAAATTGAGGTAAAATGGGAAAGGGTACCACCTTTGACTTTTTGGTTTAAAAACTGAGTATAAATGTTAAGGGGTACGGCTTTGGGTTTTGGCTGAAAAAATGAGCCAAATCGCTAAAGGGTACCCCCTCTGAGTTTTGGTTGAAAAATTGAGTAAAAATGCGAAGGGGTACCCCTTTGGAATTTTGATGAAAAACTGAGGCAAAATGGCAAAGGGGTACCCCTTTGGGATTTTGATGAAAAACTGAGACAGAATGGCAAAGGGTACCACTTTTGAGATTTGGTTTAAAAACTAAGTAAAAATGTAAAGTGTTACCCTTTTGGGTTTTTTTTTAAAAACTGAGATAAATCGCTTAAGGGTACCCCTCTAAATTTTGGTTGAAAAATTGAGTAAAAATGCGAAGGGATACCCCTTTGGGTTTTTGATAAAAAACTGAGAAAAAATGTAAAGGGGTACCACTTTGGGATTTTGAAGAAAAACTTTGGGAAAATGGCGAAGGGTACCACCTATGAGTTTTGGTTCAAAAACTGAGTAAAAATGCATAGGGGTACCCCTTTGGGTTTTGGCTGAAAAACTATGATAAAACGCTAAAGGATACCCCTCTGAGTTTTGGTTGAAAAATTGAGGCAAAATGCGTAGGGTACCCCTTTGGGTTTTTTATTAAAAACTGTGGCAAAATGCCAAAGAGTACCGCCGTTGAGTTTTGGTTTAAAAACTAAGAAAAAATGCACAGGGGTACCCCTTTGGGATTTTGATGAAAAACTGAGGCAAAATGGCAAAGGGTACCACCTTTGAATTTTGGTTTAAAAATTGAGTATAAATTCAATATGATACCCTTTTGAGTTTTTGATGAAAAACTGAGGAAAAAATTCAAAGTTGTACCCTTTGGGATTTTGATGAAAAATTGAGGCAAAATGGCAAAGCGTACCCCCTTTGAGTTTTGGTTTAAAAACTGAGTAAAAATGTAAAAGGGTGCCCATTTGGTTTTTGGCTAAAAAACTGAGCGCCAACACTAAAGGGTACCCCTATTGAGTTTTGGTTGAAAATTTGAGTAAAAATGCGAAGGGGTACCCCTTTGGAATTTTGATGAAAAACTGAGAAAAAATGGCAAAGGGGTAACCCTTTGGGATTTTGATGAAAAACTGAGGCAGAATGGCAAAGGGTACCACTTTTGAGATTTGGTTTAAAAAATAAGTAAAAATTTAAAGAGTTACCCCTTTGGGTTTTTTCATAAAAACTGAGATAAATCTCTTAAGGGTACCCCTCTAAATTTTTGTTGAAAAATTGAGTAAAAATGCGAAGGGATACCCCTTTGGATTTTTGATGAAAAACTGAGAAAAAATGCAATGGGGTACCACTTTTGGATTTTGAAGAAAAACTTTGGCAAAATGGCGAAGGGTACCACCTATGAGTTTTGGTTCAAAAACTGAGTAAAAATGCATAGGGGTACCCCTTTAAGTTTTGGCTGAGAAACTGTGATAAAACTCTAAAGGATACCCCTTCTGAGTTTTGGTTGAAAAATTGAGGCAAAATGCGAAGGGTACCCCTTTGGGTTTTTTATGAAAAACTGAGAAAAAATGCAAAGGAGATACCCTTTTGAGTTTTTGATGAAAAACTGGGGAAAAAATTCAAAGGTGTACCCTTTGGGATTTTGATGAAAAAATGAGGAAAAATGGCAAAGGGCAACCCCTTTGAGTATTGGTTTAAAAACTGAGTAAAAATGTGAAAGGGTACACATTTGGTTTTTGGCTAAAAAACTGGGAGCCAACGCTAAAGGGTACCCTCATTGAGTTTTGGTTGAAAAATTGAGTAAAAATGCGAAGGGGTACCCCTTTGGGTTTTTGATGAAAAACTGAGAAAAAATACAAAGGGGTACCCATTTGGGATTTTGATGAAAAACTGAGAAAAAATGGCAAAGGGTACCGCTTTGAGTTTTGGTTGAAAAACTTAGTAAAAATACAATGTGATATCCTTTTGAGTTTTTGATGAAAACTGAGGAAAAATGCAAAGGAGTACCCCTTTGGGATTTTGATGAAAAACTGAGGCAAAATGCAAATTGGTACCATCTTTGAGTTTTGGTTTAAAAACTGAGTAAAAAAACAATGGGATACCGTTTTGAGTTTTTGATGAAAAAATGAGGAAAAAAAGCAAAGGAGTACCCCTTTGGGATTTTGATGAAAAACTGAGGCAAAATGCCAAAGCGTACCCCCTTTGAGTTTTGGATTTAAAACTGAGTAAAAATGTAAAGGTGTATCCATTTGGATTTTGGCTAAAAAACTTAGCAAAAATGCTAAAGGGTACCCCCTATGAGTTTTTGTTGAAAAATTAAGTAAAAATGCAAAGGGGTACCCCTTTGGTTTTTGGATGAAAAACTGACGAAAAATACATAGAGCAATTCCTTTGGGTTTTTGATGAAAAATTGAGTCAAAATGGCAAAGGGTAACCCCTTTGAGTTCTGGTTTAAAAACTAAGTAAAAATGCAAAGGGGTACCCATTTGGGTTTTAGCGAAAAACCTGAGCCAAAATGCTAAAGGGTACACCCTCTAAGTTTTGGTTAAAAAATTGAGTAAAATTGCGAAGGGGTACCCCTTTGGGATTTTGATGAAAAACTGAGGCAAAATGGCAAAGGGTACCACTTTGAATTTTATTTGAAAAACTGTGTAAAAATGCAAAGGGGTACCCCTTTGTATTTTAGCTAAAAAAACTGAGCCAAAATGCTAAAAGGTACCCCCTCTGAGTTTTGGTTGAAAAATTGAGTAAAAATGCGAAGGGATACCCCTTTTGGGTTTTTCATGAAAAACTGAGAAAAAAAGCAAAGGGGTACCACTTTGGGATTTTGAAAAAAACTTTGGTAAAATGGCGAAGGGTACCACCTATTAGTTTTGGTTCAAAAACTGAGTAAAAATGCATAGGGGTACCCCTTTGTGTTTTGGCTGAAAAACTAAGCCAAAACTCTAAAGGGTACCCCTTTGGGTTTTGGCTGAAAAACTAAGCCAAAACTCTAAAGGGTACCCCCTAAGTTTTGGTTGAAAAATTGAGTAAAAATTCGAAGGGATACCCCTTTTGGGTTTTTGATGAAAAACTGAGAAAAAATGCAAAGGGGTACCACTTTGGGATTTTGAAAAAAACTTTTGCAAAATGGCGAAGGGTACCACCTATGAGTTTTGGTTCAAAAACTGAGTAAAAATGCATAGGGGTACCCCTTTGGGTTTTGGCTGAAAAACTAAGCCAAAACTCTAAAGGGTACCCCCTCTGAGTTTTTGTTGAAAAATTGAGCAAAAATGCGAAGGGTACCCTTTTGGGTTTTTTATGAAAAATTGAGAAAAAATACAAAGGGGTACCCCTTTGGTTTTTTTAATGAAAAACTGAGGCAAAATGGCAAAGGGTACCACCTTTGAGTTTTGGTTTAAAAACTGAGTAAAAATTCAAAGGGATAGCCTTTTTAGTTTTTTATGAAAAACTGAGGAAAAAATGCAAAGGAGTACCCCTTTTTGATTTTGATGAAAAACTGAGGCAAAATGGAAAAGGGTACAACTTTTGAGTTTCGGTTTAAAAATTGAGTAAAATTGCAAAGGGTTACCCCTTTGGATTTTGGCAGAAAAACTGAGCCAAAACACTAAATGGTACCCCCTCTGAGTTTTGGTTCAAGTTTGAGAAAAAATACGAAGGGGTACCCCTTTGGGTTTTTGATGAAAAACTGAGAAAAAATGCAAAGGGGTACCACATTGGGATTTTGATGAAAAACTTTGGCAAAATGGTGAAGGGTACCACTTTTGAGTTTTGGTTTAATAACTGAGTAAAAATGCAAAGGGGTACCCCTTTGGGTTTTGGCTGAAAAACTGAGCCAAAACGCTAAAGGGTACCCCCTCTGAGTTTTGGTTGAAAAATTGAGCAAAAATGCGAATGGGGTAGCCCTTTGGGTTTTTGATGAAAAACTGAGAAAAAATGCAAAGGGGTATCCCTTTGGGAATTTTGATAAAAAA
Source organism: Excoecaria agallocha (assembly GCA_037975025.1). Taxonomy (NCBI): domain Eukaryota; kingdom Viridiplantae; phylum Streptophyta; class Magnoliopsida; order Malpighiales; family Euphorbiaceae; genus Excoecaria; species Excoecaria agallocha. The sequence goes on along the minus strand of CM075814.1, from coordinate 23,443,886 downwards.
CTGAGGCAAAATGGCAAACGGTACCACCTTTGAGTTTTGGTTTAAAAACTGAGTAAAAATTCAATGGAATCTACCGTTTTGAGTTTTTGATGAAAAACTGAGGAAATAACTCAAAGGAGTACCCCTTTGGGATCTTGATGAAAAACTGAGGCAAAATGGCAAAGGGTACCCCCTTTAAGTTTTGGTTTTAAAACTGAGTAAAAATGTAAAGGGGTACCCATTTGATTTTTGGCTAAAAAACTGAGCGAAAGCGCTAAAGGGTGCCTCCTTTGAGTTTTCGTTGAAAAATTGAGTAAAAATCCGAAGGGGTACCCCTTTGGGTTTTTTATGAAAAAATGAGAAAAAATGCAAAGGGGTACCCCTTTGGGATTTTGATGAACAATTGAGGCAAAATGGCAAAGGGTAGCACTTTTGAGTTTTGGTTTTAAAACTGAGTAAAAATATAAAGGGGTACCACTTTGGTTTTTTTCTGAAAAACTGAGACAAAACGCTAAAGGGTACCCCACTAAGTTTTGGTTGAAAAATTGAGTAAAAATACGAAGGGGTACCCCTTAGGGATTTTGATGAAAAATTGAGGCAAAATGGCAAAGGGTACCCCCTTTGAGTATTGGTTGAAAAACTGAGTAAAAATACAATGTCATATCCTTTTGAGTTTTTGATGAAAAACTGAGGATAAAATGCAAAGGAGTACCCCTGAGGGATTTTGATGAAAAATTGAGGCAAAATGGAAATGGGTACCACCTTTGAGTTTTGGTTTAAAAACTGAGTAAAAACACAATGGGATACCCTTTTGAGTTTTTGATGAAAAACTGAGGAAAAAAGCAAAAGAGTACCCCTTTGGGATTTTGATGAAAAACTGACGCAAAATGCCAAAAGGTATCCCCTTTGAGTTTTGGTTTTAAAACTGAGTAAAAATGCAAAGGTTTACCCATTTGGATTTTGGCTAAAAAACTTAGCGAAACGCTAAAATGTACCCCCTCTGAGTTTTTGTTGAAAAATTGAGTAAAAATACGAAGGGGTACCCCTTTGGGTTTTTGATGAAAAGCTGAGAAAAAAAGAAAATGGATACCCCTTTGGGATTTTGATTAAAAACTGAGGAAAAATGGCAAAGGGGTACCCCTTTGGGTTTTTCATGAAAAACTAAGAAAAAATACAAAGGGGTACCCCCATGGGATTTTGATGAAAAGCTGAGGCAAAATGGCAAAGTGTGCCTCCTTTGAGATTTTGTTAAAAACTGAGTAAAAATACAAAAGGGTACCCCTTTGGGTTTATGATGAAAAACTAAGTAAAAATGCAAAGGGGTACCAATTTGGGTTTTGGCGGAAAAACTGAGCCAAAATGCTAAAGGGTACCCCCTCTGAGTTTTGGTTGAAAAATTGAGTAAAAATGCGAAGGGGTGCCGCTTTGGGTTTTTGACGATAAACTGAGAAAAAATGTAAGGGGGTACCCCTTTGGGATTTTGATGAAAAACTACGGCAAAACGGCAAAGGGTACCGCCTTGGAGTTTTGGTTTAAAAACTGAGTAAAAATTCAATGGGATACCCTTTTTAGTTTTTGATGAAAAACTGTGGAAAAAATGAAAAGGAGTACCCCTTTGGGATTTTGATGAAAAACTGAGGCAAAATGGCAATGGGTACCCCCTTTGAGTTTTGGTTTAAAAACTGAGTAAAAATGTTAAGGGGTACCTATTTGGGTTTTGGCTAAAAACCTGAGCGAAACTGAGTAAAAATGCAATTGGATACCATTTTGAGTTTTTGATGAAAAACTGTAGAAAAATTCCAAAGGAGGACCCCTTTGGGATTTTGATGAAAATCTTAAAAAACTCAGAAAAAATTAAATGGGATACCCTTTTGAGTTTTTGATGAAAAATTATGGAAAAAATGGAAAGGAGTACCCCTTTGGGATTTTGATGAAAATCTGAGGCAAAATGGGAAAGGGTAGCCCCCTTGAGTTTTGGTTTTAAAACTGAGTAAAAATGCAAAGGTGTACCCATTTGGGTTTTGGATAAAAAACTTAGCGAAAAGGCTAAACCCCTCTGAGTTTTTGTTGAAAAATTGAGTAAAAATGCAAAGGGGTACCCCTTTGGGCTTTTGATGTAAAGCTGAGAAAAAATGGAAATGGATACCCCTTTGGAATTTCGTGAAAAACTGAGGCAAAATTGTAAAGGGTACCACCTTTGAGTTTTTTTTAAAAACTGAGTAAAAATACAAAGGGGTACCCCTTTGGGTTTTTAATGAAAAACTAAGAAAAAATAAAAAGGGGCACCCCCATGGGATTTTGATTAAAATCTGAGGCAAAATGGCAAAGGGTGCCTCCTTTGAGTTTTTGTTGAAAACTGAGTAAAAATGCAAAGGGGTACCCCTTTGGGTTTATGATGAAAAACTGAGGAAAAATGCATGGAGTAATTCCTTTGGGATTTTGATGAAAAACTGAGGCAAAATGGCAAAGGGTAACCCCTTTGAGTTATGGTTTAAAAACTGAGTAAAAATGCAAAGGGGTACCAATTTGGGTTTAGGCGGAAAAACTGAGACCCCCTCTGAGTTTTGGTTGAAAAATTGAGTAAAAATGCAGGGGGTACCCCTTTGCGATTTTGATGAAAAACTATGGCAAAATGGAAAAAGGGTACCGCCTTTGTGTTTTTGTTTAAAAACTAAGTAAAAATTCAATGGGATATCCTTTTGAGTTTTTGATGAAAAACTGTGGAAAAAATGAAAAGGAGTACCCCTTTGGGATTTTGATGAAAAACTGAGGCAAAATGGCAATGGGTACCCCCTTTGAGTTTTGGTTTAAAAACTGAGTAAAAATGTTAAGGGGTACCTATTTGGGTTTTGGCTAAAAACCTGAGCGAAACTTAGTAAAAATGCAATTGGATACCATTTTGTGTTTTTGATGAAAAACTGTAGAAAAATTCCAAAGGAGGACCCCTTTGGGATTTTGATTAAAATCTTAAAAAACTCAGAAAAAATTAAATGGGATACCCTTTTGTGTTTTTGATGAAAAATTATGGAAAAAATGGAAAGGAGTACCCCTTTGGGATTTTGATGAAAATCTGAGGCAAAATGGGAAAGGGTAGCCCCCTTGAGTTTTGGTTTTAAAACTGAGTAAAAATGCAAAGGTGTACCCATTTGGGTTTTGGATAAAAAACTTAGCGAAAAGGCTAAACCCCTCTGAGTTTTTGTTGAAAAATTGAGTAAAAATGCAAAGGGGTACCCCTTTGGGCTTTTGATGTAAAGCTGAGAAAAAATGGAAATGGATACCCCTTTGGAATTTCGTGAAAAACTGAGGCAAAATTGCAAAGGGTACCACCTTTGAGTTTTGTTTAAAAACTGAGTAAAAATACAAAGGGGTACCCCTTTGGGTTTTTAATGAAAAACTAAGAAAAAATAAAAAGGGGCACCCCCATGGGATTTTGATTAAAAGCTGAGGCAAAATGGCAAAGGGTGCCTCCTTTGAGTTTTTGTTGAAAACTGAGTAAAAATGCAAAGGGGTACCCCTTTGGGTTTATGATGAAAAACTGAGGAAAAATGCATGGAGTAATTCCTTTGGGATTTTGATGAAAAACTGAGGCAAAATGGCAAAGGGTAACCCCTTTGAGTTATGGTTTAAAAACTGAGTAAAAATGCAAAGGGGTACCAATTTGGGTTTAGGCGGAAAAACTGAGACCCCTTTCGATCCAATTCTAATTTTAATTTCTATCAACTAATTTATCTTTAATTTCTTTATTATATTTTAAACTTTATTTTACAATTAATTTCTTCCCATTATTCTTTTATACAAAATAAATTGTGAATTATCTTCTCGTTTCAATTTTATTTCCTCAATTTTATAATTTGGCCCCTGAACTTGTAATTATTTCGAATCACTATTATTTTAATTCTAGCCCATTTTCTTTATTGAATTTCATATTCAATTTTTTCTTACAAAATTTTTACATAATTTCTACTTGAATGAAAAATTACAATTAAGCCCCTAAACTTTTATTCGTCACATTTAACTTTATTTATTTTCTCTTCTAACTCGTTTGACTTTTCTTACTTTTACTTTCCATATGCACCTTTTCTTATCAAATTATGCTTATTCCTATACTTCGATAGAAAATTTGCAACTTGGTCCTTAAAACTTCTTTTTATCTTAGTTTAACTTATTTAACTTTGATTTTGACCATTCTAATTTTCTTTTACTTTTCATTTTCTTAAGTTGACTAATTTGTATTTTGGTCCTCGTACATGTTCCTAAGAAAGCAGTTTTCATGTTGGTCCTCATGACTCTCATTATTTACTATTTTACCCTTTCAAAATATTAAATCAAATTAATTTCCCAAAACACTATTTTAAATATCTAAATTTCTTTTAATCACTTTAATAATTATTTTTCTTTCTAAATTTCACTTATTTCAAAAATTATGTGAAAATTTTCAATTAAGTCCTTGAAGTTTGACTTTTACTGTATTTTGACCACATTGACATCAATTTTGATCAATTTGACTTCCTTTGACTTTTAATTTAATTTAAGTGTATAAATTATATTTTGCTACCTTAAAATTTTTCTCAGGGCAACAAATTATAGTTTGATCCGTTAACTTATATTTATTTACGATTTGATCCTTTTTCATCCATTTACTCAATTTAATTTCGTTAATAACTATATTACTGGTAAAATTACAGTTTTGCCCCTGCTATATCATGTAATCACCTTTTTATCCTTTTTAAGTCTATTAATCATATTTTTCACTTTAATGCTCTTTTAATTTAATGCAAAACTTTCGTTATACATAATTTACTGTTTGGTCCTTACGTTCTTACATAATTATGATTTTGCCCTTATTCACTAGTATATTATATTTTCCATTCTTTTACTAAACCAATTAACTATATGATATTCTTTTTACTTATTTTTCATTCCAATTTCTCATTTTCTTAATTTATTACCAATTTTCCCTGCTTAACTTGTTAACCTCATTTTTTTACTTTATTTACTATTTATTGACAATTATGATTTCTTTAATGTTTCAAATATTCTTTTAACCCTATTCACATGTAAAATTATAACTTTGCCCCTAGTGGTGGGAAACCATGAATTGAATAAAGCGAAAAAGTAAATCAAGTACACTTAAGGGACAGCATAGCTAGGGTACGATACAGTTCTCCTATGCAGTCATATAATAAGCCAGCTAAATAATATTTTCAGTACAATGATAGTTAGAATACAGTAATACAACAGGGTAAATGCCCTTATAGCTAGCCATACTATCCTAAAATCCTGGATCACCTAATGAACACTATGAGCATAATTAATTCTCATGCTGTATTACATTTTTATATTGTTATGTACTTTGATTACACGGTATTAACACCAGTATTCCTCAATTTGCATTCATACAAATTTAATAATCATATATTTTCATGCATATATGTTTAATACCATGTAAATATATTTAAAATATGCCTTTAGCATATGAGCACTATTCGACCACTTAGGGAAGGAACAGATCCATAATGTTTCACTTCCCAATTTCATGCCATATACATATTTTCATGCATATATGTTTAATACCATGTTAATATAGTGAAATACACTTAGTTCTCATGAAAATTCTTAAGTTCAATTAACTTCCACCAATATGTAAATTATACAAAATTATGTACATTTATTATTTTTCATTCAAATAAATTACATCACATTCATTATGCATCAAAATGATCAATTCTTATCAATTTCATTAAATAACATCAAATTCTATTAAGTTAAATCCAAATATCCTATTCGACCACTTAGGATAATGTCCCTTTTTATTTGTTTTCTCCATATTTTTAAACTTCTAATAGCCTAATTCACTCTTATATCATGTCATATTTATTTATTTCACAATTTCATCATATTATACTCATAATTTCACAATTTAACATTATAATGTATGCATAATAAATACTATATTTATGCATTTATTCAAGCTCAATTGATCCAAATGATGTTCCTCTAATTTAGTATAGCACATTTTATGCTTAAACTACTAGTTAACATCATTTAATCATTTTGTTCTCCATTAGGTACAATTCAGCCATAGTTAGTCTCATCATTTAATTTTTGATTTCTCTTTATTCTCATACTTGTTTTACTCTAGTTCATCACTTTATAAGGTTGCTTTAAATTATTTAGCATTATTTCTCAAATTTTTATAATTACATAAGCTAATTTCTATAGAAAACTTAACATTTAAATTAAATTAAGTGTAGAGAATGTATCCACTAACCTTATTTGAGCTTAAATCCATCAAATTTTCTTCTCCCTTGCTATTCACTTCTTTGATTTTCCTTTTTCCTATAAGTCCCCTTTTTAGTCAAATTTGTAAGGGATAAATTAGTGAGCTCCAGCTAAGAATTCAAACACCTAATTAGTATTAAATAATCCTACTCATGATTCTCTATAAATCCATAACAATTTCCCTAAATAAACCCAACAAAAACTTAAGAATTTACCTAATCATGGTTAAAATCTCTTACTAAAATTCTTAGTTTCCAAGCTCCTCCTTGCTTCAATTCTATTTCTAGGTTAAATAAGATGTCTTTCTATATATGTAGGTGAAATATAAGCTTGAGATTTGGTGTGAGAAAGGAAAGATGAAAGAAAAATGGTGGAAGCTCACAAAAGGTGTAGGTTCAGATTTTAAAGGAAAAGAGGAGGATTCTAATTTTTGTGAAAATTTGAAGAGTTTTCTTCACTATTCCATTTTGTCTTCTAATGTGTGAAATGAAGGGCCAAGATTAGGTCTTTAACTATTTGATATTATGGTTTGAAATTAAGCCACTTAGCACCATTTCCTTTATCCCTGCACATCCAATCATCATGGGATTGCATACACCTGATTACAACTTCATTTTAATGACCTTCATATCCTCAAATAAATACAATTCACTAATTAAGCCTATTAATTAATTCAATCTTGGTTTTCCACCATTTTTTTTTATTTTCATTCCACATGTCAAAATGCCTTAAAATTTTTCCTTATGTGCACTAGTATATTTAAGAACATGTGGTTAAAATTTCAGTCCATTTCAATATCATTTCAACATACATCTAGCTTTGACAGCCTAGTCAATCGATCTAAAACCCGAAAGTCCAAAACTATCGAAAATTTTATTTTTTATACCAAAATATTCTACATAACATTTTAAGTAAATCTAAAAATTTTGGTGATTTTTAGATGTCATTTGCGATTTTTAAAGTTCTGATAAAACCTTGGTCAACCCTTTTCTTGGTACCGAGTAAAATATTTGTTGTCTGATTTAAGAGCACATTTAAGCTCAATTTTATATCAAATTATAACTTTGGACTCTATTTAATATCTATTTTCATAATCTAAAGTTAACTCAACTTTTTGCTAGGTCACCCATCCTCAATTTCCCTAGCCTGAGCATATTTAACCTTTATACTTTTCCAAATTTCTCTATTCTATATAACTTTGATTACCCCAAAAACTATCCTATAGCTACTTCTCATGCTATAAAACATACCGAGCATGTCAGCTGTAAATTTTGGGGTGTTATAGCTTTTTATCCAAGACTTTGAGAAGAGGTGTATCACCAAAGCTTATAGCAAAGCAAAGTGGAAAGAGTTTGTAAGTTTGAAGTAAAAGAATTTGATAGTGGCCAAATATAAGAAAGAATTTATTCAACTAAAAAAATATAAGTCGGATGTCTTGTTAACTGAAGATTTTAGTTGTCAATAGTTTGAGGATGGGCTAAATGAAACCATTATAAGGCCTTTAGTGGCAATAATAACCATTAAAATATTGAATTATTATTAGTTGGTATCACTTGCCTTAAAAAAAGTAGAATCAGAGTTAATAAAGCAAATGAAATAATAGAAATGGAAGTTGTAAGATAGTGGATTGATTAGTGGTAAAAAAGCTAGAGAAGCTTCGAGTAAACAAGTTACTCAAGGTTTCACTCAAAAGCCAATAACGATGGTTAGTGTTATACCACCATCCAGTAAGGGTAGCACTATAACAATATGTGAGCATTGTTAGAGGTGGTAGTAAGAAACATATACTTAGCAATTATCCTCAGATTCATGAAAATTTTGCTTCACAAGTAAACGGTGCTAATATGAATCACTACAAGAAAATCAATTTTTAATGACCAAAAATTGACAAAGGGATGAAAATCCAGTCGTAAAAATATACATATAGCGAATGGAAATTAAACAGGTGGTTAATCATAAAATTTTATTATTATTTAACAAAGGGTTAAAAATCCAGTGGTTGAAGAGAAGATGTTCTCGTGGTCAATGCCTAAAAAAATTGACTGGACCTCAGGATAGGTTTACCTCCTAAATAATTTTCCCTTATTGAAACCTAAAATTACTCTACCACGTACAACTAAAAGATAAAAACCTAACAGATAAACACAAACTAACCGAAGAGAAAAAAAGAACAAACCCTTTTATTTCTGCAAAAACACGCAAAAACCTTCTATCACCATTCTCCAATGATCGGTGCTCATAGATCATATTAACAAAGAAATCATTCCCTCCAGCAGCAATTCCAGGTTTTAAGTTTTTAGGTTTAATTTCTTAATAATTAGTTTAAATTTTCCATTGTTGTTTGTGGTTATAATTTTTGTGAAATTTGTTAATTTGCTTGATTTGGTAATCTCTTTGGTTTGTGCATGTCCTTTCTTCTCTAGTTTCTCTTAAAGATTTGGGATTATACTCTTTAGTTTTTATTTTGGAATATTTTGCTTGTTTGTTCTCTAAGAAAGGAAAAGGGAGACGAACTCTCAAATGATTTATTTAGAAATAGGAAATCATTGTCATTCATGGAATGGTTAATTGAAAAGCTTTTGATGTTTAACTTCTTTCAATTTTTTATTGAGTTTCGCTCTCAGGCAGTTTCTTCATTAGATCAGCTGCCTCCTAAATTTTTTCTTCAATTATCCATCTATCCAAATCCTTTCCCATATTCTTAATGACAGATTTGATTTTTGGGTATGTCTCTGCATTATAAGATTCCAAGAACCCACGAGACCATTTCTTTATGTGTTGCCAATACTCCTTACTAGATTTTTTGCCAGCTTTAACAGGACAATAACTACTTTCTATAACTATCTTGCAACAATTAGGATTCTTATTATGCAAATTCTTCCCTGAAGCTTCATCTAACAAGGAAGGGACACCATTCCTATTGACTAGGAATTTTGTTGGATGCAAACTCAAATTTTCATCTTTATTCATAATGTATAAAGTATAGGCATTGCCAGCATAAATTGCCTTCCGCTGTTCAATGAAGTTGTTGGGAACTCAGGTTTCTTTTCTAAAACAGGCCCTTTCAAATGAGGTATAAATTTTTCTGGTGGATCATACAAGCTGATGCCATTTGAAAGAAAAGCAAAAAAAAAGTATCAGGATTAGTTTGATTCAAGGAAAATAAAAAAGCTTTATGCCAAAATAAAACCAAAATAAACCCAAAACAACTAAATAAAATCATAAAACAACTAAAGCTTTAAGCCCTTTTATGCCAAAATAAACCTAAAAATCAAACAAAACACAGAATTAACCTTAAAATCATAAATACCAACAAATTAACTCTAAATCAACCTAAATAAAACCAAAACAACTAAATAAAATAACTAAAAACATATTAAAAACTATATATATTTCACACTTATCAAATACCCCACACTTAGACCTTGCTTGCCCTCAAGCAAATTAGAACAAACCCTCCTTCAAAACCATCAAACTTGAACAAAGCCTAGCAATTTCAAAACCAAACTTAGCATTTTAACAAAAGCACTCAATATAAACTTTAAATAGATTAACTTCAACAAGAGAATATAAACTAGTTTCCTTGAGTGTGTGCAAGACCAAATCATTTTAAGCAATTTTGAAAACCAAAATATCAACACAACTAAATAATGAAGTATAGAATATATAAATGCATAAGCATACAATCGGTTTCGTGCTTGAAACTCTAGAAACACAATAGGCCTCTCCTTTAGCACCGGAACCCGTAGGTCATCTCCTCTAAACAACTCAAATCAAACTTAAAATCACGTAGGTCTTACAAAGGTTGTAATGGGGCTGAGGGTATGTTTATCAAAGAATGGATAGAAGATAGTCGAAATGAATATAGCCACTCTAAGACCAAATAGATTACAAACACCCCAATACAAATTCAGCTCATCCTTGCCTTGATTCCAAACTTTTCTTTATGCTCCTTCACCAAGAAGTTAATTTTTCTATTTTTCCTTGTACTACCCCACACTTATTTTTTTCATATTTGCTAATTCTCTTTTTCTTTCTTCTTCTTTTTTCAAATATTCTTTTTTTTTATTGAACTAGTACTCATAAGCTAACATCAGGGTAATACAAGGTCTATTTTCATTTGACTTCATCAATAACTTTGAAACTCTCTTACTACACCCAATAAAACTTTATTCTTTTCATGTATCCATTTAGTCTTAAAGTGGCTAATTCCATAGGGTGAGATAAAAGCTTTTTGGGTTATATGGTTAAAATATTAAGTGTAACAAGAAAATATTAATGGTACGCCTTAAGCATACCCTTATAAGCTCAAAATGGTTTAACAAAAGATAGATTTATCAAGGTAGGACACAAGTCTTTTAAGAATTTATCAAGAAAGTTGTTGCCTAGATCATTTTCTAAGATACTTGAGTTGTTCATATGCTTTGAAGGGTAATAAGGAAGGTTCTAGTGTTCTAAATTTTCTTACTTCACTACTTCATTGTATTGAGTGTTTCTAAGTCAAAAACTGGTCTAAGTGCTTTTAAGAATTTAGAAACTAATAAATATTTATCAAGTTGAAGATTAATCCATTCAAAGACATATTAAACATCATAAATGTTCTCTTGCTAAGTAAAGGTCCAAAACATGCATACTCCATATCCAAGTTCAAAGTGTTCAAATTTTGAAGTTAACTAGGGCAAACTAAGTTTTTCATGCAAGTTAAATGAAAAGAATGAACTACATAAGTCTTTAATACGTTTTCTACTCTCAAACAGAACATAAACACAATAGAGAAAACAAAAAAAACAAAAATAACAGAATTTTAATTCATGAAAAAGAAAAATAAAGTTGAAGAAAAACTTCCTGAAAGGAGGCTACCCCCTCCTCAAGACTTTGCTGTCCGCAGCAACCAACAATCTACTGAAATGGAGGTGGTGGTGGAGGAAAACATTGCCAAAAATGGTGCATAAAGTGCTCCATTCTCCTATTGCCTTCCCTTACTTCATCCCGGAGTGTATCCAATCTCCCTTGCATTTGATCAAGCCTCATTTGTTGAGCATCCATCCGGCTGCTTAATTGATTAAATGGTGCTTCCCATTCTGGTGTTGTAGGCTCATTAATTGGGGAAGGTACTGCTGTAGCAATATGTTCCTCATTTGGTTCCTCTTGCTGCTCCTCTTCCTGCCCCTCAACTCGAATATTATTCTCTTTTAAATATTCTTCTCGTGTTGCCCAATGTCCCCGGGGTCTAGGTATCAAAATCTTCATCCTTTTCAACATTCTATTATCAATGCAAGGCAAATCTCCTGGGAGTGGCTCGCTATAAATTGGATGTTTAACAGCATCTACCAAAACTGTAGCTACCCATCCAATAGAAATATTATCAATGTTACCCGGCATTTTCTGCAAATCCTTAATTCGACTAGCTATAATGCCGGCTCTATTAATTGCAACGCCATCCATCATACATCTTAAGACCATTGCTTGAGAGACACTAATAGTACTGGCATTCTTTAAGTTGTTATACATAGTTTTTGCCAAAAACCGATGAATTATTCTCAAAGCATGAGTTCTTAGAGCATGTACCTTGCATTGACCTCCTACCCAAGGCTCATTTAATTCAAGATCTTTAATTCTCTCCCAATTTTCCGCAGGTGAAGCATTTTCCAATTCCCAAGGAGCAGTTGGCACAAAGCCTAAGATTTCAGAAAATTGAGTAAAGGACAAAGAATATCCTTTCTTACCTAGCTTAAAACCAACTGTACCCTCCGAATCATCTCGTCGAAAATAACATTCAAAAGAATACAGAAGATCTCTAGCCAATTCTGGGTACACCTTTGGTTTCTTTTTTATGAATTCTCCCCAGCCAATGTTTTGAAGCAATGGTTCGATCTCATAATCCCACAAATTACCAGCTGGGATATTGAGAAACAAATGACTTAAGTAGGCGGGCTGCACATATTTGCACTTGCTGAAATAATCAAATTTATTAACCTTTGCCCGGTCTACATGTGATGGAATTTGTACCCCAGAGGAACTAGCGACATCAGGGTGTTTAGTCCTTCGAGGTGCCACTACAATCAAAGAAAACACAATGTAAGTGTTAATCACCAAATAAACTGCTCATAAGTACATGAATATGTATGATGCATTAGTTGGATAAAGTGAAAATTATACGTCATGCAAAATACAAAGATCATAAACCAATAAACAACTCTTGCACAAGGTAATTGACATGCATCAATGCAAACTAGAAATATGCCCATCAAAGAGTGAAGTTGAAAGTTTTTATTAAAAGAAAACTCATTGAAGCATTTTATCGAACACGTTGTGAGCATAAATTTGAGCATGAATTTCAACAGCATAACCAAGAGTGTTTATTATCCAATTATAGATTAACCATCTATTACATGCACTCAACACTTATAATTATCCAAATAAGCAAAAACAGTAAACATGCACACAAAATGAGAAATGCAGATTGACCCAAAAACTAAATATTTGTGGACTAGATTTGCACAAAACACTATCAATGATGATAAACAACTAGTAATTACGGAAGAGAGAGAGTAAATACTTACTTGAGAATGAGAAGTACACCAAAAATTGCAATACAAAGTGGAGATGGTGTGTGAGAGGTGCAAAAACCTAAATTGATGATGAAAATGTGGAGAAAGAAAAACTTAAGTGTAAGAGAGAGTGGAAGATGCAAGAGAAATCAAATGGAGATGGTGATGAGTGGTGATGATTGAAAATCCCGTGGTCAAGAGTTGATTGTGTGATAGTGAGGCGTGGGCACGGAGAGAGTGAATATGAAAATAAAAAGAAGAAATGAGGAAGCCGTGAGTTTTATGAGGGAAGGGGACGTGGCCACGTGAATCTTAGTAAAGATAAACACGTGGTCACGTGTGGGAATCTAAAATGGCCAGTGAATAATTGCGTGGCCACGTGATTTCTTGGGTAAGAACACACGTGGTCACGTGTGAGGAAATAGACTTGGACAGTGAGCTGAGACGTGGCCACGTGAAATTTTATGAAGACAGACCCGTGGTCACGTGTGTGCATATGCTATGTGATGTGTGGCCATGTAAATTAAATCATCGTTCCAGTGCATCAAGGCGTGACCATGTGATTTCTTGTGTAAGAACACACGTGGTCACGTGTATAAACCTTTCTCTAACCCGTGGCCACGTGGATTCTCTTGAGAGACCACACGTGGTCACGTGAATGACAGTCCTACAATAATTTGTTCCCAAATGTCTCTTAAAAACCTGATTCTTCTCATTTCTTTCATGAATTAAACACATAAACATACAAGCATGCATAAATCAAACATTTAAACACACAAACATGCAGAAATCACAAATACTGACTGAAAGCAAACAAAGATGAAGTTCTGAGTTTTTGGAGTCTCCAGCTAGACTCTCCAAACCGATTTTTAAGTATCTTTAAAGACCATGGTTGCTTCAGCAACCTCTTGTTGTCCGATTTGGTATGCTTTAAGACGATGACCATTGACTTGAAATTCACGTCCATCTTTTAAGTTCTTGATTGTTACTACCCCGAGATGATTGCTTGCTATTACTTGATATGGTCCAAGCCATTTTGATTTGAGTTTCCCTGGAAACAAACGAAGACGACTATTATAAAGAAGCACTAACATTCCTGGGACAAATTCTTTTACCCTTAAATGCTTGTCATGCCATCTTTTTGTCTTTTCTTTGTAAAGTGCAGCATTATTATATGACCATTGTCGAATTTCATCAAGTTCATTGAGCTGAAATTTCCTTCTTTCTCCTGCATCACTTAAATCAAAGTTAAGAAATTTAGTAGCCCAATATGCTTTATGTTCTAATTCGACTGGAAGGTGACATGCTTTACCAAAAACAAGTCTAAAGGGAGACATACCTATAGGGGTTTTGAAAGCAGTTCGATAAGCCCATAAAGCCTCATCTAACTTAAGAGACCAGTCTTTTCTAGAGTTATTGACTGTTTTTTCCAAGATTGATTTCAATTCCCTATTAGATATTTCTACTTGTCCATTTGCTTGAGGGTGATATGGGGTTGTGATCTTGTGTTTAACACCAAATTTCTTCAGCAAGGCCTTAAATTGATGGTTGACAAAGTGTTTGCCTCCATCACTTATAATAGCTCTAGGTGTCCCGAATCTAGTGAAAATATTCTTACGAATGAATTCCAGCACAATTTTTGCGTCACAAGTCCTAGTAGCTATTGCCTCTACCCATTTACTTACATAGTCCACTGCTACCAAGATATACTCATACCCAAATGAGTTGGGGAAGGGACCCATAAAATCGATGCCCCAAACATCAAATATTTCTACTTCTATCACATTGTTCATAGGCATCTCATCTTTTTTGGATATATTTCCTACTCTTTGACATTTATCACAAGTGGCTATGAAAGTTTTGACATCCTCAAACAAAGTAGGCCAGAAAAAACCTGATTGGAGTATCTTTTGAACTGTTCTATTTGGTCCATAATGACCTCCAACTTCTCCCCTATGGCATTGATGCATGATAGTTCTTTGTTCCGATTCCGGTACACACCTTCTCAATACTTGATCCGGACATATCTTGACAAGGTATGGATCATCCCAAAGGTAATGCTTGGCATCCGCTTTGAGCTTTTTCCTCTGTTGCCAAGTAAAATCCTTAGGGAGATAGCCACCTGCAAGAAAATTGGCTATATTAGCGTACCATGGAGCTGAATTTTCATAAGTAAAACAAGCACATATGTGTTCATCAGGAAATAGGTCAGAAATTTCTCCCTTTTCGATGCCAACATGATCTAATCTAGAGAGATGATCAGCTACAAGATTTTCTGCTCCTTTTTTTATCTTTTATTTCAACATCAAACTCTTGAAGTAATAACACCCATCGGATAAGTCTTGGTTTGGAGTCCTTCTTGGCAAAAAGGTGTCTCAATACAGCGTGATCTGACCAAACTGTAATTTTAGATCCCAAAAGATAAGATCGAAATTTCTCAAATGAAAAGACGATTGCCAAGAGTTCCTTTTCCGTAGTGGTGTAATTCACTTGGGCTCCAGTGAGTGTGTGGCTCGCATAGTAAATGGTGTAGAAAATCTTCTCCTTTCGCTGTCCTAAAACCGCTCCAACTGCATAATCACTTGCATCACACATGATTTCAAACGGTAAGCTCCAATCGGGTGATGCAATGACCGGTGCACTCACTAATTTTTGCTTCAATAGGTTAAAAGCCTGCAAACAGTCAGCATTAAAGTTAAATGCAGCATCTTTAAGCAATAAATTAGAGAGTGGCTTAGAAATTTTAGAGAAATCCTTAATAAATCGACGGTAAAATCCAGCATGACCAAGGAAACTCCTAATGCCTTTTATATTAGTTGGTGGAGGTAGTTTTTCTATCACGTCAACTTTTGCTTTATCAACCTCAATGCCCTTTTCAGAAATTTTATGTCCTAAAACAATGCCCTCTCTAACCATGAAATGACATTTTTCCCAATTTAACACAAGGTTAGTTTCTTGACATCTCTTTAAAACCAATGCTAGATTGTGCAAACAAGACTCAAAATCATGCCCATAAATAGTGAAATCATCCATAAAAACTTCCATAAATTTTTCAATGAAATCATGAAATATGGCCATCATGCAACGTTGAAATGTGGCGGGTGCATTACAAAGACCAAAAGGCATTCTCCTATATGCAAATGTTCCATATGGACATGTAAACGTGGTCTTTTCTTGATCTTCCGGGGCTATAGGTATTTGCATGTACCCCGAATATCCATCTAGGAAACAATAGAATTTATTTTCTGCCAATCTTTCTAGCATTTGATCAATAAAGGGCAATGGGAAATGATCTTTTCTAGTGGCCTTATTTAATCTTCTATAATCAATACATACTCTCCATCCCGTTACTGTGCGTGTAGGAATTATTTCATTATTTTCATTTGTTACTACAGTCATTCCTCCCTTTTTAGGCACACATTGAACAGGACTAACCCAACTACTATCAGAGATAGGATAGATAATACCTGCATCAAGTAGTTTCAATACCTCTTTCTTTACTACCTCTTGCATAGTTGGGTTGAGCCTTATTTGAGGTTGCACTACTGGCTTAAAATTGTCCTCCATGGGTATGCGATGCGTACAATAGCTTGGGCTAATTCCTTTTAAATCGGATGTTGCCCAACCTATTGCTCCTTTATGTTTTTTTAGCACTCCAATGAGCATTTCTTCTTCCAAATCTGTCAACACAGATGAAATAATGACCGGATTAGCATTATCACTTAAAAACACATATTTCAAATGAGATGGAAGTGTCTTAAGTTCAGGGTCTCCCTTAGGAGGGAATGGTTTATCCTCCTTTGTGTCTAACTCGTCCATTCTTTTTGGATGCATTAAGCAATTTTGAAGCTTGTCCTTGAGAATGATTTCCTCTTGCTTAGCGTTGGCACATTCTTGAACCTCATCAATAAAGTAGATAGATTCTTCAAAATCATATGAGTGGTGTTTTAAAATTTTATTAACATTAAAAATCATTTCCTCCTCATTAAATCTTAAAGTAACTGTTTGTCCATGGACATCAATTAAAGCTCTTGCTGTGTTCAAGAATGGCCTCCCCACAATTAAAGGTACTTTTCTATCCTCTTCCATGTCCATCACCACAAAATCTACTGGAAATATAAAATTCCCTACTTTAACCAACAAGTCTTCAATGATTCCCTTTGGCTTTTTTACCGATCTATCCGCCAATTGAAGCGTCATTCGGGTTCCCTTCAAATCACCTAGATTCAATTTCCTGCAAATTGAATAAGGCATTAGATTAATACTAGCACCCAAATCGCATAAAGCATTACCAACAAAATTTCCCCCTAGTTCACAAGGCAATGTAAAACTACCTGGATCTTCCAATTTTTCGGGAATTTTGTTAGTTAATATAGCACTACAATTACCAGATAATTGCACCGTTCCTAGGCCTTCTAGCTTTTTCTTATTAGTGCACAACTCTTTCATGAATTTAGCGTATTTAGGCATGTGTAGCAAAGCTTCAGCAAATGGAAAATTTATATGCAGCTTTTTAAACATGTCTAAAAATCGACTTAATTGCTCATTTTGTTTCTCTTTCCTAGCTAGAACAGGAAAAGGTAATTGAGACTCATCAAGAACAGTGGAAATAAGTTTTTCTTTACCTTTACCCTTCTCGACCTTAGGAGGCACTTCTTCACTTTTTTTAGAATTAGAAATACTTACCTCCGTTATCGGTTCCACCTTTTTAGAAGCATTCTTACCAAATTCAGTCTCCTCTAGTTCCTTCCCACTCCTTAAAGTGATTGCTTTGGCTTCTTCTTTTGGATTTCGGTTAACATTTGATGGAAATGTTCCTTGAGTTCGGTTTGATAAAGAAGAAGCAAGCTGTCCCATTTGGTTCTCTAAGTTCCTAATGGATGCCTCTTGATTTCTCATCCAAATATCTTGTGCTTTCCATCTAGCATCTTGACTAGCTAAGATGGAATTTTGGGAAGTCATGAAATTTGCAATCATCTCTTCAATGTTGGATTTCTTATCTTGTGGAGGGGGAGGTTGAGTTTTTTGAAAACCCGGTGGTTGGTGGTATGCTTGAGATGGGTATTGGTTAGGGTAGTGTGGTGGAGCTTGGTTTTGGTATGGGATGTGATTATTGGACGTAGGGTTGTGATTAAATGGGGGTCTCGGGTTTGGGTTAGAAGTAGTACCTTGGTTACCTTCTCTCCATGAGAAATTTGGATGGTTTCTCCATCCCGGATTGTATGTGTTGCTATATGGATTCAAGGCATTCACTTCTTCCACCATATTTTCCGTATTCTTCATCCCCAAAGGTCCTGAAATCCCTGTATAAGAATCAACTTCATGAGACAACATAGAGACATTTTTAGATTTAAGCTCATTAATTTCTTTTAAATGTCTTTTTTCCATTAATTCCAATTGAGCTTTTAACATGGCAATTTCATCAACATTATGAACTCCCTGTTTCTTTTGAGATGCTCTAGAGCTTGCCCATTGAGCATCGTTGGTGGCCATCTCATCAAGGAGTAGAAATGCGTCCTCAGGAATTTGATTCATGAAGCTTCCATTGGAGGCTGCATCTAGCAAAGATCTTGTTGATGGATGAGCACCTGCATAAAAAATATGCATTAATTGAAAAATAAGAACTTCATGATGAGGACAACTTTTCAAGAGTCTTCTAAATCTTTCCCAAGCTTCATGGAATGGTTCCTCATAAAACTGCTGAAAATCACTAATTTGTTTCCTGATGAGGGCGGTCTTAGTAGGTGGGAAAAATTTGCAAAGAAATTTCTCTTGCATTTGTTGCCAAGAGTGGATGGATTGATTTGGTAGCATTTGAAGCCAATCCCTAGCTTTTCCTATGAGTGTGAATGGGAAGAGTTTCAACCTAATTGCATCAGTTGATACATTAGGAATTTGCACAGTGTCACTCACTTCTAAGAACATATCCAAATGTTGTGCTGGATCCTCTATATCTGAACCCGAAAATTGGTTTCTTTGTACCATAGTGATGGTAGCGGGTTTAATTTCAAAGGGTTGGTGGTGAGGAATTCTAATGGTTCTATGTTCTTCATTCCACCTAGGGATAGCATAATCCCTTATGGTTCTAGGTCTATACCCATTCCCGGGAGCTTGGGGTGGTGCATTTTGCTCTTCAATCCTAGGTGGTGGATCATTCATAGGCTGCTCAATTTCTGGATCATTCATATTGTCTCTTAGCCTTCTAATCCTATGGAATGTCCTCTCAATTTCAGGGTCTAATGACAAGATGGGGTTGTCTCTAACCATAAACCACTTGGTTAATCAAAAAGAAAATAAAAAATTAGATGAAGAAGAGAAGAAAACACTCAAAAATTTCTTTTAAAATCAAGTTAAACAAACAAACGCCAATGTACTTTCCCCGGCAACGGCGCCAAAAACTTGACCGGTGTCTAGCAAGTGTACTAGATCGGCTAGTAATATAGAGAAATAGAATTAAGACCCAAAATATCGAACCCAAGGGAAAACTTGTGCTTGTGTGCTAATTCAATTTTAAAACCAATTTCTGTGTGTAAAGAGAGAAAAGAAATCCCAAATTTTGATGTTTTGAAGAATAAAAAACCAAATCCAAAATAAATCAAGTAACGTAAACAATAATTAAGAAAACTCTATTTGAAAACAAGTAATTTAAATGAGGTAAAAATCAATGATAAAAACAACTTTCACTAAAGGGCTATCCACCTTAACCAATATTGATATGACTTAATAAACATGAAACATACAAGTGATTATGGAAAATTCAGTTTAATAGACCCAGATAACTTTCTCAAGATTATCACTCTAAGTATTGAACTCCCTTATTCAGAACAATTCAATACTTAGCAGAAAATTCTGAATTAATCTCCTAGATGTTTATTAAAACCTTTCTCAAGAGCTTTAACTTCCAACTATTCTTGATTACTCCCTTCTTAATCTCAATTTACTCAATTTAACACATAATCATAACTTACTCAGATTATAACATGCATTAATCCAACCAAACTAACTTAAGAACTTACAAATCATTAATCAACTTAACTCAACTAATTAACCGATGTTTAGTCACGTTAATAATCAAATTAAGATTGAATAAAGACAAGAATTTGCTTAAGAACCAAGAAATAATCAAACTTGTAATTAAATTGAAGTACAAACTTAAGTCATAACAATATGAGTCAAGGATTCAAGTATCCTTTAACAAAAGTTAAAGAAAACTACTCAAAAGACATAGTTAAGACTAAAAACAAAAGCTTGAAATAAAAACTGAAAATAAAGGAAAAAGTAAAGTAATCTAAGAACAACAACTTGAAAAAACTAAGGATTGATTCCTTCTTCTGTGTTTTGAGCTCCTATTTATAGGCAAAAACGTGGTAGAATTCTTCTTAAATTGTAGAATCAAGATAGGAAAGGAAGTCTACTCAAAACAGGAAATTTGACGAATCCTTCGCGCAATTGGAGAATCAAATCACGTGGCCATGCCTCACTCTTCCTTATTCTTCACGTGGCCACGCCTCAAGTAAGTCTTCTTCCACACGTGGCCACATGATTTCTTGTGTAATAACACATGTGGTCACGTGCTTCATATGTCTTCTTCAATTCTGTTCTTCACGTGGCCACGTGTAAATCTCTTCAATAATTCACGTGGTCACGTTTCAGGGCTCTGGACTGGACGACAACTTTGCTTACATCAATTCTTCAAATTTGCACTTTTGGCCCTAAACTTTACCCTTTTTACACTTTAAGCCCTTTTATGCCAAAATAAACCTAAAAATCAAACAAAACACAGAATTAACCTTAAAATCATAAATACCAACAAATTAACTCTAAATCAACCTAAATAAAACCAAAACAACTAAATAAAATAACTAAAAACATATTAAAAACTATATATATTTCACACTTATCAATTGTCATTTTTTAACCATCTTTTTTTTATGCCATAGAGACTTTCTTCTAAATATAATAGGCTTCTTTCTTTGTTTTCATATTTGCCTCTGTAGATATGGTAAATCATAGGTATCACTTTCACTCCAGGGATAGTTATGGAAAATATTAATGCAGCATCTGAGTAAAGCATGCCTTAGCTTAATCCATTTTGTTACTTTTTCCTATTTGAAAAAATGGATTTTCGTCGCTTCTCTATATATATATATATATATATATATATATCATAATTATGTGGAATTATTATATGATACTTTAATGCTCAACTTATAGAGTGATGCTTATTGTAGCTTTTCACAACTATCACAATTGACGAGCCTGCTCCTGTACTTAAGGCACTATTTAGCTTTAAAGTTCCTGATCAAAGATCTGGCAAGGTAGGCAGCCTCTGAACCGCTATTAATTAATTTCAATTTGTCAATTATAGTCACATAGAAATAGAAAAATGCAGAGAGCAAGTTGCCAAAATGGAAATTAAAAGGCATACAATGGAACGTAATAACATTCTCTACCTTACTAAACCTGTTGGACTTGACCAGCTGATGATAATGATACTGTATATTGAAATTATCCCATTATAGTTGTTCTGATCTTATTTGATAGATTATAATGGTTATGATTTTTTTACAATATATGATGTAATTGCATTGATCTGCTTATTTATTTAATTTGACTGGTATATGATAGTTTGTAACTTCCTAATTTAGATTCCTTATTGTAAACTTTTTTTCTATTATAATTGTAACACTAGAGTTTTCAAGACTCCATACATATATAAATACGTTAGTAATTTCTTGATGTTTTTCATCCATTGAGGATTTAATATGTAAAAATTCAAAATTCGATTTACTGCCTTATTTTTAGAGTTCATTTTTTTAGTTTGTTAGCTATGTGTTCCTCTCAGCATAAGTTTGAGCTAATTTAATTTAATGTGCTTTGAGCTGATTTAATTTAAATTAAAATTAATACTTTGTTGCTTTTTTTTATCAAAGCTTAAGAAAACTGAAGAAGAAAATCAAGAATTGAAAAGAAATCTTGATGCCTTTGATAGTAAATTTGCACGACTCGAAGCTATAATCTTAAATCAGCAATCTAATGTTCATCCTGCATCACCATCTTTAAATGAATCCCCAACAAGGTCTAACATTTAACAAGTACTTGCTTAAAATATATATGGTTTTGATGTACTATATCTAACATGGTGGATGCTCTATTTTATTTTTAGTTGAGCTTTGATCTCTGTGAGGTTCTTATTTCTATTGTTAAACTTTGTCTCCTATATTTTTAGGCCATCTATTTTTGTCAAGCTGGTTGGGTTCTTATGTTGAGAGAGAAGTAACTGTCACTATAGGGTGCTACATAGGCTGTTGATTGTAATGTTAGCTTTAATTTACATCTTAGTTGGATAACAATAAGATTAAGATTTTTGTGAAGCATCTTGGGATTGAACTATGAAGAGCATATTGATACTCGGATTTAGTTTCATCTGGCATTTGAAATATTTGTCATAGATATTGAGGGGTTTTATGATACCTTCCATATCGTTGCCCAATTGCTTTTTGATTTTATTTTAACTTGCCCAGGTCAGTTTCCTATGAAGAAGTCAAGACACTTGAATGCAACTAGTCAAAGAAGCTTTATTTCTCAATTTCTTTCAACGGTTATGTTTGTTTTTTTATTGTGTGCATAGCATCCTCCAATGGAATCAAACTCACTATTAATGGTTTTGACCTTTGGGTAGTATTAGTTCGACATTTATAGCAATAGTAGCTGCAAGTTCAATATGCATGTGAAAACGATATTAACTAGAAGAAAAGCATGAGGGATATAACTTTGTATTAGAAAAATGGATATAACTTTGTAAGTTTTTTTTTTCTATCTCTTTATTTACTTGTCTATCATAAAAAGTTGTACCTTATTTTTTCATTGTTATTTATGTCATTAAACTTAATATTATTTTTTACTTTTTCTTTGCAGGCCCTATCATTTTTTGGATATTTTGAAGTGTATATACAATTACACTTGTTAGAAAATTTGGATATTTAAAGTAGATAATATTTTAAATTGAAAGCATTGAATTTTTTTGCCATTTGATTTACTACCTTTAGTTTGTGCATGAATATTAATCATAAATTTATGCTTTGAATTCTATAGGTCTTCTAACTAATAGACAAGGAGCATATGAGGTTCATTATGCATTCTTCTAAAGATCTAAGTGAATAGAAATTAGTATCCATAGTGACTATTTTTGTTAACAAACTTTTAAGAGACAAATATGATGTTAAAACAATTTTGAAATATTGGTATATTTTGTAATTGATATTTTGCAATATATGAATAGATTATTGATTATAATTTTTGATATATATGTGTGAATTATCTGTACAGGTATTATTCAAATAAAATATTTTAATTATTTTTAAAATTTTAGATTAATGATTGAATTTACTTTTAGCAAAGGAAAATTTGGTTGCAAGAATATACCTTTAATGACCGTAACGTAATTTCCTTCAATGAAAGTGACAACAATTGGCAAGGGAAAAATCCGGTCTCTAAAACTCAGTATATAAATTTAACGACTGGAATGTTACCGGTCGTGAATATTTTTAATGACCGGCATATGCTTGAACAACTAGAACAAAAATTATCATTAATCCTTTCAACGACCGAAATTTCCCTTCATTGAAAGTTAACACCATCAGCGCAGGGAAAATCCGGTCACTAAAAATTAAAATTCAAAGATCGGATATGGTTCAAGATACAAAATCTGGTCGTGTATACCTTTAACCTCTACGCTTTTTATGACCGTATTTCCCGATTGTTATCTGTCCTTACACTACAAAAAAATGTAAATTAGAGACTAAAATTAGCGATGACATTATTTTTATCGCTGAATTTATGATGGATTCGCGACTGTTTTACAAATCCATCATGGGAAGGTTATTTTTCAATTTTTCTGTGACGAAATAGCGACGGAATGAATAAACAGTGGCTAATTATTGGTGGCAAATATACACACCATGTTTTGTGAAGAAATTAGCAACAACAGTACCGTCGCTAAATTTTTTAATATTTTATTCGAAAAATTAGCTTAAGAAAATTTAGCGACGAAATTTTTAATCGCTAATTTTGGAGGAAAAATTTAGCGCCACTTTTTTCGACGGTCTAGCGACGAAATTTACCGTCGCTAACAATATTATATTTCAATAAAGAAGATTAGCGACAAAATTTTGTATTCACTAAGTCGTCGCAAATAAAATAAAAAATAATTTTTTATTTCAGTCACTCGAATTTTAATATAGTTGATATGAAATGAATATTTTATTTTGGAATAGAAATTTGTAAATTATATTATGATGTGATAACAGTTTTTTTTTATCAATTATCCCAAATTTTAAATTTATTTATTTAGAAAATTTATATTTTTAATAATAATAATAAACTATTTGTTACAATTATTATATAATTATATTATGAAGATTAATAAAAATAAATATTTGTAAAATAGTAATATAAAATTTATTATCTCATTCAAAATAATTATGACAAAGTTTGTAATTTATTTATATTTTGTAAAATTTTGATCAAATATTAAATTATTAGAAATTCTAATTATATATATTTACCAAACCATTCTTGAATATAAAGATAAAATAATTAAAATTGGTAGGGACATTATAATTTTTTAATTTTAGTTTTTCTCTTACAATTGCATTATATTATAATTGTATTTTTTTTTACATGTGATTTTAATATAGCATATATTTAACTACTTTTAAAACTAACAAATTTGATATTTTTTCATAAATCTTAATTAATTATGTATTCATTATGTGTGATCATATAATTATCTATAATCAAATGAAATTAGCATCCTAATGAATAGAGCTAGTTGTTCAATAAATTTTAACTTATTTTAGAAAAAAAATAAATCTAAACTTATCATAATAATAATAATAATAATAATAATAATAATAATAATAATAATAATAATAAACTTTAATTTCATACTTTAATTCTACTACAATAGGGTAAATGGAATACTAGAGTGCTATGTCAATATGAATAAATTAAAAAAATAAGTGGAATTGTATTCAAGATATGTAATTTAATAATTTCTAATACAAATTATACTTAAAGAAAATATACAATGGAAACTAAGATTTAGGAAAA
The DNA here is from genome assembly GCA_037975025.1 of Excoecaria agallocha. Taxonomy (NCBI): domain Eukaryota; kingdom Viridiplantae; phylum Streptophyta; class Magnoliopsida; order Malpighiales; family Euphorbiaceae; genus Excoecaria; species Excoecaria agallocha. The sequence continues at coordinate 23,418,960 of CM075814.1, read as the reverse complement.
ATAGGTTTTTATGGATAAGTGCAAAAAAAAATATATAGGATGCACCTAATTCCCTTAGAAAAAAAAAGTACGTAACTAAAATTTGCTTAAGTATTAACCATTAAAAGTTAGTCTAATAATTAATATTCAATTAAAATTTAAAAAGTATAGAATGTTTTGAATTCTTTCTATTAACATTTCTAATTGGATATGTATTATGATTCTCTTGTATAGTCGAAAATTCTTAATTATAGACATTATAATTGTCTTGAATAGTGAGAAATGCGTAATTAAAAGTAAAGAAATTTTCAAATTGTATTCTTACTTTTGACAATTCCTTTCTAAAAATAAATAGATAAACATTGGTTTATCCCTTATATATAAATACCTACTACTATAAGTTATTATTAACTGTTAAATAATAATAAATAAGAAATTAACATAAATTAATTTATGTGAAATAATAATAATAATAATAATAATAATAATAATAATAATAATAATAACCATAACAATTACAACGTATAAATCAAACCTTTCAGTTCCTTCTACCTCCTCTCATTCGCCAGTAACGTATAGATCAAAAATGGGTACGTTGAGTCGCTTTGGTGTAAATCTCAGTCAAATCGTGGCTCCTCTAGATGCGTGACCACTATATTTAGACGCCTCTCTATGTCAGCTATCTAATGCCCCCAAAACTCGACTTGGTAAATAGATGGTGAATATTATTTTTTTGTAATGCCCTAAGAATTTGGTTGCCTGAGAATACCTTTTTAATATGGGAACAATACTTTTGATACCAGTTTGTAAGGACTGATTTATTAAAGATATAAAATAAGTTTGAATAATTTTAAGGTTTTAAGAAATTGTAATTTGAATTTAAAACAAAATTTAATAAGTTATAATAAAGAACTAAAACAAATAAAAGTATAATGGTCATTAAAATCATTAAGATAATAAGATTTAAAAATTTTATTGACTAATCATAATAATATTACAACAAGGAGACCATGTAATTTCTAGAAATTCCTTGGAGAAAATATAAGAGCCAATCATTTTAAAAGGGGTAAAAGAGAAAAAAAATAAAAGAATAAAAACAAAAGAATAGTTAACTATAGATTACAATATGTTATCATAGTCCCTTGCTGGTGTAGTTTTTTAGCATAAGAAATTCAGATATTTCAATTCACTTGAATATATTTTATCAAAATAATATTTAGCAATTCTTTTATTCTATATACATATGGACAATGATTTGAGTGAATTTCCGGTGCATCATACACAATGAAGCATGTTAGATCAAATATTAACACCCAGTTAGTACTTGGCACACTAAAACACTATCCAATGCTTTTTTTCTTTTCTAATTTCTTAACTATAAAAATTATTTAGCTATTAAAAATTTCCTTTTATTGTTTTAAGAAACATGCAGGAGCTTATTGAAAGGTATACCAAGGCCACCAAATGTGGTTCACTGCAGGCTGATGAGCAGCCCAAAGAGATTCAGGCTTTAGTAAGTGTCATTTCATTTATGTACTCTCCATTTACTCTCTCTATCTCTTTCTATATATATATATATATATATATATATATATATATTCAAAATATTGCATAAAAATGAAGTATATATAAAAGTTAGTGCTGCATCAGATGCTTTGAAATGTTCTCATACACATCATATTAATTATACACCTATAGCATATTTTAATGGTCAAATTGCTCAATCAAAATTCCTAATTAAAACTTGAATATTTCCAGCTATTAGAAAAAGATAGGTTGGATTCATTCTACTTCTTAAAGGCATAACTTTTTTTTATCTTTACACTTGATGAATTACCAATCATATGGCAGAATTTTGAGACATTAAACTGGTTCTATAATAACGTTTCTTATAGAATCATAAGACATTAATCAATCATACCAAAAGTAATTTATAAATGGCTTGAATTTAACATCTATAGGTTCACCATAATTTTAGAATTTGTTTATTATTTTTCTTAAATTTATGAAGTGGAATTTCTAAATATGTATTGACTTTTTTCGTATATAAATAAAACATCTCAAACTAATGTTAATTTTGATTGCCTGATCCTAATTTTAAAATAAACCAAGTGTATATTGTGACTTGGTACTTTTTTTATGCAGATTTTAAAGCTGAATGGTTTATTCTTTCTGATTCTATTATTTCTTTTAACACCATAGTATCTTGTCTTTGTTGGAATTTGTAATCCCTTCTTTAATTACTTTAGCAATACCAATGTGCAGTGCTGCATGGTTGATTGGTGGGGCTTTAATATTAGATTATTACAGTTCATGATGGCCATTGTTAATAGTATTGTCTTTTAGAGTTTACAAAGTATTATTAGAACAGTTTAATTTTTTGAAGTCTACACTCTTTTTGTGCTCTGAAGACCTTTTGTTTATTTGATGAAGTGTGGCCTATATATTTATTACTTCAAATTTTATTTCTTTTTAACTTGACTTCTCTCAGGAATATAGGCTCCAGCACTTTTTCTTGTGTAATATATAAGAACCCGAATGGTTTGGAATTTCATTTGTTTGTTGCCATTTTGATTTACTGCTTTATTATATAGACTCACTCAGGAATACAGTTTGACATAGGATTTCTTAAAATTAATTTACATGTTTGCAATCTCAAGGGACCCAGTGTGGTTGTGTTGGTTCTGTCATGGATCATTATGCTATACACACTATGAAAAATGGTGGAGATGTATGACATGGTATAAGGCAAAAGATTTTATAGATATCATGAACTTGGTCAGCATGCATTTGGTGAAAAACTCTAGCTTTATATAGTTGTTACTCAACAACTCATAGTTGAAGTTAGAGCGTACATTGTGTATATGGTTACAGAAGGCCAATCCCTTAGAAAATTCCATGATGTTTGTAAGACTTTAAAAGTACTTGATATTTAGTGTATTTTTCTGATATATTTTTTTAATTAATAGTATTGGACAATTTTTATTTATATAAAATTAAATTATGATTTGTTTATATAAAAAGTAATATATTAATTTAAGTGTTGATTTTATGTATCATAAATTAATTTATTGATTTTATTAATTTTTTGATTATAAAGGAAATAAATTAATGAATTTAAAAAAATTAAATTACATTTAGCGATGGATTTGCGACAACTAATCTGTCGCTAATATATGTAATGAATTAGAATTTGACACCATCACATTAACGACAGAATTAGCGATGAAATGTATAGTCATTGAAAATTATTATTATAATTGTCGCGACTAATTTTGAAAATAAATTAGCGATGAAATGTGCTTATTAGCGACAAAATTTTTTGTCACTAAATTAGCAACTGATTTTGTATTTCGTCGCTAATATACTCGTGAATGGGCTAGTAGCAACTGTTCGTCGCACCGTTGCTAAATTATATTAGTGACGAACTTCTGGTAATTAGCGACTGAAATTTTTGTTGCTAATTAGCAATTTTTTGCTGTGGTAACGATCGTATTTTCACTTTTACCAACTGCATTTTCCTTTGTTAAAGGGCATTTTTCTTATAGTGAATACCTTTGGGATTGGTAGAGGCAGGGGAAATAGAAATAGGACTGGACTAGTGATATCAAAAACTCTAGAGAAATCAATAGTTCTTGGAGGGCCAACTGAGTATATACAATGATAAAAAAAGAGAAAGATGATCCAGATGTCGAGAACTTACCTAGTATGCAATATTGTGTTATTTTTTAGATATAGTGTGATTAATTATCCAGTAGAGACAATAATTTTAAGGATAAAATTCTTTAAAGGGGAGAGAATTGTAAGGCCTCAAAATGTAACTTGTAAGGATTAGAGCTTGATTTAATAAGTAACTAGTAAGAATGAATGGAGTTTTAGCATATAAGAACATAGATGGTTACTAAAGACGTAAATGGAATTTTTATATTTATCGACAGTATTTAAAAAACTACGTAATCTTTAATTTAAGCATGAAAGTGAGGATAAAGTTAAAGGAAAAGTGAAGATTTATGCAATGGGATAATATTAATTAAAGGGAAGGACAAGATATAAATTAACCAAGGACCTAAATTATTAGTCCAATTAAGTGTTAACATGTTGCCTTGCTCTAGAACATTTCCTCATTAAATGAGGTAGAAAATATACATTAGAGAGGGAGAAGTGGCCAACTATTTTGAGAAGGAAAACTCTAACTCCTTACTTCTTTCTTCTTACATGTACACTTTATAATCTCTTTTGTGATGGAAGTTAAAGAGAGAGAAATAGTTGGTTAGGAGCTTAAGAGTCCAAAAGGTGAGTAATCAAATCTTTATAGGTAGTAAATTATTTTCTTCCTTATTATTCTCTTATATATTTAATTTGGAAAGTATGTAATGAATAATGAATGTTTGTTATTTAGATTTTTGTGTATTTTGGTTGTTGGAATGTATATTTGATTGTTTAAATATTATAAATATATGTTTGAATGCTAAAATGGATACTAAAAAAGGTGGTGTCATGGAAAGGTTAGTAAAGAAAAATTCTGGTGCAAGATCTATAAGACCTACAAAGACCATTTTGATGATATTTTGAGTTATAAAGCTCTAAATGGGACGATTCTAGTTGGAGAATAAACTAGACTTATAGACATAAAATTCATGTGATAGATAAAACCTGATTCATGCTCTAAGTATCTTCAATTTATGTTTGAATCGAGACTAGGTTTGTTATCCTATCTTTTGGAGTAGCTTATGGTATTTTAGGGATAACTCTTGATAGAGAGGTCCAAAAGGAGTGAAATTAATTGGAATATAAAGTAGACATATAGGCCTAAATATATTTTAAAGTGGAAAACAATAGTTTTTCTTCTAGAATGCTTAAAATTTGGTTTGATTTGACACCTTCATTCTTTATCATGAGTTAGCATTGTTGGTCTCTGTCACAAGTTGGCACAAATGTCACGAGTGGGTATAGACCCACCTTTTCCACCTTTGTTTTTTAAACCTTAATCTTTTAATCTAAATCTTCCAAATGCACCTCAAACACATTCATTAGAATAAGGAGGACTATGTTATTTTGCATCTTAATAGGTACCTATCCCAATTCAGCTTATATAGAAATTTTATGCCTCCACTTGTCTCAGAACGTGAACTAAATGTCCTTGGACATTTATGACACCTCATGCATACTGATCCAAGACTAATGTGAAATACTATATGTATGACATAAGTGATTAAATGGTAATGTATGGCAATAATATACCTTTATTAAATTACAAGTATACAAGTGATTAATTGTGTATTTTATGATAATTATTTTATTGTATATGTTTGACTAAATTTCTAACCTAAATTTATGAGTATATTAAAAGTGACACTAGTGAAAGAATATAGATTAGTGGAAGCCTAATTTTTACATGATAATGGATATAGGCATGCCTATAAATGGGTATGTATACTGATCCAAAGCTTTGCTCTTTAAACGTCAATATTTTAACCCAAAGTTTCCAAATGCACATCAAAACATGGAATATAACAAGGGGAAATATGTTATTTTTCATTCTAATAGGTACCTCCCCAGTTTAGCTTATATAGAAATTTTATACCTCCACAAGTCTGGAAACGTGAACCGAATGAGTTTGGACATGAAACCTCGTGTATATTGATCCAAGATTAATGTGCAAAGCTATGTCTATGATATAAGTGATTAAATGTTAGTGTATATATGGCTATAGTATACCTTTATTAAATTGTAAGTGTACAAGTGATTAATTATGTATTTAATGATAATGATTTTATTGTATATGTTTGACTAAATTTCTAACCTAAATATATGAGTATATTGGAAAGTGACACTAGTGAAAGAATAGAGCTTAGTGAAAACTACATGATAATGGATATAGGCATGCTTATAAAGGGGTAATTGACTATAACTACTAGTGTTGGCATCGAGAGGTGTCTAATATTTGATACCATTTGGTATCTAGTGCAACGAGACTTGTGTCTCTAGTGAATGATACTGCATAAAGGTATATAGTGTTTTTCATTGTTCTCTATTGATAGAAGTTCAAGCAATAAAGATACTTTAATGGGAAAATAATGATGAATGCTATGTTGTTTGTAGTGTCATGAAATAATAAACCATTACTATACTTATATATATATATATATATAGTTTACTTGATTATTTAATAGTGCATTAAGATGTTTAAGTTAGTTTATTGCCTCTTGAATAAAAGGATCATTACATTATTTTAGTTGGATTGTTTAACTCCCCTCTGAGTTTGGCTCAGCACAGGTGTTTCTCGTGTAGGTTCACAAGGTTAGAAGGTCAGGATCCTTTGTCGACATCTGAAAGCCATCAGGAAAGAGTACTTGAAGTCTCTTTTTCAGGTATATAATTTTGTTATGTAATATGTAAAAATTATCTAATGTGTGAAACGACCAAATTCTGTAAAGGAATTAGGAATGTTTTGATATAGCCCATGTAAGTGTATTTTGAGTTGCGAAGTGGTTTATAGAATTGATTAAAGTAATTTGATATCGATACTATCATGAGTAATTATTAGGTAAGGAACCTACAATCAATGTATTACTAAAGTAATTTGATATCGATATTGTCATGAGTAATTATTAGGCAAGGAACCTACAATCAAAGATAATTATAACATGTACCAGCTCGACTTCTTAGAGCTCCCATATTCCTTCTAGGAGATATGAGGGCGTTACAATCACATTAGACTAGTTCATAACCAATCATCATACCAACATATATCCCCTATATGCATTCTCTAATGCAAGAAGAAAATAAAATTAGAAAATTTAATTTTAGTAATTGTAAGTTTAATTGATTTATGCCATAGGGTTTATTCAAATATAAATAATTAAATTAATAAAATACGATTGCCTTAATTATATTATTTATCTAATTATTAAACTCTTTAATAGTTAATCATTAATTTAATAAATTAATCACATTAATTAATTAAATTAATATTTGGTAAAAAAATATCACATGGTATTTAATTAAGAAAATCCAATTGACTTAATTATATCAATTTGCCAATTATTAATCCGATTAATAATTATTTATTAATCTAATTAATTAATCCCATTATTTAAATAAATTAATTTTGTTGGAAGAAGCCAACTGGTTCAACTCTTAGAATGCAGTTAATTTTAAAAGTCAAATAGCAATTAATCAATTATTAATTTTATTAAATATTTATTAATTTATTTAGGTTTTTAATTAAGAATAAGAAATGCTCATGAATGGTGAGATAAATTTCTCTCTTAAGTGGGGTATTGAATCATATTTGGTCATTCGATCAACTACCTCCAAGTAGTTAATACTATACCCAATCACTGATTTTTGTATATCTCGCGGAAAAAGTAAAAGTGTACTAAATCAAGTGTAATGATTTCCGCTTAGATTACCATGATGACCTCAAGTGTTAAGCACTTGCACCATTGATAAGTTAAGATTCTTAGCAAAACTCTAATGTAATTGTTTTTAAAACAAACATCCACGTGTTAATTTCAAGTATCATCATACTTATAACTTATGAGAACTACTACTTGACTGATTAAGCTGTATAACATATACGAGTCTGTCCGTATTAGCAATGTCTCATCTCATTAATACTATTATTAAAGACAATTTAGATATTAATATATTTACAAGCAATAAGAATCTCATATCATAAACACTTCATTATTTCCTTTGCACTATATTTATATACTTGGAATTCAAAAATAAATGTTTATTGACTTTAAATTTCTTTAAATGGTACTAGTAATATCTTTTATTAATAATGAATGTCATAATATACATTAAATACATCCGTATTATATGGGCTCTAAGACATCATACTAACACATAATCTAAAGGCTTGCATTAGACCGGTATATGATATAAAAGAAAAATTTTAAGCAAATATATTTTGTTTAAATTTTAAACAAATTAAATCAAAACAAAAAAAAATTAAAAATTAACTATAAAAAATTGTTAGCTCTAATCTTGGCACATATTAATTAATTAGAAATAGAAAATCTGACACGGAAACTATGATTCCTTCACAAGCATTTAATGTTCATAAAATTAAAATTCCATCAACGTTATTTATCTCTTTTTTATATTCTGTTTAAGCTATTGAAATCAAATTAAAATTGTATTATTTTATGCATCTGAAGCGACTATAAATCAATTGCAGAATTCGCACCAAATTTCATCTATTTAGATCAGCACGTCAGGGTACAAAATGGATCTTAATGTGATCAATTTTTTTTTTTTTTAATATATCAAGCCAAAAAAAAAGGATATGGGACCGACATGGAAACTTTTATTTTATTAATCAATATTCTAAATGATTGATTATCAATAAATTAATGGGTTAATCATGGCCGGAAATTGTTTAGGAGGGAAACAATATATAATAATATTATTATTTTTTATAAATAAATACAGTCTGATGTAGCCACAATATAAACAATGGTTTGATTAGATTGGCCATACCAATTAAGAAAATCTCTACAGGAAAAGTTGTCCAATAAAAGGTGAAGTCAATGAGAAGGAAATCTAAAGATTAGCTTCAAGCGTTTCTAGTTTCTAGATGCGAAGCACATAGGATTTTTATGATAAAAAATGTGATACTGCCACCATTATTTTATACATATTAAATAACAAAATTTAGGTTGATAAACCGGCATACGTATGACTAGCGCAATTTTATGTACTAAAAAGTCTTAGAGTTGGAAAAGCCTAGGTTCTTCATGTTATAACATATGAGATTGTTTCTTTGACAAGAAAAAAAAAAGGTTATTGACTATTTATGTTGTCTCAAAGCCATCAAGTGAATAGTGTCATTTTGTGTTTACACCTAATAATTACAATTTTGGAACTTAAAATATATGGCTTTGCTTGCGTTACATACTTTGGAATATTTTAATACTTATTATGAAGTAGACTTTTAAATATGAAAATGGGGAAGTATGTGCATCACATCTGATAATCAAGGATATATATACTTGAGCAACCAGTTGAAAAAAAAAATAACAAAAGAAAATAATAAGAGTTTAGTTGATATACATTGCAAGTTAGTTGCTTATTATTGTTGACGATAGGACTAATCAGAAATTGATTTCACAAAAATATAATAGAAATAAAATTTCAATAATTTACGTGATTCATCAAAAGCTAACATCTCCAGCCAAATCTAGTTCTGAATATTTCACTTTATTTATTGGTATGACATATTTCAGTATCTACCCATATTGGGTTTAAAATAAGACTTAAACCATGCATCTAAAAGACCCAATAAGACTTAAACCATTTAAAATAAGACTTATCCCATGGTGACCTAAGTAACCAAAATCTATTTGTAAATAGACTTTTTAGTAAGATTATTTCACGTTCTACATTTTATCTCTCCTTTTATGATATATCAATGGTTCAGAATCTCATTGGACAATCAAAGTACTCATTCCAGTGAACTCCGGGGATTGATCATTGATGGTCTAGGTTATTAAAGGCCGTTCTCCAGTGAACCACCAAATCGGCCTTACTAGCCAATCTGCCAAACTAATTTCCAGCACTCTCAAATTTTTTATTTGGTGCTTTCGGTGATACTCCTAATGGCTGATGCCCCCAAAAATCTAAACACGCAAGAGATTTCCGTAGCAGTCGGTCTAATAATGGCATCTCCCATAACAGGTACTAGATGTGCCAAAGCATTAAACCGGAGAGACATAAGTCTCAAATTAATGACAACATAGTATCATTGGATTGGAGCAGCTGCAAAACCTTTCTTGGCATGCCTATTTTTGCATGACTTAGGCTATAGCAGGCCATCTTATCAGGTCATATTAGATTATCCAAGAATTATAGCTATATCACAATCATATGTTTGACAACTATGCATCACAAAATATACATATTTATATTTATGTATATATAATTATACTTCACACATATTTAATCATTAAATAGATTTAAACATATTTAATCACATACCAGATATGCTCATCAACATGATAGCATACTCATTTTTATTCATATTCATATACATACATGAGCATTATCATATTTTCATTGATACATTAACATATTCATACAAGTATATACATAATAATTTTTCTCATGTATTTAAACGTTAATTTTTTTTAGACATATACTGGAAAAGTTCATGTAATCCATATACTTTTTTTTCCATTTACATGTACATTAGGCTTACATCATATTATCAGTACAAGAATTCATTAACAATACATATTTAAATGAGCATATATATTACACCTTTTTATATTTCAATTAATTATCATGCATTTTATATATATCAAGTCATGGTTTACCGTCATACATGTATTTGCAAACTTTCATAAATATCCGAGAAAGTTCGGATGTGATACGAGACATAATGGGTGATAAAAAGTCACATTAGAGGCAAAACTGAGGGACTCATAATGGGGCAGGTATTGCTGCCAGCTATGAGGTGTGACATTACTAGATGCATAATGTTATCTCACAGCGGGTAGTCAAACCTACTAGTCGTGAATGTGCTATAAAATGGCCATTTAACGATGCATAATGTTATTTCGAAGATAGATTATTAAGGTCATTTTATTTTACAATTTTGACAAGGTTACAGATGTTTTTAGGCCAAGGTTCCTCCTTAAAATTCGGTGCCCAATGTCTTAAACTTCTAATGGATCAAGAATCATGCTATTTTTTTTTAATCTAAGAGATATACCTACTCCTGAGTGTTTTCCAAGGACAGATTTGAGGATCTATCTACTACAAGAAAATGGCCATTTAATGACGAAAATTAGCAATGAAAGTTGTTGATTTTCCATTGCTAATCAAATTAACGATGGAAATTAACAACAGAAAGAGTTATTGCAAATATGAGAGTTGCTAAAATTTACCAACAAAAAATAATTCTGTTGCTAAATTTACCAATGGAACTTGTAATTTTCGTTGTTAAATTTACTGACAGGATTAAATTTCTATGCTAATTTTACCAATTAATTCCATTGGTAAATTTAACAACGGAATTAGTAATTCCGTCAGTAAATTCACACCATTATAAAACAAAATTTGCAACGGATTTTTCGTCGCTATTTAGTCCCTAAAATATAGCTGATTTTTATTTGTAGAAAATTACTATTAATTTTTAATTATCAACATTTCATTACTAATAATTTAACCCAAAGCACTTTAACACACTGAAGTCATCATTCTAATAAGAAAAGCTACATGTACAACAAGATTTAAGCTGTAGAACCAAATTCAGAAAGTATAAGCCTCTAAATGTTGTAATATTAGGACACTAAAAGAAAAAATACTATTTTGTTAATATTAATTAGGACTTCAAATAGGTTCTACTTTGTTAATTAAAGATGTATGAAGTTTGATGTAAATACCACACATAAATGATGCTCTGTGAAGCAGATGCATTCCCCACAAATAGGGACATTGTGCACGAAACAATATAGTTTTGTGACCTGAAACAACAAAATACGCAAAAAAAATTCTTAATATTACAAAACACATTATAATCGAGAAAGGAGGAGACACAAATTTTGAGACGAGAATAACCGAGCATGGATCCCCTTCTTTATCTATATATACAACATTTATCAATCGGACAATAATCACCAACCCATAAATTCAAAACCCTAAATTATAAATTTTCAAAAAGATAGAGGCATACAGAAAGGGACCTAAAGAGGATGGCTTAGGAGAAGCAAAGAGTTCCTGGAGACCCATTAAAGGTTTCATTGTCAACTATACCAGTATGACTCATTTGGGTGTCACTATAATTCACATTTGCATGCATGCTATTTAATACTTTCACATCATTTGCTGAATCACCAGATAACTATCTGTTGTAGCGTCCTTTGAGTACTTGATTGGGAATTCAAAATCAATTGATTGTTCAGCTGAGACAGCTGCTTGAAATTCAACATTACTTCCCTGCCCCTAAATCAAAAGCCAGAAGAAAAATAAACTCATAAATATGACTCAAAATAGACAAATTATTTGATGCACCACCCTATCAACACATCGAAAGCTTAGGATAGAATCTTAATCCTCAAAACAAAGTGGATGGCACAAAATTTTAAGAAACCAGCCACACTATAAATTACTATAAGGATCTATAGCATATATATCATACTCAACTGAAAATACAATTGAAGTTTAAAAGTACCTGACTATGAGGCCTAAATCTGAAAGAACTATAATTACAATCCTTTTTGCCATCAAAAGGAGTAGTTGTATTCAACATGACATTATATAAGCATATTATAATTGACTTTTCTCACAACCCTTCTCTCGCAAACCCAAACAAGCTCATCAAAAAAGAGAAGTATACAAGTTTTCTATCATTTTCTCAAAAGCAAAGATATATGAATTTCACATTAGAGTAAGAGGCTAATCAAAGATCATAAGGTGTATCTCAACTAAATTAGATTTCTAAAATATATTTTACATATTAATAAGTTGTTAGACAAATATATGTAGAACGATACAGTAAAGGTGCACCAAATAGTTTTAGAAAACCTTTTATTTTCCAATCATGTATTCCAGTGTGAAACGAAATACACAAATACTGCTAAAATGTACCTGTCCAATTTTAACTTCCTCTTCTCAGACCACCAATATGAAATTGTACTATGCCAACTAAGTTTTTCGTACATGTATAAAGCCATATGTATCATGACATAAACAACAGCATGTTCATGTTAATTTAGTTACAATTGTGAACTTCTAAAACATGATATAGACAAGAAGAAATCCTTAACACCAGTTAAAGGCGGATAAATTATAGGTTAATCATATAGGGGATAAAAGAAGAAATAAGTATGATTATAAATGCTTCATAGATTAAGAGATTAGTAGTCGCATAAAAAAATAATAATAATATAACATCTTAATTCTCTATTCATTTAATTCGGCAAATTCCAAAAGCTTTTCCTACATGTCTACTAACTTTTTGATTGTTTACCCATATGACTCATATTCCATCCAGATATGTTCATAAACAAAGCTATAGCAATTTCAACCACTAGTATCATCCAAAATCTGAGCTGCTCAGCTATTGAAAGCAGCATGACCAGCAGCTATATGTGATAATCACCTCCCCTTCCATTCTAACAATTGAATCAAAATAAGATAAGAGAGGAATTCACTCTTTTGCACTCACTTACCCCATATTCATGCGTAGAGTATCACTCTGAAAGATGGCACTAACAAGGCTACCAAATCACAACAAAAAGGAAATACAGATCATGAATTTTCACAATGCAGACAAATGTGCACATACCGTAACGTAGCATAGAATTACATAATTCATCCTCTTGAGATTTCTCTAAAATACGGCAGAGAATTGCTTGGCAAGGGCTAAGTTAGAAATGCCATTTCCCCTTGTAATGCTTCAAGAGTATAGCAAACGTACGCTTAACGGACCCAAGGATGTCTTTATGCATCAAAACAACCCTTTCCCTCTTGGCTTCATCCTCTGTTGAGTATTCTAACTCAAAACATTACGAAAGCTGGAAGTTAATGTTGGATTTTAACGGTTACATGCATCACATACATGAGCGGAATTTTAAAATTTTTTAACCATTAAATCTGATCTTGCCATGAACACACAATATAACTATATGAGAATAAGAAAAATCACCTTTGATTTTTGTTGAACAGTTGATTTTACTTCGCACCGGGTTGTCGCAAATCATAGTGTCCAAAATCGAACACCTCCAATGAGTAATCCACACTAGAGAGGGATAAATTAAACCAACAAATTGGAGTTTAACTAGGGCTGGCCAAAATTTCCAAGAGCTAGCTTAGGAGTTGGCGCAAAAGGGAGAGAGAGATTAAGAGAAAAGACTTTCTTTTTGTTTTAATCACTTAATCCTAATTCTCATTAGTTGGCCTTTTATAGTTAGGTTAAAATTCCAACTCCTTAATGAGATTGAGCTCTTTAAAATTGCTGGAGAATTATTAATTGGGCCTCTGGAATTAATTATAATCATTTGGGCTTAATTAAATCCAATTTAAACCTTTTCATAAAAGTCTATGCACAAAACCCACAAACTAGGCCCTTTGTGCAACTAATTGGATTTAAATACCCAAATCGATTCCAAATCCAACCAAATTAAATATGTGGGTTCCATAACACTTATGTAACATATATAAATTAATTCAGTCTATTAAATTGGCCATTAAGGTCTTTTGTTCTGAGGTAGGCGTGTGGCCCTTACAGAAGGGCTTTCGCCAACTGCTTCATTCCTCTGGCCCTTAATAATTGCTCCAATGGACTTATTAATTATTATACCATTCATATAACACTTATAGTAGTCCTACAACACTTATAAGACAATAATAATTAATCATGAAATACATTATTTCAATTAGATCCAATTTTGCAGAACATTTCTCAAAAGTTCCGCGGACAATTTTATTTGATCATAATTAATTAAACTCTTTAATTAATTATTATCATATTCTCTTCTCTACCTTCATAATAATATCAAATATTATTATCCTTGTCATTTTACCATTTTATCCTTTTCTCTATATGTGTGTGACCTATTGGGTTCCTGTCCATGTTGGCAGTATAATATGTAATTGTGAGTTCTATTCAAAACTCACATGATTTAAACTCCTTTAAATCATTTTATCAATCTCTATTGATATTTTGATACATCATTATACAAGTCATGATTGGCCTTTAGCTAGGCATCATGACTACCCAAATGTCAGGAAAGTCATGTGGTTTGACTGTACCCTTTCATAGAAACAGTTATCGTGCAATTACTCCTTTCACCACTCTTATCTCAATTAGATTCTGAGTATGGATTTCTGTCAACTCATATAAATCTAATTATGTATGTTCTATTAATTTAACCATTGTTCCTAAAATTCCCTTCATGGATCTCCATCCATCTCGGCATATTACTCTGGCCAGAGATTCTCTAAACAAGGCAATTATAGAATCATGCGAGATAACTTCCCTTGTTAAATCTAGGATGGTGAATCCTTTGTCAATCACTCAACTATCTTCAAGTAGGTCATGATATACCCAATCTCCTAACTATGTTCACTCCCAGTTGGAAGTAATCAGTTATGGAGTCAAAGTATACCACTTGCTACTTAAGATAACTTTGGTGATCTAAAGTCTAAGGATACTTGCACAACCGCTATGAAGAGATTCCTCACTGACATAGATTTAATATCTATGTAAGGATTCTCTATGCAGGTCTCTAATGAACTTGTTCTTCTAACAAGCATCCACATGTTAGCTTTGATTATCTTCCATAATCACAGTTATGAGAACCACTGCTTGAACCATTCAATAAGCATAACATGTGCTAGTCTGTCCGAATTAACAATGTCCTATCTTGTTAATTCTATGACTAGGGATATTTAGATATTAACACATTTGCATGCAATAGACATCTCACATCATGAACACTTTCATGATTGCCTTTGTACTGTGTTTATAATATCTCGGACTTCATTTATTAATTTAAGATTTACAAACTCATGTATTTAAACACAACATTAATAAATGAATGATGCCTTTTATTAAGAATATAAATTTCATACATATGAAAAACACCCTTATTATATGGGCTCTAGGGAATACTCTCTAAGAGTTAAGCGACAACCATAGGTTGTATTATGTGCTAATTTTAAAATAATGACAAAAGATAATAGAAAAGGCATACCAAAAAAGGTTTTATACAATAAAGATACAATATAACCCAAAATATAAGCATTCAGAGGTACAACTCCAAACCTTGAAAAGGTTTTATACAATAAAGATACCAATCAGGCACCTTAATTATCCTATAAAGCTTAGAAAAATGAATTGAAAAACTTTGTGTCAAAGGATAAAATTAGCAAGAGATGGTATTGTGCTGCTAGCCAAAGCAACATGCATTGATATAGGATTAAGTAAGAATCTCTAAAACCATCATCGTAGTTCTTTCAAAGGGGGTCAAGGTGTGACTGAAATTATAATGAAGTTATGAGTTAGAAGAATTATTATTCAGCAATGAAAATTCAAACTGATAGTATCACCAAATAGTAAAGGGAAAGGGGGAAGAGAAAAAATACATGCCAAGGCTTCCTAAAATCATCTAATGCTTCTTTATGAGCAACCTTAGCTTTCTCTCATGCCTCCAAGTCCCCTAAATATTTTTTAGGCCTCTGCAATATAGAATAGTATCAACTCCTCGATAATTTCCAAATTAACCAGATAATGTACAGATATGCAACAGAGAATGCACAAGAGAACGGACAAGCAACAGCCAACTCCTAACAACATTATTTTATAAGATGAAAATAGGACATCATTTGCTGGAATTAAGCATCAGTTGTAGATTGCTAAGATACAAAAAGAATATATACAGATGTACAAAATATTGTCGCGCATTTCACTAGAGAATACCTTTCATAAATTATGCTTATAAAAAATTAATTAGAGTGCCCATGAAATTTACTATAACTTAGAAATTCTCTTGTTAAAAAGATCCCAGCTCTTCTCTCTGCCATACTCCCTTTGATAGCGTTAATGATGCAGAATTGGCATTATGGGTGTCGTTTCTATTAGTAAAGCTACCATTTTTAGCATTAGAAGCGAAGAGATAGGTTCTTAAAAGAGTGATAATGGGTGATAGACATGGGTTGGGGTCCATTGTTGAAGGTGGATTAGAAAAGATGCATAATAGTTACCTGACTATCATTTTCAAAAGCAATAGATTGAATCTTTCAAATGATAGAACATTGTCAATGAAGCTTCAGCCTTTTATATGTTAAATTTAAAGCTAAAAATTCAAGTAGAGATAGAAAGATCAAAGATTATCAGCTAATCAAAGCTTTAATGATGAATTTTGAAAAGAAAGCACAATTTTTGAGAGAGAGAAAGAGAGAAGAGAAGGGGATGTTAGCGAAAGAAAGGAGGGAGAAGGCAGCGAGAGAAATGAGGGAGAAGAGAGGGACAAAAAATCAAGATAGCAGAGTGACAAGGCAGATCGAAGGTAGAGGCATGGCAACAGGGGAGCACTGGTGTTATAGAGGAGAAGGAGAGGGAGAGGGAGAAGTTTATGGCGATGGAAATAGATGGCACCTAGCAAAATCTAGATCAAGGGCTAGGGTTTTTTTTCCTAAATTCCCGATGAAATTCATCAATGTCATTGCTAATTTTTTCATTTGCCAATGAAAATGTTATTTTCGTTGGTAAATATTTGACATTTTTCATTTCCTAATGGTATTGTAATTATTTTTTTTGTTATTTTTTCCTAACGGAATTACTCTATCCATTGTTAAATCTACAATTTCCAATGGAATTTATTTTTCGTTGTTTAATTACCAATGAGAAGTTATTTGCATCGTTAAATTAGTAATGGAATTTTTATTTCCGTCGTTGAATTACCTACAAAATTTCATTTTCGTTGTAAAATTTATTTGCCTTTTTTGGCATCTCATTTTACGACGGTATCAATATTCTATCGCAAAAATTCCATTCCAAAATTTTTACGTTAAAAGTTCCTTCCATTTTTTACAATGGAAGACAACGATTTTCAATTTCCATTGTTAAAGTAGAAAATTCCCAACGATTTTACCAACGAAAATATATTTCCATTGGTAATTAGCAATGGAAATCAAATTCCGTTGCTAATTACCAATGAAAATATATTTTGTTTTTAATTTTCTATTGTTAATTAAGCATTTTCTTATAGTGGTCTTTGAAAAATTACTAGAGAAATGATGATAGAATCTGGTTGTGCTTTTTTCATAAAAATTTCTTTACTATAAGTTTAGTTTTTATAAAATTTTAATTTATGCCAACTAGAGGTGTTTAGAAAGAGGTATACTCAATTTATTACAAACTATTACTGATTACAGGGGCATTAATAGGTGATTCACTTCAAGCTAATTTTTATGGGTCTTATGGATATATTTAGCTAATAATTTCGCAAAAAAAAATTGTAGGTTTATGTCTTATGATTATTTTCAACTATAATTACCTAATTTAGAGATTTGTAAGCCAAGATATGGCCTAATCAAGAACATGAGTTCAAGGTTACCAGTTTAGAATTTTCTCTCCTAGTGTCTTTCACAACCTAGACAAGGTCAAACATGCATTTGAACCTCAATTCAACATCCAAACACTAATTTCACATGTTAAGCAATATATTCATCAATTTACTCCACATCAACTATTAGGCCTAAAGTTATACCCTGGTAGGATTATGACATGTTTATGGAAGTAAATGAAAGAAATGTTATTGATTATATGAGTTAATGGCTAGTCCAGGACATAGTTGGTATTAATTAAAAGATTAGACCAATTCGTAAATTGATTTAATTATGGCATGCATGTATAAATATACGTACCTTAAGGATGAATATGCCAAGTAAGTTCAGATTTCATGTAATTAAGTGAATACCAAAAGTTTAGAGATCAAATTACAAATAAACAAAGATATAAAGGTGTGGCCAAATGGAAGAGACCATGTGGCCTTCTAGAATCATATGCAAAATGAATGTATTTAGGGACAAGAGTGAGGTTGGTTACTTTAATGGCTGAATTTAGATTTTCTTCTTCCTTTTACTCACTAAATTCACAAAAAAAATTGCCTTTTCTAGGGGATTATAGGAGTAAGAGCAATTTAGTGTGAGAATAAGTGATCAAGGTAAGCTTATTCATATAGTATGAGTTAAAATTCATCTCTTCTCCATACATCTTCATCCAAGTATTAGGATGCGTATGTGGCATATTGATTTAAGTTGACCTAAGTGTAATTTATGCTAAAGGGGAAAAACAAGCGAAAAAAATAAGAGCAAAGAGGAGGTTCGAAGCATTTTAAGCATGCTTAAGGAGAGGTATAGGAAAGTCTTGACATTTTTAATATTTGGTATATGAATTGGATTGAAAGATGAGATGGCTAGAAATCAGAATATATAAAGAGAATTGGTATGTGTTGGTATAGATATGTCTTGTTTTGAAAGTTGGGAAGTAAATCTATGATGATTCAGGTAGAAATTCTAAACCACCTTTTTTATTTTTGCCATAATTTGGCCTATAGATCATGAAATTGAATTATTCTAGTGGAATTTGAATCTTGATACATATACATAACACTTTTATGACGGAAACATAACCTAGTTTTGCCTCTAAGACACTTAAAGTTGATGACCTGTTACGACCCCTATTTTAGGGAGCAATCTATAGTAATATAAGAATAAATCTTTCTATATGACTTCAAATGATATGAAACTATTTTTTTTTGAAAACTAGACAAATATTAAAAAAAATTATGCAGGAATTATGACCTAATTTGAATTGAGTATTCCTAGGAATTTTTTAACTTTATGAATAAAATCTGTTCCTAAGAGTTCCCTGGGAGTAGTCATTAGATTTTTACTATAAATAACATCTTATAAGTCCAATTTTCATAATTTATGATGATATGAGAACTAGAGAATACGAAAATATTTTTCTAGAAGACCATTTTGCCTAAAAATTTCATTTACCTATCCAAAAGTGCATTACAAGAAAACCTTAGGAATCTATTGCTAGGATTATGTAATGTGGGTATTACACCACTGTTATAGTTTAAATAATAGCTATTTGTAATGAATTTTAGATTAAAATTTTAATAGAATATGACTTGTATGATTGTTACTAAAAAAAATAGCCATGTTCCTTTCTAACTTCATTATGTTATTCATATTTTGCTCCTAAATATTATCGAATCCTACCCGAACCTTCTTGGGTGCTAATGAAACTTTGTAAACACTTGTGTACCATTATAACATAACTTAGTATACATGAAATGAATGGCAATGCATTGAAATATAAAGTTTTACAAAATAAATGCTTCATTATGACCAAATATAGAAGACATACAAGATGAAGCATTTAAATTATAAAAATCTAAATATGTTTTCATGCTGTCCTATTAATGGTTAAATATGTGTGAGTTATAATTGTATACACATGAATATGAATAAAGTGTGTACTGCAGAGCCAATTATTAAACATATTCAATTGAATACATGTTTGACTAATGTTTGAATGATGAAATGACTATGATTCTTTAATATTCTGATATGAAATGATAATATGGTCGGACTATTTTTTATGTTTATATATCTTATCTAATATCGGCTTAAATATATTTTCTGATAATCAAAGTTGAACTATGATTATTTACGCATGTTTATGAATGAGCATTTGTTCTAATATGTGATTATAAAGAATAATTACTTGAGTTTGTATACAAATATTTCTCCTAATCAAAGTATGGTTATTATTCTTGGATATGTTGCTATGATGAGAAAATATGGCTTACTAAATTCTAAGTTAAGGGTAAATTGGTATGCTTAGAAGGATTTTGTAGTTGCTTTAGTGTTATGACACTATAGTGTCATAATATTAGGACTATTGTCTCTTCAATTAGTGATATGACACTCTCAACATATGATCATTACTTGAGAATATGCCTCTTTAGTTGATACATTTATGTTATCTTCAATTGATACTCTATCTGAGTATCTTCAGTACCTACTACCCACATCTATTAGAAATAGTAGAAAGTCAATAAATGTTCTATTTCTTGTTCTATTCTATTCAAAATTACCAAGTTTTGTTTTAAATTACCCTATTTTGTTTTGTATTATTTTGGTCATTCTTGATATTTATGTTTTGGAATGATAAGTGCCATAGCATATGTATGAGATAATAAGTTAAATAACTGATGAATATCCAGTATAGTTCAATTTGAACTATTTTGTCCAAATTTGATAAGTGTATATCCTAGTTTGATGAGTAACTTCAAACCATTGAATGAAACTATACATTGCTATAGTAAAATTATATGCACTACCTTTACATTATTTTGATATATTAATTATGGATCATTTGTATGTGTGGTTGAGACATACTTTATTTCTATCATACCCTGCTAGAACTACTAAGTTCCATTTCGCTAATTATTTATTTCTTTAAATAAATCCATGTTATTGACCTTTGAATTATATTTTAATTAAATAATGAATAATGTAAAGTATGTAAATGCTTTAATTAATATTACATTGAGTGTACATATACTTTCAAGCATCATATGTGTGTGTTAACTAGATGACTTCTGTTAGGAGTTGTCATCACACATATTCCTTCCCCATAAATCAATTTTTCTTAGCATGATGGTTTTTTCTCTATGTAGTTTTTGATGATGATGTTTAGGTGAAGGTAAAAACTAACATGGAAATATAAATTGAGAATTATGTGAAAATAAAAGGAAATAATGGAAATTTTATGGACTAAGTTATAATTTGACAAAAGTAATGACTTTTGAGAAATGTTAGGGAAAAGTTGTAATAGGAATACTTAGTAATGGAAAAGATGAAAGTTGAAATTGAATCAAGTCGTCTATGACAACAAAAATAAGAATAAGCTAATAATAGTAGATAAAAAAATGTAATCTTCAATATAAAATTTAAGGCATTAATGAATAATTGAAAATAAAATTTAAATAAGTAAAGTACTTAAGAGATAAATTAAACATTTAATGATGATACAACTATCTTATTAATAACCTATTTCTGTAAGTGTGAATATTTAATGAAATAATTCGGCCTTAAGAAATTCATTAACAAACTAAAACTTGGGACATATGATGAAGAAATGAATAAATAGAAAAATATTAAGTTCGATATAAAAATATGAAATGATGGCAAATTATGGATAAGCATGACGTAAGGGTTAAAATGGAGTTTCGATGTAAAGTAAATTTCAATCACTAAAAGAATTAAACACTAATGGTAATAAAAAAATCGAATAGGTATGATGAGAAATGAATTGATTTAAGTACACTAGAAATAAAATATTCATTTAGTAAGGGCACAATACGATAAAGAGTAATAACAAAATCAAATAATGAGGACCCAGCCAGATATTAAATAACGATTTAAGATAATGTAGTTGAGACCAAGATAGGGAAGTATGGGATAAATAGTAATCCAAGCACAAAATTGGAAACAAGTAGTTGGTAGTAAATATGATGTTAAAATAATTACATAAAGGCTAAACAATTTTTAAATAATGATATTTATATGTTAGGAATAAATGGATAATGCAATACAAGGAACTAGAATAAGAATAACAAGTAAGTAATGCAACTGAGGAGCCAATAATTCGAATAGAAAAAAATAAAAACAAAATATATATATATATATATATATATGGAATTAGGACAATAGATATAGATTTAGTAAAAGCGAAAACTTTAAATTTATGCATACATGTATGTGAAATTTATTAGTTGGGTATCCACCATTAGGCATTTTATGCTTAGTGTGTAGTTATTTACTGTGAGCAGGTACTTGAAGGAATAGATAGGAGTCTGAACAAATAGACATGGGATACTAAAGAAGTTGTGCATTGAAAAAGATAATTTTGTGTATATGTATATGTGGCATATATATGTATGACGAGTAAGTTAATAAAGTTAGCTCATATATATATATTAATGCTTTAGAGAAATTATATATATATATATATGTTAGAAAAAATACATTGAAATGTATCATAATGGTTATTATATATGATTGATGTTTGTTGATGTTGAGATAATGACATGGGAATTAGTTAATAATACAATTGAGCAAGATAACAATTGTGACATTTCGATAAAAGTCCATATTCGAGTATGGGGTGTTACATCAATCATGGTAGTTATGCACTCTCATTTTCTCCTATGGTGTATTAGGGTGTTACATCAAATATCCAAACACATTTAATAGAAACAAGTTATTTCCCATACATTTATGAAAACAAGCCAACTCCACTTCAATCTTACTCGTTAGCCTTTTCCTTTATCCTCTATTAAAACACAAAATCTTAGCAAAATCAAACACAAAACAATTTATACACAATCAATCCAACATTTTGGATGATGAAGAGATTAGTAGAGAGATCTTTTTTTCATTTAAACACATGAATAACTTACCTTAATTGCTTAAAATTTCATCTTAATTCTTGCTCCTTCACTTACAATTTCTTATAAGCATAAAGAAGTTTTTTTTTTTGTGTAGAGAAGAGAAGGAAAATTTTGCATTAAAACCCCCTAAGGAACCCATCCACATCTCCCTCAAATGCCAAGAAAAGAATTCTTGCTTTCTCTAGAAACACACACATGGCTCCTGTCACTAACTTACATAACTGTTAACATCAACTTCATATACTTCTATAAATTTATCATATTCCTTCTACGATATATTTTGGGGCCTTCTAGAAATCTTATGTCAAAACAAGTGGATTCTCAAGTGGTGGAGTTAAATAAGGAAACCCATTTAATTTTGGTTTACTCTTTTTTCCCTAATTAGTTTTGATAAACTCTCTCTCTTTCTCTTTTCTTGATGTTTATGATGGAGATGAGTGAGTAATCTATTTTTGTTTACAACTCTTGATTTCCTAGTCACTTTTTATTATTTTTTTTTGTGAATAGATGATTTTTAATTCCAACTTGTTTACTCCTATATCTCTTGTGCTTATATATGGATGTTTTATGATCGCATTTTGCTAAATGATTACTGATGTAGCTAGTTTAGTTAAAATCTTTATCTTTATTATCATATTGAATATTGAATGCGTCCATGTAATTTATTTTATTCTTCATTTTGAGTGGTTGCCAAAATAATCATTTCAAGGCATGGATATGTTTATTCTATTGTTGTTACCTATTCCGAGAGATATGGCTTTACATAGTTGGGTTTTAATCTAAGTGTAACTCCCCTTATCTATACCTATATAACATCGTACATAAATCATACATTTGGCTCCCATATTCCCATACATTTATAAAATGCATAAATTAAATCCATATGCGACTAACGGTTCAGGCATGGTGTTGTTATTTCGACATGCATATTCAATCATATTCTTTATACCGTAAACAAACAACCATATTATATTTCTTGTCTTTACTTAATATAATTTTCATACATTAATGTTGCATATGTATACTAGATAAATTATTACAAACTTTTTCAAACTACAAAATTTAATTACATATATAGAACCACGAATAAAAAAATATAAACCTAAAAGTTTTAATCTTCTTTTGCATTAGCCTTTTGAGCTGTAGGATATCTCTGTACCTAGCTATCTTCATTTAGACCTATATGGATAAACACCCATGCTAAGTTTACAATCTTAAAGGGGAACAACTCAATCTAACAGAAGTCACCCCTAAGCACACAAGCATATGAACATGCCAATACATTTAAAGTAAAGATTATAATTAAACCATAACAAATATAACATAATTATCTATAATATGCAAATAGTCATACTTATATCAGAAATACCATAAAAAAAGCCATACTTTAAGATCCACATTATTTTTATACCTTATTCATTTCATTTTCTTTTTAGGCATTGCCTATAGATACCTATAGGTACCACATATAGATACTCGTAGGTACCATATATAGATACCTATAGGTACCAGTTTATAGAGATGATTTAGTCTCAATTATAGAAACTATGGGTGCCACATTATATTAGTTGCATTGTAATCCTACTAGGCATGCCTATATATTTACAAGCAATACAACAAGTAGGCTATGCTACCCATAATTTTTATTATCAACTTTAGTCAATGCTTTACTAGGCATATACCAATTCATATGCTTATATTCATTATTATCACTAATATACCAAACATATTAAACACATATATCTTAGGTGAATTTGATTCATAATATTTCCTTTATAGGTTATTATACATACTGCCATTTACTAACAATAAACATATTCTTATGTCATATACATATCTATGCATTATACACTTTTAAACATATAGTATACACACATTATATGCCAAGGTATAAACATAATTTAGGTTTGTCTATAAGTAGGCAACCAAGAATCCAACTCTTTGACATCTTCAAAATCAAATATATACATTTATGCACTTAAGCGCATTCATTCATACAGCATCATATTAACTCCATATAAACACTTGCATTATCATAAATCAATTGTCTACCTATTATATACCATTTAAAATTCCTAATTCCTAATTTTTTGTTGGGTTCGACTCAATAGTGACACCCCTTAAATGGATGTCTAAAATTTTTCTAAGGTTATAGGCATGCATATCTATATAATATAAGGTCTTCCATAAGGTTTGTTTGCACATTTAACTTATGCATAGCATTAGTATACCCTATTCCATCATCATACACATGTCCAATTGCATGTTATAAGAGGTTCCATAAAGTTTAATTTGTCATAATGCTTTAATAGACCTTTGGTATACCTTATGTATACTACTTACGTAGCATTTCATTTTGATGAGGTAGGTTTGGCATATGTATATATACACCCCAAATCAACCAATCAACCCTAATTTAACTCATATAAAATAATTAAACATCCTTAAAAACTAACATCTTAATTTAATTGATGCAAAATTCCATGCAAACAGATATAAGTTGAGTAATTCCCATACTTTATCAAAATTGCCAAAATTTGCTTCCTTTTGCTTTCTCCTTTATCTTTGCCTTTATCCTTACTCCTTTCTTCACATAAAACATAATATAAACACAATTTAGTCTCATATCGATGATTTGGCATAATTCCCTTAACCATCAATAATGGTAGAGATGGTGAGAAACTAATTTCTTACACTAAACTTAATTTTTCTTTGAATGATGCCTAATGAATTGCCTTAACCATTAGAAGAAGAATTCTAAGTTTTGTTCTTCAAATGGTTTGACCACCCTTTGTACTTTTCCTTATGAATTTTCTTCATTATTGTAGAAATGTCAAGTGTCACTTTTTCATTAGTTAGGACTTTTACAACATTCTCTGATCAAACATTTGCATGGATCTTATCTTTATTTACATATTAACTCATGTCTTATATTTATTTATGCATTTGTATCTCAATTTAAGTTAATAAAAAAATTGCCCTTAACTTTTAAACTATTTTCATGTATGTCCTTAATTATTCTTTAACTTACTTAACCTTTATTATTCACTTCCTAATCAAGCCTCATTATGCCATAATGCTACTAGGGTATATTTTAGAGCCTTAAACTGAGATAAAGGTTTATACTTATGACTCTTTTATACTAGTTAGACGAGGCCTACTTGATATAGTAGCCAAAGTTTTCTAAAAGATCACATTGGTAAAGGGTTTTTGGGCTTTGTTGTGTTATTATATTATTAAGTTTATTTATCATCCTTAATTTTGCATAAAGTTGGCTATTGGAGGAAATATTTCCTTTACAAGCCTTTTAATTGGTGTCTAACAAGTGTGCTAAATTGAAAAGTAATAAAGGAGATATATGGTTATAACCCTATAAATTTTTACCCAAGAGATTGGATTCTTAAGGTCATAAAAGAAGATTAAATGCTAAATAATTGATTAATTTGTTGGATTTTTTATTGCATAATATTAAATAAGCATTAAATGACAAATAATGAATTTGAACTTGATAGAAAAGCATAAGAAAAAATCAATAGTAAAGACAATCAAAAGACGTAGCAAGTATATAAAAGAGTAAAGTTAAGAGATTAAGATTTCAATAAAAAAAAAGATGCTACTCATCCTCCCTATATTCTCATGCCAAGACTTAGGCCAAACACCAGTAAATTAGCTATAAAAACCCACATGCCCAAGTTCTCTATCTAGAAAAATTATTCTAAGTCTTAAAACTCCCTATTCTAGATAAAAAATAGCATAAGCACAAGTTAAAAAATCCCTTGGTCTAGATAGATCACCATTTTGATTTATTCCATCTAAAAACCCATTTACTCTCCCAAACACACATAAACATAAAATTTTCAACATCTAAAAATCAAAATTTCCATTCCACAACCATGGAGCAATTTACAACATATATAAACAACAATAATCATTTAGATCCAAATTCAACCATCATTCCAATTAAAGTAAAAAATCAAATACATTGATCATTGTAAATATAGAGAATGAGATCAAGATAATAGAACAACTAACACTGCATTTGTAGCACCCTAAAATTTCATCTGATATGATCAGTATATTCTAGAGAGCATGAACAATAACAATGGAATGGTTTTTGATATGATTGCATTGGCATTATATAGTAAAATTAAAAAGTTCTTACGTGTTAAATGTGCGCAATCAAGAGAAATCCTAGGATAGGTGAGCTATTATGAAGTTTATGTTTAATATTAGATAAGATAATATGAGTTAAATGGAGCCCGTTGATACAGTTTTAAAAATATTTGAGCCCAAATAGGTCCCTAAAATAGAAAGTGAAGAAATTCTTTAGTATTGTTATATGGTTGACCATAAGTTTGACTGGTTTGAAAATATTCCATAGGCCTTCAAAAATTATTTCACTTATCCAAATCTACTAAAAATAATCCCAATCAATTTTTGTAAGTGAAAAATAAATTTTCTGATAGTATTGGATTTTTGGGTTTCGGATTGATAAATTTTTCTGCTAAACTTAGAAGTATTTCAAACCATGTCAAAATAATCCAAAACTTTAAAAAAAATATTAATAGATATATATTTATGCACTCTGAAAAGCATTTTATAGAATTATGATGAGGGGAACATTGAAATTTGAAAAAAGGGCAAAAAATTAAATTTTTGGACCTGAAAATATTTATGTGCTCTGAAACCGATCAAAGTGAACTCCAATTGACCTAAAATTTTAAACAAATTTTAATTATAATATTTAGGAATTTTAGAACAACTTTTGTGGAAAAATAAAATAAGGATAGATGAGCCAATGAGAAATTGACAAGTGGCCTAATTATATCCATATAAAGTGGTTTGAATTGTCCACTCTGCAAACCACTGATTTTGGAGTTGATTTTTTGGCAAAATATTCACCCAAAACCTACACATTTTTTATAAGAATCAAACTAAAAGGCAGCTCTCCTTCTCCTCTAAAAATATAAAAATAAAAATTTAGTGAAATTCCACCATTTTTTCTCCCTTCCTTAATTTCTTGTCTTCCTCTTTCTAATTCCCACCATAACTCAATCTTAAATTTCATTTAGATACATTATAAATTATCCTCTTCAACATAGTAGTAAGATTGAAGAATAAGAAAGTTTGGAAAAAGGTGGATTTCTAGTGTGAAAAACTTAACCTAAATAGATAAACTTTCAAGGTAAGGAAAAGTGCTAGGGAGAAAAAGGCAAGGAAGAGGAAGAATTAGCATTTTCAAATCATTTTGAGGTTAGTGGATGCAAAACTACACCTAATTTTATTTGTTCCCTTGAATTTTAGCTTAAAATTTACAGTATGTTACTTAAATTGAGATAGCATAGTAAAATGGTGTAATAACATAAAATAAGTAAGAATTGAAGAAAAAATCAATCATAAATGGGAGAACCTAACTATGCCAATTGGTAACCTATGTTATATTACATGATAAATTGATGATTATTGGCCAAAAATCACATGTATTAGCCAAAAATCACAATCACTTAAGGTACATCATTATGTTCACTATTGTAACATTATGTTCACAAGTTATTTTTAGTTTTACTTAATCATATTATGTTTACTCATCATCATATTATGAACTTTGTATGCATAATTAGAGCATTAAATTTCATGTGTACATAAGGTACACAATTTGAACATAATGGTGGATAATTATGTAATAAAAAGATGTAATCATAATTTAAATAAGTACTTTTAAATAAGGACTTAATGTGAATAAAGGAACACATGAGATATGAAATTACATCAAAATTCATAATGCATGCGGATGATAAAGTGTGGTTGAATGGTGAATATATTGGTATTATGTGATAAATTGATAATTAATTGGATAATTGACTTAATTTTTGCATTTGGATGGTAAAAAAACCTAATGGGCGTAATTAGAGCATTGAAACATATATGAATATAATGTGTGTATAGTAAACATAATGATGTTCATTTCGTTACTAAAGTAATATAAGCTCAATTGAATATGTAATTACGAGTAAAAGCTAGAAATGATTATGAAAGTGTGTGACATATGATATTACATGAAAAACCATAATGTATGCTTATGCACTATACATGGCCAAATGGTGTACATAAGGAAAATGACATATTTTCACCAAGTTTGACTAATGCTCATCATGTTGCTATGTTTCGTATATGATGATGTTGAATGAAGAAGAAATGAAAAAGTGGAATATGTGATATAATGTGAATGATATGAGAATTTATGTAAAAATTAACATATGTGAAGTAAAATATTTGCCAATAAGAACTCCAAGATTATAGAGCATTGATTTAGATTGAAGCAAATATTAGATGCACAGTTAAGGAGTTGGTCATCAAAAGTGGCCTCTCAACTCACAATAGGCTCATAGTGAGGAGTTGGTCACCCCAAATGATCCCTCAATATATTCTGGAGTAGTTAGGCCACCCCAAGTGACCTCTCCAGTTCACTTAGTATCATTAAAATACTTGCCCCAAACATTGGATTTAAAGATTTTCACTAAACATTATTAGGGGCAAAATTGTAAATATACAAGAAAATAAGGACTAAACAGTAAATTATACATAAGAATGCCTTACATGTGACTAGATAATAAATAAAGTGAAAAATTTAATGAATAGATTAGTATGGGGTAAAAACATAATTGTGTGAGAAATTGAGGGCAAAACCATAAATTTGCATTGAAAATGTAATCAAAAGAGTCAAAATAGTAAAATAACAAAAAAAGGGCCAAATCATAATTAAAGATAATTAGGGGTAAATAGTAATTTTACTTAGTATGGTTATTAGATGAAATTTTGTGTAGTTGTATCCACCACTAGGCAATAATGTAGCTTAGCATATGTTTTGTTTGATTGCACGTAAGGACATGAAACTAAAGACTCTACAAAATAGAAGCAAAGTGGCATATACATGTAACCATTTTGTAGATGTGGAGTGTATATGTATTATGTATTAGGTTTTTGATAATTGACATGTAATATATTATGTTGTATAACGAATTGATGCTAATTATTAGTGAACATATGTTATGATATACACATAGATGACATTTTATGTGACCGTGTTGTGATAATGGTTTATGATTGGTATTAGAAGTGCTATGATTACCATTAGAGTATTGGAGATGTAGGTTACCCTTTTGGAAGTGTTATTTTGAAATTTGCAGGTTTGGATAACATAGTTTACAAGCCGTTATGCTGCAGAAATTTTTACCAAATAAATAATAACCTTGTGATGCTAAAATGAATTTTGAAATCAAATGTTAAATTAAGCTCTTAGCCAACAACATAAAAAGGACAATCAAGATAAGTAACCATGAGCTGTCACTAATGATATTACATAGTATATAGGTTTACGAGTGAATGCAGGGTGTTATAGTATTATAAATTGAAATACTGAGAGTATTTATATGAAAATAGAAGGATTCAAGATCCCATATCAAGAAGAAAGATTACTCATAGGTTATCTTGAGAAATAAGAAATGAAGCGAGGAAGATTTTGAGATACTTATTGAAATCACCAGAATTTTCAAATCTTCAAATACCAATAAACTTCTTCTCAAAATCAAAAAAGTAAATATAGAGTTTTAAGGTAAAACCATTGGATCTATGAACAAAAATGAAATTCCTATAATTATATTACCAAAAACCTTACAAAAATTTAGTGGGTTTGTAATAATATATAATATGCTTGTCACACTAAAAGAGGAAAGAAAATATATAAAAATTAAAAGGATAACTATAAAGTTGAAGCAAATGAAAAAAGATCCATCAAAAATTTAATTTGCAATAATATATAATATGCTTGTCACATAGCTGCCACACTTTTTTAACAGCCATAAGCCCCTAGTTACTCTGAGTTGTTTGGCTCAGGTCATAGTTGTCACAAAATCCTGATTGCATTTTGCTTTAAAATTGGATCAACCTCCCAGATGTGAGAAAATACACAAGGGAATTGAAATTCTATATTCAATTAATTAACACTAAGATTACACTCTTATTTATACAAAGAGAAAGGTAAAATGATACCTAAAACCTAGTTGTCACACACTAGAAATATCCAGCTGTATATAGCTGTCACTACAAAAAAACTGCCAATTAGCGACTAAATTTAGCGACGGCACTATTTTCGTCTCAAATTTAACGACGGATTCGCGACTGTTTTACAATTCCGTCGTGGGCAGGATATTTTCTATTTTTTGCGATGAATTAGCGACGAAAAAATAAACAGTCGCTAATTATTGGCGGGAAGTACAAGCGCCATTTTTTGCGACGGATTAGCGACGAATATATCCATCGCTAAATTTTATAATTTTTTATTCATGAAATTAGTTCCAGAAAATGTAGCGACGGACATTTTAGTCACTAATTTTGGAGGGAAAATATAGCGCCTTTTTTGCGATGGTTTAGCGACGGAAATTCTGTCGCTAATAGTAATTTGTTACCGTAATACAATTAGCGACGGAAATATTTGGTCGCTAATCCGTCGCAAATAAATTAAGAAATAATTTTTTTTAATTTTACTCACATGATTTTTGTATAGTTTTAAGTAATTTTAATATAGACCATATGAAATGAATATTTTATTTTGTAACAGAAAATTAGAAATTATTTTATAAGTTGAAAATAATTTTTTATCAATTATACCAAAATCTAAAATTATTTATTTAGAAAATTTATATTTTTAATAATAATAATAATAAACTAATTAGTACGATTATTATATATTTGCGTGTTCAAGATTAAAAAAATAAATATTTATAAAACAATAATATAAAATTTATTATTTCATTCAAAATAATAATAAAAAATTGTAATTAATTTTTATTTTATAAAATTTAAATCAAATATTAAATTATTAGGAATTCTATTGATTTCTTTATCAATTATCCCCAAATATAAACTTATTTATTTAAAAAAATTACATTTTAATAATAATAATAAAGTAATTGTTATAAGTATTACATAGTCATATTATGAAAAATAATAAATATAAATATTTATATAATAATAATATAAAGTTTATTATTTCTTTTAAAATGATTATGAAAAATTTATAATTTATTTTTATTTTGTTAAAATTTTGAGCAAATTTTAAATTATTAAAAAATTTAAAATATATATTTATAAAATTATCCTTGAATACAAGGATAAAATGATGAAATTTGATAGGAGCATTTTAGTAATTTCAAAAATTTACCCTACATATAAAAATAATATTTTCTCTCCCCTCACATCTCTCCACCATTTCAATTTAATGCGTATATGATTTTAAGTTTAATTTATTATTTAGTTGAATAGGACAATAGAGTTCAATCCAAGACTTAAACTCATACAAGTCAAAATGAATAAATTTTCTAATTTAATTTCTTCAATTTAATTTCTATTTTTTTCTAAATGAATAAATTTTCTAATATATATATATACACACACACACACTTTTCAATTTTTTTTCTATTATTTTTCTAAATATTCAAAGCTCCATCTAAACTCATCCTTACCATTTTACTTCACTACCACAGTTACCTAATTGAGTGGTATGGAAGACTGAGAAAGCTTACTGATTTGAAAATGGAGAAATGGCTTTGAAATTCTAAACATGGCCAGAGATTAATAAATAAGTTAAGATATTATCTGATAAATCCAAATATATAATCCATTTGAATCTGCATGTTTACGGTTTGGTTGGATCTTCAAATACAAATTGAACAACTTTTATACGGAATAGTGTAAGTAAAGATTCAACGGTTAAGTATTTGCCGTTAGATCGGCCTGATTTTTGGTGAGTACGTTCGAAACTCCTTGTTGTTAATTTTGAAAGGTAAAAATTAGTTTTTAAGGTCTGTAAGTTCAATTTTTGTTGCAAAAAAAGGCTATTTTTTGGATTTTTTATGTAATGACCAGTTTTGTATACGAAAATGATCGAAAAATCATTTATCGTTAGATTGGCCTGATTTTTGGTGAGTACATTCGAAACTCCTTGTTGTTAATTTTGGACGGTGAAGATTCATTTTTAAGATATGTAAGTTCAGTTTTTGTTGCAAAAAAGAGGTTGTTTCTGGATTTTTTACATAATGACAAATTTTGTATGCGAAGACAATCGAAAAATCTTTTGCCATTAGATCGGCCTAATTTTTTGTGAGTACATTTGAAACTCCTTGTTGTTAATTTTGAATGGTGAAGATTAGTTTTTAAGGTATGTGAGTTCGATTTTTGTTGCAAAAAATAGGTTATTTTCTGGATTTTTTACGTAATGACCAGTTTTGTATATGATGACCATCGAAAAATCATTTGCCATTAGATTGGCCTGATTTTTGGTGAGTACATTCAAAACTCCTTGTATTAATTTTGAACGGTGAAGATTAGTTTTTAAGGTCTGTAAGTTCAATTTTTGTTGTAAAAAAGAGGTTGTTGATTCTTTTTGGGTAAATTTTATTTTTATTTGGAGTATAAGTAAAGACGTTTCTATTCCTATACTTTGTAGAAGCTTTGGTTTTCTATAATTTTTGTTAATCTAAAACATGGATTATTATACCAGTGATTTATTTTTCAGTAGAGCAGAATCAAGAGTGATTTGAAGTGAGTTCAATATGTGAATACTTGATCTATTTTTTGAACTTATTTATTTAGAAAATTTACATTTTTAATAATAATAATAATAATAATAAATTAATTGTTATATTTATTTTATAATTGCATTATGTAGATTAATAAAAATAAAGATTTGTAAAATAATAATATAAAATTTATTATCTCATTTAAAATAATTCTAAAAAATTTAATAATTTATTTTTATTTTGTTAAAATTTTGATCAAATATTAATTATTAGAAATTTTAATTATATGTTTACCAAACAATCCTTGAATATAAAGACAAAAGGGTGAAGATTGGTAGGGACATTTTTGTATTTTAAGAATGGTAACCCTTTGTAACGCCCCAATTTTTAAATTATTCAAATAATAAATAAATCGATCCGAATAACATGTAAATTTGATAATAAATATAAAATAAATTGGGTTGAATTATAGTTGAGTTTTGGGTTTTATTGCATAAAAGAAGAAGTTCTAGGGTTAAATTGCAAATAGTGTACATTTGAGGGACTTAAAGAGGAAGTTGGCCAAAACGAAGTCGTTTTGGCCTCTCCCTTTCTCTTCTTCTTTAAGGAACTAGTCGGTTCCTCTTTGTCCCAAAAATAACATGAGCCCGACGCCACTTCCCTCACCCCTCTCTCCTTCTCCCTTCTCCGGTCCGACCATCCCAGCCGTCCGTCGTCGCAGCTGCCGTGCCATCGCCCCTTTCTTTTTCTCTCCTTCTTCTTCTTCTCCTCACGGCAGCAGCAGTAGCAGCCCTTTTCTCTCCTCCTCCTTGGCTCGGTTCTCTCTACTCCGGCCTCCCTTGGTGCTAAGCTTCCTCTCCATGAGTTGGGTAAGCTTCTTCTTGCCTCTAATCAATGGTTGTTGGTGATAATTGGAGGAAAGCTTGCATAATTTTAGATCTAGGGATTTTTACTAATTTGGGGAAAGTTTAATTTATGGTAATTAGATGAATATCTAGTTGATTAATTGCCTAAAATAGTTTTAATTTTTTGAAATACTCATTAATTGTTGAAGAATTTTTGTGGATTTTGGAATTTGAGGGAAAATTGGAATAGTTGATCTATTAATTTAGTTTCAATGGTTCTTGACTCGCTGTTTGCATTTTGGATAGTGTCTAATGCTTATGTCATACTCTTTAGAACATTTTCTATTGCAGATGAGATCTGAATTTAGTAACAATTGGTCTTTTCAATTAGGTTTGATCGTGACTGGAAAAAGATAGACAATTTTGTGGGTTCAAAGACTGTGATCCAGGTTTGAATGTTGCTTTTCTTCTTTGCAGGTTAAATTTTTCGAAGGTCTTTAACTAATCATTTGCCTTTGTAGATTCTTTTGCTATAGAGCCTTAAACTAATAAAATGCACCTTTGGTTTTGGGGTTTCTGCTACAAATCTGATAATAATTAATAAAGGGTTATCCTCAGCCTCTAAGCGATTTATTTAAGGAATAATAAATAAATTCTTTACTAGATTATCCCACTAAATTTGTTAATAATAAAAATAATATCTATATGCTACTAAATTTATATGAAATATCTATAAATTTTTTTATGCGATATGTCAAATTGATACTCTATTCATTAGTTCATTGAATAATTTGGAATATACATGTGTATTATCCAATGTTTAATGATTGTGG
Organism: Excoecaria agallocha; assembly: GCA_037975025.1. Classification (NCBI taxonomy): domain Eukaryota; kingdom Viridiplantae; phylum Streptophyta; class Magnoliopsida; order Malpighiales; family Euphorbiaceae; genus Excoecaria; species Excoecaria agallocha. The sequence goes on along the minus strand of CM075814.1, from coordinate 23,383,729 downwards.
ATTTTTCTGGCATGAGATAACGGATGGAGGCAGATGGTAGGTGGGAGGTGTCCTGTTTTAATTATTAGTATCCAATATTTGCATTATTTCTTGATTTACTACTTCCACTCTGACAAAACTATTGATTAGAATTCTTGCTCAAAGGACAAAAGCAAACTTGGATGAGTCTGGGGGATGTACACTAGCCTCTAACTTCTCAAACCAGATTCCTATGGATAATATTTTAAGGCCTCAGGTATTCCCTGTTGGTTTTCTCAGAAGCAAATATCTCCCAAAGGCCTATCCTTTTGCAGGCAACTCAGGTAGCCTACTAATTTTGTCATGTTGTTACTATTTTTGGTTCTTTATTTTTGAATTTGTTGCTAATTTTTGAGCTGAGCTTATAGAGAGTAACTTAAAGTAACATGGATAAACAATGTAATTGGAATTCAACTCAATAACTAGTAGAATAGCAGTTGCTCGCAAATGAGCATTGTATTATAACTGTAATTCTTACTGTCAGATATAGACAACTATTTTCAGCGCCTCAACTGAAAATATTGCTTTATTTTGGGCTTTGAGATTGATGCTTATTATACACAGCCCATGAAGGGTAGGTTTGCAATATAACCTTTTTTTCCTTTTATTTGATGTCAGAATCATATCTGGATGAAAATTAACTTGTCCTTGAGGTTATATTATCATTGGTTTTGTAGGGCAAACTATAAGAACCATGCAGCAATCAAGTGGAAGTGTTCCTGTTTTATAGGAGTCTTACTGGTGGTAATTTGGCTAGGCAAAAACTGTATTTAGTACAGTAACTTCTTTATCATTTGATTGCATGTTCTTAAGTAATCAATATATCTTATTTAAATTTCTTGGGTGTGCATCTGATCGGGAGGTGGGAAATCCACTGGATTTGGGTTGATTTATGATTCAGTTGAGAAAGCAAAGAAGTATGAGCCTAAATACAGACTCATCAGGGTAAGTTTAACACTCCTTGAGAATGAGAACTTACTAGCATGTTTTGTTTTCAAGCTATATAGGCTGAAGGATTTATACATTCTCACTGAATTGCTTTTCAGTTGGTTTCATTGCATTTTAAAATAAAACAAAAGTTGGAGTTCTATTTTATATTGAGAGTCCATGTGAGAAACTTTGCTAATTTCTCAAATTTATATTGTCATTGTTGTCAGATTTCTTGCATTGGTAGATATATGTTCTGGTCATTTATAGAATTTGGTTTTTCGACAATGATTGAGTTTGAAAAGTTTTCACAATTCATTATTTTTAGTTAAAAAGAGGGCAACATCCCTAAAACAGAATTCAATACATTTGATTTATGCTTCATAGATATGTTGATAAGGGCAACTTATGATAATAACTATGTTCTCATATTAGATGTGCACTTATTTGTCAGGTTTTGATTATTCTCAAGATATTATTTGTGCTTGCTAAACTGTGTCTTGTCTTTGTGAAGAATGGGCTTGATACTAAAGTGGAGAAGTCCAAGAAACAATTGAAGGAAAGAAAGAACAGGGCGCAGAAGGTCAACGAAGTCTCTTGTTTGGGTTTTCTTTAGCTTCTAAGTAATTTTGGATGAAATCTTGTGTTGTCTACTAGGTGTCAATTTTGTACTGAATTGTTCGGCAGTTTTTTCTTTTTTGAAAGGATGATGATTCATGGTGTAAATTATGGTCAAGAGTCTGACGTAATGAGTTTATGAATTCTTTTGTTGAATACCAAGTTATTCATTGGAGTTTGAGCTATTCTTGAAATTCCTATGTTCAAAGCCTTAGTGAGATCATTTGTAAAATTTAAGAAATGATTCCACCTTATTCATGTTGAAGCAGGTGGGCCCTTACCAATTCATCATTCGTCTTAGTTTGGTGCATGGCAGTTTTTTAGCTAATGTGTAATAATTTAATTACTAATAATATAAAATTCAATTATGCAATAAGTTGGCAACGGATTTGCGACAAAAAATCTGTCGCTAATATGTAATAGATATAATTTAAGAAATAATTAGCGACCAAATTAGCGACAAATATTTCATCGCTAAATTTATTTTTAATTAGCGACGGAATTAGCGATGGAAAATGTAGTCGCTAAATATTATTATTATAATTCTGCGACTAATTAGGAATATAAATTAGCAACAAAAAAATTTGCGACGAAATTTTTCGTCGCTAAATTAGCGACTAATTTTGAAATCCGTCGCTAATATATTCGCGACTGGCCTTTTAACGACTGTTCATCGCATTTTTGTAGTGTGTATTCCTTATTCTCTAACACTCCCCCTCAAGCTGGAGCATAAATTCTAATTATGCTTCAGCTTGTTACAAATTTATTTCTTGATATAAACTTCAAAACATAAATCCGAGCTTGAAAACAAAATGGAAAACAAATGCAAAACTCTCTCCAAATGAAGTCTACAAATAACCCATGCCATAAGCTTCAATCCGAAACGAAGATCAAGTGCAACTCTCTCCAAATGAAGCCTACACAAATAACCCATGAATAGGCTTTAAAACGAAAGGGAGATCAAGTCCAACTCTCTCCAAACAAAGCCTACACATATCCTGTCATATAGACTTCAAAACAAAATGGAGAATAAGTGTAACACTCTTTCCAAAACAGAAGAAGAAATCACAAAATAGGAACACCAAGAACCAGCTACCAACATTTAGAAGCAACAGAGGTAGGGGACAAAACTAACACTACACCCATGCCGGAAATAACAAATCGACGCCAGGAAAAAAAGATCGGAGGATCGAAGGACAAGGCACGCGCTCCCACGTGCCGACGAGTGAGAAACCGGTAAAATCTTCAATCAGCGTGTGAAGGCCACTCGCCGGCCTGATGGTCGCCGGATTTTGTGGAGAGGCCGGACTAACACCTGTGCACACCTTCCAGTGTGGGCGATGAAGCAAATCGATCACCGAATCTGGTAAAGCAAATTTGTCACCGGATCCGGTAACACAAGACTGGACAAAATCTTCAACCAAAAATGAAAAACTCAAAGAACCTGGAAGCCCCATGAAACCCATAAGAGAGGAGGGAAACTCAACCCTCAAACAAGAAAAAAACCCAAAAAAGAGCCAAAGGCTCTGATACCATGTGAGAAAACACACAAGGGAATTAAAATTCTATATTTAATTAATTAACACTAAGATTACACTCCTATTTATACAAAGAGAAAGGTAAAATGACAGCTAAAACCTAGTTGTCACACACTAGGAATATCCAGCTGTATATAGTTGTATTCCTTATTCTCTAACACCAGCTATCACACAATCCTGACATATGTTAGAAATTTTTAGTTCCACAAAAACAAAATAAAAACATCAAAATTTAGCTAGAGTCCAAGATTATTTATTTATGACTAAAAGGATATAAAAATAGATTCAATGACTCCAAAACAAAGGAAAAAGAGATCAAAAGGTAACATAGATTTGGACTTTTTATCAACAATTCCACACTAAGCTTTTGCTCGCCCTTAAGCATTTTTGAATAAAAATCCCTTTCCAAATTTCCCAAACTCTAACATTGAACTAAAGCATTTAGACATAAATAAGTAACAATCAACAAATGCCACTAAATAATGCTTTGAATCTAAAAAAAGGTTCAAATCAAGAACATAAAAATAAGTTTTCAAGTGTGTGCATACATGTCAGGCTAAAAATTTTTAGCTCCAAATTTTAAAACCAAAACATGCGAATAAATTAATAATTAAGTAAGGAAAATATAGTGCACAAATGCACGAACGATTTTGTACTTGAAACTGATGATACATAAGCCTCTCATTTGGTATTTAAAATAATGACAAAAAGCAAAATTATGGATTAGAAGGTCATACGTTTTAGTTGTATTGGAAGGTTAAGGTAATTGACTGTTAAGAAAGGATTAAATTTAGAAAAGAAAATTAGCCACACCCTAAACAACAGATAAAACTACCCAATTAAAAAACACTAAAACCCGCCCAAATTAGTCCCATTGACTTGGTCAATTCTAAAGAAGTCCGATGCTTTCTACAAAACTACACAATATAAGCTAAGTAAAGAGCATCAAGCAAATTTTCTGTTCAAATGTCTAAACCTAGTACCCCACACTTATAATTGTGCTTAATTAACTAGTTTTACTACACTTTTTATTATAATTACTTGCACTTATCAAACCAACAAAAATCTCGAAGTTTATTGAGGTACTTCTCATTTTTATCTTGCTTTCATAGTTATCTTAGTCTCAACTTGATTTCCCATAATTGAATATTCTATTTTAATTGAAAAACTAACCCTCAGTCAAAATTTGAAAATAATCTAATATTACACCTATAAATCAACCCTAAAAATTTAATTTTCAAAACAATAGAAAAACCTAAATTTCTACCCTTTACTAATAACCTGTCCCATCCTAAAGTGGCCAACTCTTTTGAAGGGGAGGTAAAAGCTTTTAAGGATATATGGTAAGTTGATTTGTGTGTAAATAATAAATCATTAGGTACACATGTAACATATAAAATAAAGCCCAAATGGACTAGCAATGGACAAAGTCGTTTGAAGTGACAATCCAAGAAGGGTTATCTAAATTTTTTCTACAATCATTTCTTAAATGTTTAGGCTGTTTTGAAGGGTAATGAGGACGTTTTTGGCTTTCTTATGAGTCCAGTCAACTACCAATGTGTAGTGGCTTTTAAATTAATTTTAAAACAAGCCTACGTGCAAATGATCTGAAAACTCACAAGTATTGCTCAAAATCAAACACTAATTAGGTAGAAACCCATCAAACATGCAATTCACTCCCGTGTCACTTATATGTTGTAAGCATAAATTCTATATAAAAGTTTAGAATTATTGCATTAAAAAATAATAAAACCAATCATAATTAAGAAAAAAGTTATTGACAAAGCTAAATAACAATTAGACAAAAAACAAAAGCCATAAAAAAATTTATTATCATAAATGACAAAAATGAAAGTATAACTATTCAAAATAAAACTTGTTAGAAGTACTACAGTAAAAAGCCAAAAAAAAAAGCAAAAACATCAATAATATAGCTAAACCATTATTCTGCACAAAATACTTCCCAAAAATCTGAAATAATCCCCAAAAACATGATTGATCCACTTCACACTTAAGTGCTGTTGTCCTCAACATGCACAATAATATAAAATTTAAAATTAACTAGCATAATAAAACTCTAATCAAGAACTCCCTTAATATCGCTACTAAGATAGTGGTAAGGGTGGTAGGTGCTCTAAAATGCTACAACTATAATGCCTATCCTATTCCCCTACCAAATTAATTGCAGTCTCTAAAAGCTCCAAATGGTGCTCACACTCCTCTTTCTAACTCTCTAAAAGATCCATCTTACTGAAAATCAATGCACAATCCTGTTAAGTCCACTCTAACTAACTAGAAAGTTGGTCTATTTAAGATTAAGTCTACATATTACCAGTGATCAGGGCTTCCATCTGTGTATATGGATAAGCAGAGGTATTAGTATAAGTAGCATCATCCATGGGTTATGCAGGTGGCAATGGAGTCCATCATCCCTCTAATAGGTTTACACACTCAGCACTGATTGTGAGGCAAATTTTACAATCTTGCTTTGGTGCCTCTATGACTAACTTTGTATTCTTCAACATTTTTAGGTTTATCAAAAAAGAGGTCTAATGTCAACTTTTAATGGTTTGTGACCCACTGCCTGGGCTATAGTAGTCACTTTTTACCTTATAAGAATTTTCTATCTTAATTGGATTCCCCTTAAGCAAGAATTATAAAGTAGTGTAGAAATTATTGAAGCTCATTATATAATTATTCCATTTTAAACTAAAAGTCACCAAGCCATAGTATTTTTTATTTTGAACATGAATAATGCATTTAACCGTAGCTAAAAAATAGCTAAAGATGTCTGGAAAAACCCTTTCCTTCTTGGCAAAGAATTCCCCCAACCAATATTAGCAATCACACCTTCAATTCCCTCTTGAACATCTAGCTTTACTAAGAGCTCAAAATCAAGATATGTGAATAGAATGTGCTCTACTTGTAAGAAGACACAACAAATATGCTTATCGGTCGTTAAAACCTAATTAGGAACACATATAGGTGTAAATGTGAGGTGTAGGGCCATAAATCATGCCCTAGCAGGAATTAAGACATGTTTAAAGGTGCGTATGCATGAATTTTGATGCATATAAGTCTTAATTTGTTTTAGGGACATAGTTGTTATTTATGCCTTTATTCTGGGTATTTGATGTATTATGCATGTTGTGGGCTATATATATGTATATTATGAATTTGGGGCTTAAATTGAAGTAGGAAATAATTTTATATTACAAGTAGTAATTGAAAATTTCAATAAGTTATCAAAGTGTATTTGTCAAAAGATTTAAATAACTATCCAACGGGAGAGTGACAAATCTTAAATTCTAGAATAAGTTGCTAATTAATAGAGGCAAAAATCTGCCCCCTTAAGAAACTTGGCCTGCCCTCTAAGTGAATCCATCATTTTCAAATTTTGTTCTTCTTTTCTTCCATTCCTTTTTCACTTCAAAATTTTATTCTTTTGCTGGATTGGAAAAGGGAGTGAGAGCATGCCATTTAAGGGATTAAGGTGAGTAAAATTATTGAAATTGGATATAAATTATCATTTCTTCTCTTTTTATTCCTGAGATATACAAATTAAAATGTGAATTTAGATTTTTGGAATATTAATTGATGAGGTTTTATTTTAATAGCTGAAGAACAAGGGTAAAGAAAAGTTGTAAAAGTTTGAAGCTGTAAGTCCCTAAATGGGTAAGAAAGTAGTTGAATCTATTTATGTTAATGTTATTAATTGCTGAAAATTCTTCTTGATTATACTAATGTAAAAAGGGAATAAGCTGGCTGTTTAAATGCACATATATCAATAGATTTGCAAAAATAGATACTAGTGGGAAATTTTACTGTAGGGTTTATAAAAAGTGTAGAGAATGATTTGTGTATAACTTTTTTATACGCACCTAAATTGATTAGAACTGGTGACAACTTAAACTAGAAACATAGACCTTTAAATCTGATGAAGGATGTGAGCTGAGGTTTTATTTATTAAACCCCTAAAATTTAGTTTGAAAATTGATTATATCGGTTGCTCTATTATTTAGAGCAGTATAATGTTCACTAGGTACAACTTTTGATAAAATGGTTCAAAATAATTAAATCTTATGGTGATGGGAACTAGACCTATGGAAGAGCATTGGTTTAGAGGAATATTCAATGAAAAATCATGTTTGTTATACCTAAAGCGCACTACAGGAAAAAAATTTACAAGAACGGGAAATTCGATCCTCAAAAACGCTAATCCGATCCTTAAAATCCAATAAGGACGGGAAAATCCGATTACTATCCCATCTTTACAAGCTCCGCCATTAATGACAATTAAGGACGGGGTATATCAATTGGTCCGTACAATTTGGTTGAGGATAATAAGCTTAGTAACTATGAAGAGGGTTTAAATAGTTTAAAATCTAATTTATGGCTTAAGGCCATGAAGTTTAAAATGGACTCGGTGTAGGATAAGAAAGTACAGAGCTTGGTTAAACCATCTGAAGGGATAAAATCCATAAGGCTCAAATAGGTCTTCAAGAAGAATAGTGATATGGAAGGTAATGTGGTTACCTATAAAGCTCGTCTTGTGGCTAAAGGATATCATCAAAGAGAAGGAATTGACTTTGATGAAACCTTTTCTCCTATGGCGATGCTCAAGTCTATAAGAATACTTCTTACTATTGTTGCTTATTACGATTATGAGATATAGTAGATGGATGTGAAGATAGCTTTACTTAATGGAAATCTAACTAAGGATGTGTATATGACACAACCTGAGCGATTTACATCCAAAGATGGCAAAAAGGTATGCAAGCTTCAAAGATCCATATATGGATTGAAGCATGCATCTAGGAGTTAGAACATCCAATTTAATTAGATAATCAAATATTTTTGTTCTCACATAATCATGATGAACCTTGTGTATATGAGAAGGTCAGTGGGAGTGTAGTAGCTTTTCGTGTTCTATAGAAAGATGATATACTGATCATAGGAAATTATATTTCCATTCTTCAATCAATAAGTTTTTTTTATCTAAACAATTCTCCATAAAAGACCTTAGATAAGCATCTTACATTATAGGAGTAAGGATCTATAGAGATATATCCAATAGGATGCTAGGTCTTTCATAATCAATGTACATAGACAAGGTACTGAAGAGGTTCAATATGGATCTATCTAGGAAAGGATTTATTCATATGGTATATGGGAAAATCCTTTCTAAGTCCATGTGTCGTTAGACATAAAAGCAGAGAGAAAGCATGAGGAAGATCCCATATACATCTATAATAGGATCAATTATATATACTATGCTATGTACCCATCAAGATGTTTCATATACTTTGAGTGTCACGAGCAGATCCTAATTCAATTATTGGGAGGAACACTAGATGGCAATCAAGAGCATCCTTAAGTACTTAAGAATGACTAAGGAGATGTTTTTTGTTTATTGAGATTGTGGTTTACAAGTAAGTGGGTATACAAATGCTAGCTTTCAATCTAACAAAGATAAATGTAAATCGTAGCCAGGTTTTATGTTTTGGATGTGCGAAGGAGAGGTCAGTTAGAAGAGTTCTGAATAAGAGATGACTACAGACCCAACAACAAAGGCTGTGTATATTGTAACTTCTGATGTAGCAAATGAAGCTATGTGGATCAAGAAGTTCATTATAGAATTAGGAGTGGTCCTTAGCATTGTTGATCTTATACCCCTGTATTGTGATAACAATGGAGCCATTATGCAAGCAAAGGAACCATGGTCTCATCAATGATCCAAACATGTCCTTAGATGCTACCATCTCATTAGGGAGATTATAGGTAGAAATAATGTGAAGATTGAGAGAGTTCCCATGAATGATAATGTGGCAGATCCACTTATAAAAGCACTATCCCAAAATAAGTTTGATCACCACATACATTTTATGGGTGACTGGCTTTAATGCAAGTGAGAGATTGTTAGTGATATGCTCTAAAGCCCACATGTAATAGGTTTTTATCCATGCATAAAACATTCTTTCTTAACAATAATAATAAGGCATTCATACATTCTTTAGTGCTTTTGTATAATAATATTTGCATGTATGTGACTTAAACAATTAAATGTGGTCCTTGGTATATAAACACATAACAAAGATAATTATAAAGAATTCATGATATGAGATACCGATTGTATGCAAATGTGTTAATACCTAAATTATCCATAATCATAGTACTAATGAGATAAGATATTGTTAATATAGATAGACTAGCATGTGTTAAACTTCTTGAATAGTTCAAGTAGTAGTTCTCATTATCTATGATCATTGAGATTATCAAAGTTAACAAATTGATGCTTGTTAGAAGAATAAGTTCATTAGAGACCTATTATAAGAAGATTCACATGGATACTTATACTATATCAGTAAAATATCCCATCATATGAGTTGTACAAGTGTCCTTGGACTTGAGATCACCAAGTTATCTCAGGTAGCAAATGTTAAAATTTTACTCCTCGAAAGGTTGTGTATAAAATGAACTATGTGGAGGTTATTAAGTGACCAATAAAGGATTCACCACCTCATTTATAGTGAGGATTTCTATCTCAAGTATTTTTATATATCTTTATTCAGAAAACCATAGCAAAGGTGGAATGCAAGGTGAATGAGATTCACAAGGGCAATTTGGGTATAAAGATAATAATATAAGAATATAATAAGTCTATGAAAGAATTGATGCTTGTCCATATTCAATTCATTAATGAGATTAGAAGAATGGTGAAAGGAGTGATTACATGGGAACTTGATATGGAAGGGTAAAAGTGGAAACCATTGAAATCCTATCATTTGGGTAGTTACGATGCTTGACTAGAAGCCTCTCATGACCTGTAAAATAATATATGGAAAATATCAATTGAGACTTGATATTATGGTTTAAAAGAGTTTACTACCCTAAAGACCCATAAGATTTTGCTCTAAAAGTAACTTGGTTAATGTAACATAAATAAATGTTTATGGTTAATTATTCAAAACTTCTTCAAAAATAGGGTACATTAGAACATGCTATAGCCTTATAATTAGGTTAGTCATCCCCATTTGACCAATGGTATGTTCTCGAAGTACAACCCTACATTCAAT
>CM075814.1:23068552-23368552 GCA_037975025.1 Excoecaria agallocha | reverse complement strand
ATATAGGAGAAAAAGAAGGAAAGTTTTATGCCATTAATGTTCCCTTGAATGATGCAATAGATGACGCTAGTTTCACGTAGCTATTTAAAACAATAAGTTATAGTTAAAAGGCTAATCATGATTCTAAGCTATTTATAATTTCATGCATCTACAATTATGTTAAAATTGTTAATAAGTCAGATTTATGGTTATTTAGGTCTGGTAGGAAAATCATGGTTTAAAGTTTGATTAAGATTTAAATGTTGGTAGAGTAGATTGTCTTTTATTAATGGTATGTTTTCAAGTCTTGAGATTACAATTCAATATTATACTGCCTTCAACAGGTGAATATCTTCACTTCTAAAATCCTATATTTATTTTATGGTGCTATATATATTTTATCCTTAATCGAATGTTGCACAAATGTACCAGCAATTGGATGCCAAATGGTACATGTGAAATGAATGGTGTCAATATATGTTTTTGACATGTCATTGCTTATTGTTTGGTTAATGATGCTATAAATAAGGAACTTTACTCTGTCAGATTATCTAATCGTCTTTCTTTCTACTGAACCTTTATAAACTAGTAAGACATTAGTGGCAAAACATATCACAAAGAACAATAACAAGCAGTGCTTATTGGAGGCAGATAAAAAAAATAGGGGAATGAGGAAGTTAACAATGTTTGGCAGAAAAAAGAGGACTAGAAATAATAGCCAATAAACAATTATAACCTGTAATCTTTGAATGGTAGTGGATTAAACTAAAAATCAGTAGGATATAAGTGTAGTATAATAACTCTAGTGTGCAAAGAGTTATATATTCTTATGTTAGATAAGAAAAGGAATCTATGTTAAGGGAGGAACATAGAGCATCTAATTCATCTGGCTCCAGCAAGATAGAATAAATAAAAGTTCAATAATTGTACACAACCAAATAACGACAGCAGTACCACAAAAGATAATTACTTAAACTTACATTTTAAAGTTTTAAAACTATTTCAAGTCTATGCATAAGGATGTGCAGGCATACATTACTGTGTGAAAATCACAAACAAAAGCTACCTTGTCAATACCAATATATTGTTAATATAAAATGTTAGGTCAACTAGATTAAATATCATGAATATAAAATAACTGAAAACATGAGAACAATTGAATTACAGCAACTGGGTTAATAAAATAAGTTGTTAGGTTGACTATGTTGGTCATGTTATTAAATCAGTTGGCTCAGTTCAAAGTTCAGACTTACAACCTTATTTTAAGCTTCAACTTCGAAGGCTTTAATATCATTATGCCTATCCGAGTGGAAAGATCCAGTAGGTACAAAAATAGGATCACTTGATAGGATATATTTACAATAAGGTTCCACTATTGATAACCTACTTGCAGTTTTAAAAGTAAATGGGATGAATATCGATCGAATTCTCTAATGTAAGTTGTATATATTTGTGTATTAATTTTCACTATGTTTGATGATATGAATCTGTTTGATAAATGATTAATTTGTGTGTTTTTTGTGTTGACGAACATATGATTGCAATACTATTAGATGAATTTATGATATTTATTTATAAGGATTGTCAAATTTTTTGGTACTATTACTTATGAACTTATATATCTTGTTTTCATGTATAAGATAATCATTTATTTTTACACTTAATTTTGATGAGAATTTTTCTTATTTCATATTACACTAGTTGTATTTAAGATTTATTTCTTTTACTTGGTCTTTTTAGTAATTTGGCATTATCGTTTCTATTTTTGTTAATTTGATTTTAGTGAAGTTTTTTTTGTTTTATTCATGAATTTTGCAGTTTAATATGACTTCTATTGTATTTGCTCTATATTTTATTTGTTGTAATGAAATTAGTTTTTTTTTATCTAATATATCATTTTTTTGTAGAAATAGGATGCACGTTTAAAAGTTTCAATAAAGCTTTTTACTTCTGGATAGGATATTTTAATTTTTGCATTAAGCAGTAGTTTCTCATTTAATTAACATTTTGTTTGAACATATACTTTATATTATTTAAAGGATGATTTGCGTTACTAAGCATATTAAAAGATATTGGATTGTATATCTTATAATTTAGAATGGTCATTTCTAGTGCAATGCATATATGACAATTATATTTGCCACGTTTTGTTGACATATTAGTTCATAAATGATGATAAAATTTACAAAAATACAACATTGATATTGTCATTAAAAAGTAATATTAAATGACAATAAAAAGTTATCATTAAAATTATCTTTTTATGATAATTATTTTTATTCATATTTATGTCACAATACATAATTTGCCAATATTGTGACAATTTGTATCCATCATTAATATATATTAATTTATGAAAAAAATCATTTATCGTGATTTAAAGTATTAGATTTAGTAACAATACAAATTATTATATGAGGAAAATTACTTTTATATGTGACAACAATTACGTAGTCAGTATCTAATGGCCTTATATACAAGCAGATTTTCATCACCAAAAACACTCACTCTAGTAACAAATTTTAAATTTATCATAAAAAATATTAATTTTTTATAACGATAAACAATATTACATAAAAAAAATAATTTTATTTATAACATTATTTTTGTCATGAAAAGTAAGAAATTAAGGTGACGATAATTATTTTTATCAAAAAAATTATAGTTACAATGACAAATAAATAAATTACCATATAAACTTTTTGTTACACAAATATCGCCATGATCTTTGTAATGATCAAAATTCATCACCTTATTCTTTTAGTGATGAAAATGAAACTTTTTACAATAATTTTTTCATCACAAAAAGTGTGATTTCTTATAGTGTGTGAATAGTGCACAACATGGCCATACATTCCATAATCATGTATCATACTAACAAATTATTCCTCTTTAGCCATTATAGAGTCATCTAAGTGGTTTAGGGGTTCAACCTACCACCTCATGTAGAGTCTTATGACATAAGAAGATGAGTGTTCATTGGTTAAATTTTGAGCCTCTGGTCCTTTAGAAGTTTACTTTGGGTTAAGCAATAACAATATTGCTTAAGATATACATGAAAGAACTGGATCTTTTGGATGAATTGGATGACCTAAGTCTTGCTGAAGGTTTTTTCTAGATTATTGAAGTCATTATAGAGCCTTTTAAGTGGTTTACCAGGTCCAAACGAACATCTTATTAGGAAGCCTCCATCAAAATCATTTGAATCAGCACCAAAAACTAATTTGGGTTTGGTAGATATTTTGGGTTAACTTCAGAAAGTATAGAAATGGAAGTCCTAATACAGTGATAATTAGGAATTAGACAGAAGACTTGATAAATTTAAGAGAAGGATAAGAGCCATGATGAATGAAATGATGAGCTCTTTGGTACAACTTGCTAGCCAACAACCTTTGGCACCGACCACATGGAGAACCAGTTGTTGCTATATGTACTTTCAATACGGATGCTATCATAGGACCTTTTTTTATGGCTAAATTAAGGGGTACTAGGTCGAGAGCTTTGCCTATTGAGCAGTGGAAGGATTAGGGTATTGATCCTAAGGAAGATTTTATTCCTAAGAAAGAAGAGATGGCTGTGACACAAGTCCCAAGAAGTAGGTTATCTAGAATGGAGGATCCAGTCTTAAAAAAGATGCAAGAAAAGATAAAAGCAATGGCTCGTGTATTATCAACTGTTAAAGGGGTTAGTTCGAAAGATAGGGACCTAAAAAGTGAGGAAGTGTTACCTCATTAGTTTAAGATGATGGAATATGACATGGTATGATAATCATGATAGCACAGCGGAAAAACAAAAATTTTATCATACATACCATACATATCCAAAGATAGAATCGAAACATGCAATTTTAGGGTTATCGAACTTACAACTTTTGATGCCTTTTAAAACTTTTATTCCGATGATGACCAGCAACTAAGATGGCTTTGTCTGCCTTAGATCTCGATCACCAATGCCAAGGAATAGCCTTTTGCGCCACTCCCTCTATTCTCACACACACAATTACACCGTCGGCTTAAAAACGAGATTGCTAGATCTCTTTTTCGGTATTGTGTAAGGGTTATAGTTTGAAGCTACAAAACTTGATTTTGTACTTCTTTAGATTGCTATTACTGCTCAATAACACAAGAGAATGAGGAACAATCCTTTCTCCTTGTGAAAAATTGAACAAAAGAATTAAGAGAGAGAGTCACTATTCACGAGTTACTATTCATGCCACAAAAAAAATAGGTTTAGGGTTTTATTTCTTTTAATATATATGCTTATCATTTGGCAAGTCTTTGATCTGAATTCAACCATCCTAAGATGATTAATTCAAACTCTATCACTTCCTAAAGATAAGTAATATATTTTGAATTAAACTCCTTTGAATTTAAATTCAAATTTGAAATAAAACATAAGACATTTAATTAAATAAAATCACTTAATATAACTTAATTGCATGTGCCAAAATTCCTTGAATTCCATCTTGGAATTTCGGCCACTTCATTATATATATTTAAGTGATTTGATTTAATTTAAATTCCTTTAGGGTTTAATACTCAATTAACTTAATTAATGTAACATAATTAATTAATTGAAATTAAACCTTGTGGTCTGAATTTCTCTCTCATGGACCAAAGCCCAATAGCAATATTATAACCCATTACATACATTAATTTGACTTTAATTAAAAACCCAAATTAATGCTCAATACTTAATTTAAACATTTTAAGCCCAATGCTTTGTGTGCGATCCTATAGGTCCATTTAATGTTGGCAATGAATTAATAAATTAATTCAAAGGCTATATATATTCTCTAGCAAGATATTATAGCATTCCAAATTAAATGAAAATGCATATGGCATTTAGTGACCTAAAGCAATTTTGCATAGTCCCTTACCCATAAATATCAGAATTAATATAAGGCATGGAACTAGTCATCCTTATATATATTAATTCCTTTCTTGATATTCCAGTGACACTGAACTCTCAGATAAATGATGATTACTCATTATTTCATCTCGGTATGGCCATACACTTCTCAGTTCACTGATCAAGTGGCCGGTGATATTTTTCTCTCTTATCGAGAGGGGTAATCCCTTCACTTCTCTCATGCTCTCTAACATGAATCAGTGCATACCCAATCATACCCGTACTTGTCACTCTGTTACGAGCACGTTAGGTGTATGTCAAAGTACACAGTAATTCATAAAGATTTTCATAGAGATTTTAGGTCTAAGAACTCTGATACAAAACTTGCATATGAGAAACACTTATGACTTGTACCATGTAGTATTCTCATGAGCGGATCGAATCCAGATACCATGTTCTTTAACATGTATCTATGATCTCTGATTGACACTCTTGTCCTAATGATCCGTAAGACAGAACTCATAAGATCAGAGAGAGCATACTAGTCTTAATTCATTTGTTATTCCCATAACAATGACTGACTAGGGATATTTAGAATGATGTCTCATTTGTTTCAAGGTCTTACAATCCATGTGCCTCACACATGATAACTTAAACCGAAACGACATTCTTGGATAGTTTTATCAATTGATATGCACAGGAATACAAAGGATAAAACAAATGCCTCATTTTATTAATTTCAAGTGTTTCGTTACAATGTATTGGGCTAGGGCTTACACTAACATAAGATGCCTGACTTGCCTAAGTTTAATGGCACATCTAATTTTTCTAGCCATATAAAATAGTGTACTTTGGTTTTGAAAGGCATTACCCTCACAAAAAGGATAAAAAGGTCGAGTAGTTTAGCCTTAGTCTGTTAGGCCCTACCATTAACTCGCATCATGGTCCAGACAGGCATACTAAAAAGGATTGGGATAGGCTGATGGAGGAATTTCTAAGATAGTATGTAGCACCCCCTATACAGTTACCCTATTATTCTCATAAATTAAATCATATTAATCATGCTTATACAAAATGTTCGCTTAACCATCATATTACCATAATCATGTCATACTGTTTCATATACCTATGTGTGTGCTATAAGTCTATTCCTATTTTTCATTTCATACTTAGTATCATGCATACTATACTATATAAAACTACTTTATGTATCACATGTACACATACTCTTTCTTAGCTTTACTACTAGTGAGTTACAACACTTAACATATGTTAGATACATTTTTATAAGATAACTCGCCATAATACAAAACTTATGATAATAATAATACAAAAACATCCTAAATCAAGATTTAACAGTCGATAGTTGGCCCTTCCTGATGCAGAGATCGTGCCTCAGCAAAAGTCTTGATAACTGAACCTACACGGATAAATAACCCGTGCTAAGCTATAAAGCTTAGTGGGAAATATCTAAAGATAGATGACCACTCACAGTGGTCATCAAAATACACATACAATATATATATATATATATATATATATATACAGCATAACATGTCAATAATAACAAATACTTTAAAGCTTTAAGCATATCATCATGTATATAAACATTACACCCAAGAGAGTAACAAATATTCGCATTTTTCATAATTCATATAGATGGCAATTTCCCATGTGAACATATTCAAATGAAGCACAATTTCTATGGACAGACCAACAATATGATTCACAGTAACGATTTTGAGTAAGATAAACTTTAACTGATTAATTATGATCATTACTATAAATAAAGTTTAGCCTACCTTAGTTCTATCAGTGGATAACGAGAACTATCAATACACTTCGGTATCAAAATGGGGGATATCCAAAGACATCGGATCTATAGACCCAAACGGGGCTAAATTATACTTTAGACCGGTCAAGCAGACCCAAACAGGGTCGCCTAACAACCCAAACGGGGTTTTTCATGATCCAATCGGAATCAAATATACTTTAGACCCAATTAGGTCAAACTATGGCAGCTGCAATTTTCCCTATAGGTGCCTATCTATCCACATCTAAACTCTATTGCAGGCAATACTAGGTTCATGTTCAATTCACACATCAAGACTATATTTATAGTATACCATTTGCACATATACATAGTCTTGTAAAACTATAAGTTCTCTAGTGCTTAGACAGATATATGCACATTTCATATAACAAGTTATACATCTAGCTCATACTATCCTTGTGACTATAAAATTTGCATAACGGCATATAGGCATGACATATAATCATCACATCATATACTTGAACATGTTCTCATTAAGCATCTCACATGTTCATAGTCATGCTAAACATTTTCTATCTCATAGGGCAATTACATGCTCATACACTCATATACATAATCATAAATGTACATACCTATAGGTACATTCGCATATATTAGGCTTATTCTCATTAGCATGTTTATCAATATGTATACCTTTATCATTATTCAAATCATATGCTATACATATATCGACATGTTTCCATATGGCATATACATATGACATGGTCATACTATTATATTCCCTATTTCATAACATAGGTATATGTCAAAATATGCACTTTCTCATCATAGGATTACATATGTATACATAAATTTTGCATATGAAATTCATGTACAAATCTAATTACATATATATGTTAGATATTTTCATCACTAATCCTTACCTATGTACACATATGAATGTATATGTATGCATATGATCCTTTATTGATAGTCATATTACATGCCCTATCCAATTTATTTTGCAATCACATAAACACCTATTTAACTCAATTAATTAAAAGTCATAAGATAAATTATTGTAAAAATCTGCACAGGGCAGCATTCTGGACTCAACTTGTGAGCCATATTTGAATTTGTAGATATCATTTTTAGGATAAATGATCTCTAAAATCTTATTATCCTATGTGTCTAGTTTCCAGAGCATCAAAATTCACCTTAATATCTGATCTATAGCTCCAGATATTTGAAAAATACTATAGGCTGTTCATAGAACCGAAATAGTGTGTGCTGTTACTTAGAAAAATTCATAACATAAAATTTAGAGGGATTTAGACCAACATTTCTTCATAAAATTTATACTTTCATGCCTCTAGTTTAACCAGAATTTTACTTTGTAGCATTTTAATATCTCTACCAAAAGTTATGCCTAAATTACTAAGGTCTATTCCCTAATAGTACATTCAGTCCCTACGAATTTTCAAGTCAATATTTGACATACTTGCATACATTTTTAGGTCACACTTCCTTCATATCAAATGTGCCCTTAGGAGTATATTTTGTATAGAAATTAACTTTACATAATTCTGATCATTTTACACAAATTTATCACAATTTAATTCCATATTGTTCCAGAGCCTATTTTTACAGTTCACGTGATTTTTCATTAAATCATAGAAAATGGTTAGAGGCAGAATCAAGGCCTGGTCCCTTCTACAATTCTACAGGTTTATGTCTTATTTAACTATAGAATTTTAAATTGATTCATTTTAAGGTCTCTAACTCAAATTACACTAAAATTCCCATACCTTGGCCGATTATCTCTCCTTGGCCTAGTCCTTTGCCACTTCTTTCCCTTTTCTCCTTCCACTTTCCTCTTCTCCTTCACAAGCATAATCATTATCAATTTTAAACTTCCAGCACTCAAAAACAACTATCCCAACTGAATGTAAAAGAAGGAGAAGAAGAAGATGACATTTACTAAACCAATTACCTTAATTTGATGCACCAATCTTTGATTAACACACACACACATGCAAGGATTGCCTCAAAGATTACTTAAGGAATTAAGAGTGGTGAGAGAGAAAGATATAAAGTCTGAGTTTTCCTTAAAGAAATCCGACCACTCTTCCCTTTACTTTGACTTATATAGTGTTAAGGTAAAGATCCCTTTTGGTCCCTCAACCTTTTGCATGTCACACTTTCACCTAGCCAAATTTTGCATGTTATACATTTGACCCCACCTTTCTTCTTTTTCATACATTGGCCTATCCATTAAATCTTTCTTTTAAATTAACCTCTCAATTTATGCTTTTATCCACATTTGACCCCTAAATTTCCGAAATTACAAATTTACCCTAAAACAATACTTTTTACTTTAATTACACCCTCAATTAATATTAAACCATACTATTGAATTTTATTTTTATGCAATTAACATAATAACAAGATAATTCATCCCTTGTCCTTTGTTTATACAAATTCTTCATTTAAATTAAATCTTAATCAACTAAAAATCCCATTCAAAAATATGCAAATTAAATTAGGATCATGTTAGGGGCCTTACATAGTAGGATTAATCCTTCCATGAGTATTTGATGAGGTGGAGGAATAGAGTAATGAGATGAAAAGGAATCCCAACATAGCTGATCAACTCAGGCTCTTTATCATAAATGTTGGTTCGTA
Source organism: Excoecaria agallocha (assembly GCA_037975025.1). Lineage (NCBI taxonomy): Eukaryota > Viridiplantae > Streptophyta > Magnoliopsida > Malpighiales > Euphorbiaceae > Excoecaria > Excoecaria agallocha. The sequence continues at coordinate 23,359,284 of CM075814.1, read as the reverse complement.
TATGAGAAATGGCCTAAAAATGAAAGGGCTAAAGGATTACGAGTCCTTAAAAGATATTGCCATCAAGGCTAAGGGTGAATACTTGGCAAAGAAAGCGAACTCTACTGGTATGCAGGTTTTAGTTTTGGTCAATAAGGATATTAAGGTATAGCTGGTAAAGGTAGTGGTATAGGTACTATTAGGAAAATAATTGAGGTATCTGCTACTGAAATGACTCAAAGACATCATTCAAACCTTGGTAGATCTTTGTAATGGGTGCTTGATCGATAGATAAAAGAAGGAATATTGCAACCATTACCGTCTAAGCCTGCTCAAAGTCAGGGTAAACTCAATCATCAAGCTAATCAGTATTATACCTATCACCAGCATATAGGGCACCTTAAAGATCATTATAGGACTTTGAAGGATAGGATTTAGGAATTTATTGATAGTAAATAGATCACTGGCCTAGAGAAAAGGGAAAAATAGAAGGGGAATTACCATGCAGTTATTTTGCTAGTGTCAATGGTTGGGACATGTTTACCTAAATGGAATATACTATATGACTTGTATGAAATAAGTATTTGGCCATTACCTATCTTACAGAGTCAGAGGCAATAGAGAAGAATAGTCAATTGGTATGTGTAATTAATTATTGGAATTGCCCAATGAGGATGAGAAGGATGCTAAAGAACACCATATGAATTTATGGGATTTAGAGAATGAAGAAAAAAAGCAAAAAGTAAAGCTAATCACCATAAGTGGGTAGGCAATAAGATACCCTGTTTATAGTTTAAAAAGGGATTAAGAGGAGGACTAGATTCTCAAGCTATTAAAAAAATCCTGCTCAGATTTCTATATAGGATTTGCTTATGAAATCACCCTCCAATAGATGAAAAGTGGTAGAGTCATTGTGTGCTTCTATTGTGGCTACCACCATTTTACCCTCAAAGTTACTGGACCTAGTTAGGGGAGACGCAGGGGAGAATATGATATGTATTAATAGAGATGGTAAAGAGCATAATCAACATTTTTATAAAAAGGTGCAGGTTAATGGTACATTTTCCATCAATGTATGTCCACTTATAGCACTTTCATCTTTTGCTTTGAATGAATCTATGCTAAGCAAGTTTGATTTGGTAGTCACATCTTATGATGATTCCCAAAGGCAAGCAGTAGGCACCTTAAAAGCTAGTGTTAAGATAGGGTTAGTTGACATAGAGGCGGAGTTTGTGGTATTGCCGATACTGGCCAATTTTTAATGCTATTAGGGAGACCTTTGTTTTATAAATTGGGAGGAGTCACCCTTCACCGGATGATTAAAATTCCTCATAAAGGTAAAATGGTTATTATAAAGGCTGTTAGGGATAATCAAGTTTCTATTTTAGGCATAGCAAACCAACCGTTTAGTGGGTTTCACATGACTAATGTCGGTGTTGATAATAAGGAAGAATAAGAATTAACTCCTTTGGTGGTGAATATGATAAATAAAATGAATTTCTTGCTACGAGCTAGGCTTTGTAAAGATTCATAGGGTCCTTCTAAAGTAATTACCATAATAGGATAGATGAGTTAAAAAAAATTACACTATAACAAGTCTAATGCTATGAAAAAAAGGTCCGACTGAAGCCAAAAGGTGTCTCGTATATTCTAGATAGCCTTGTGCCTACATCCATTATGTCTCAGTATTGTGGTGAGATTGAACATGTGTTGATTGGGGCAAAGGTTTTCCCTAGTTATGACATATACAATGATTTTTTTGACTAGGCTAGTGGAACCATCAAACCTACTATAGGATTTTAGGATGAAGAAATCATGATCAAATTGTCTAAAGGGGATGATGATGTCCTCGAAGAGATTGTGATACCAGAGTTGTTAGCCTCCCGAGTCAAAGGGAAAGAGAAGGTTGAATTTGATGTTCCAATGCCTGAGTTAAAGGAAGATGTTGTAGAAGACATTGCAAAAAGCAGATAAGAAGGGTTATTCAAATGTAAAAAATGGGGAAGGCTTATTTAAGGCATCGAACTCGACAAACATAGATGATGATGCTTTTATAGAGGTACTTTTTATACCTAAACTTTTTAATAATGATGTATGTAGCTCTTCTTATATTAATCTTATTAATAATTTTTCTTATTTATGTGATGTTTCACATGATTTCATTTCACATAATAATGATTATAAACCATTTATATTTGACATTAATTCAATAAATACTACTCTTCTTAATCTTGGTACTCTTGAAAATCTAAGGGAAATCCTGATAGCATTTGATGCTGCTCCTAAGGAAAGAAATGAATTTGAGAGATTATTAAAAAAATATAAAAAAAGTCTTTGCCTGGACCTGCAAGGGCATGCTAGGAATTGATTGAGAAGTAGCTGAGCATGTCATTCCCACCGATCTTGGATACAAGCTTGTCAAGTAGAAACTCAGAAGGCTTAGGCTAAAAAGGGTAGAAAAGGTCATATAAGAGGTAAAGATGCAGATAGAAGCAAAATTCTTGGCAGAAGTCCAATATCCCATATGGTTAATAAATGTGGTTCCTATGGTTAAGAAAGATGGAAGAGTCAGAGTCTGCACTGATTACAGGGATTTGAACAAGGTTTATATGAAAGATGACTTTTCGTTTCCTCAAATTGATGTTCTAGTGCATAGTGCAGTTTTATGTTCAATGTACAGTTTTTTGGATAAGTATGTTTGACATGACCATATCTTGAACAAGATTGTGGACATAATCAAGATAGTATTTATCATTAAGTGGGGTATGTATACTTATCAGGTTATGCCATTTGTATGGAAGAATGCAGGCATTACTTACCAAAGAATGGCTACAAAAATCCTAGATGATCTCATTCATAAAAAAGTGAAGGCATACGTCGATGACATGATGATTAAATTAACAACTCGAGAAGGTCACTTTAAAGCATGGGAAAAGTTCTTTTAGAGGATTGATAGCTACGATCTCTGTTTGAGCTCGAAGAGGTTTGCATTCGAAGAAACTTCAAATAAGCTTCTTAGACATGTTGTGAGCCAAATAGGAATAGAAGTAGATCCTGATAAAGTAAAGGCTATCAAAAAGAAGATTGTGCCCCAAAAGGAGAAGAAAGTTTAAGGATTCTTAGGTAGACTTCAGTATATCGATTGGTTCATAGCCAAGCTGACCTCGATCTATGAGCCCATTCTTAAGTTGTTTCTAAAAGACCAACCAGTGGTTTGGAACAATGATTGTCAAGTAGTCATTGATATAATCAAAGAGTATCTTCTGCATCTACTAGTGCTAAGACCACCATAAGCTAAGAAGCTTTTGATTTTGTATTTAGCCATAAAAGATAGCTCAGTAGGAGCCATGATGGCACATGAGGATGATTTTGGAATCAAATATATTGTGTACTATCTCTAGTAAAAAGGCTTTTCCATATGAAACTAGATATGTAAAGGTAGAAAAGATTTTCTTAGTTGTAATTTAGGCCTCTAAGAAGTTAAGACACTACTTCCACTCATATCAGGTGCAAGTAATTGCTAGACAAAATCCTCTAGAGTACTTGTAGGAAACGCCCTCATTGTTGGGGAAAATGGGTAGATGGATAATTCTTTTACAAGAGTTTGATATTTAATATATTATCAGGAAAACCATTAAGGAAAGAACTGTAACAGAATTCCTGGATAATCAACCGTTAGAGGAAAAAGAAAAAACCTATGAGATTCCCAACGAGAACATGGCAGCTATAGTAAAACTAGCGACCCTAGAGGAGCAAAAGTTACCTTTGGTGAAGAAGCTCAGATATAAAGCCAAAAATAATAAAACTGGTTATTATGCATGTATCTTTAGGCTGGAAGCTTTATTAGTCCTAAAGGTAATGACTATAGAAGTTTATGGCGATTCATCTTTGGTGATCTACCAAGTAAGAGGTGAATAGGCTATGAAAAAAGAACGACTGCTACCTTACATGAAATGTTTAAAGATGTTAAGTGATCAATTTAAGGTTTGTACTTTTAGGTATGTTCTTCGATATGAGAATCAACTAACTGAGGCTTTTGTGACATTGATGTCGATGTGGGATAACCTGAAAGGTATGAGTATAAAGCCTGTGCTTGTTTTCATTTTTGATTAACCATATTTCAAAGCCGTTCAGGTGATGGATATCAAAGTAAATGATTGAAAACCTTGGTATTTTGATATTCAAAATTACCTAAAAAATTCAATGTTTCCAGAAGCAACTACAAGAAAGGATCAAAAAATGCTCCACAAGCTATCTACTTAATTCATTAGTATAGGAGGAGTGATTTTATAAGAGACAACTGGATGGCTTACAACTGAGTTACCTGGATGAGAAAGAAGCCAAAAGGGTTATAAAAGAAGTGTATGCTGGAGTTTGTGGTGCTCAAATGTATAAGCTTGCTTTAGCTAAAGAGATTATATGCTAGGGATTTTTTGGCATACTTTGGATACAGACAATTTCACTCAAACTGGTCCTGTTAGCAAATTTTCGGTGTTATCATAAAATTACTTTTTCACTATCGAATAATTTCAAATATTGATTAGAGCTCAATTAGAGTTTCCTGTAATTTTTAAAGATCATTTACTATTTTTAAAATCTCAATCAACCCACAGTCAATCGGTTACTATTTAAATCAAAATCATTATTTTTCTCTTACTTTCTAAGTTCAAAACTTCCTAAAAATACTTCTATAATCCTCAAAATATATTCATTAGGCTCCACGAATATTTTTGAGTCAATCAGAAACTATTTTTCGATCTAGTTTACTTTTATCAGTCCAATAATTCGATTTTTCAAAATCAACGAAAAATTAATTTTTCATTACCATATAATTTTACATCTCATTTAATGTAGATCTAAAAAATTCTCGTGATTTTTAGAGGTCATTTGCTATTTTTAGAATCCCAATCAAATCTTAATCAACTTGGTCACTATTTGAATCAAAACAGTGAAATTTCCTTATTTTCAGCTTTTGAAGACTCCTCATTTTGATTCAAAATTTCACCATTAGACTAGTTGCAACTAGTACTTTTCAATGATCACATAAAATATTTTTTAACCTCGAAAGGTACTATTCACTATCGAAACACTACTTCCAACTAACCCGGTAATTGGACCATTACAATTCTCTCCCATTAAGAAAATTTAGTCCTCGAAATTTCTTTGCATACCACAGTTACTATCACTAGTATACGATCACTTTGGAGTTATCCAATTTAATAACCCACAACAGATTTTTTTGCTAACTTTTACATCTTAGGATCCTTGCAATTTAATAAATTTAAGCAATCCTTATATCCTCTCATATACTTATAATCACTCTTACCATTAACACCTATTCATGGCATGTATACATATCATTCTATCCTTAATACATTTGCTCCGATCTTAGGAATGATAAACCTTTGCTCTGATACCAATAAAATTGTAACACCCTTATAATACTGTACTATACGTATGGTGACTTATTAACTCAGATTTTATCTTAGAGCTATAGTCATCCAATGCATTAAACCAGATTATTTGGTAATTTTTGTTCAAATATCATCAACAGTTAAGCATTATAATAACCAAATAGTACATATGCAATACTAATTACAATTTGTACTTATACATATACATAACTATAATTTTAACACTTACATTCATATTTCTTATGACAACATAGATGCCATGCCTATGATATCCATCATCTTTCCTGCCTATCTGCAAAATTTGTTGAATCTTCCTGTCTTCGAAACCTACATGCAGTCACAATACTACGCGTTAAGCATTAAAATGCCAAGTGTTAGGATACATATCTTAAACTTTCCAATCCAATTACATGCATGCATACATAAGCTTATTGTTTCTCATATTATACCATCATTTAACTTTTTTAATAACGCTACTTAGATTACCCATCAAATACTAGAATTAGCTATCATTAAGTTTACACTCTTATTCATTAACATTTAAGTGCTAAGGTCTTATCCAGCAATACTATCACTTACTTTCCTGATCAATTTTTCTGTCATTTCTTTCATTGCTACTATGATCTATCTATACTTTGCTAATCCCTTTGATTAACTTTTTAACATTATAGTTGCATTACTAATTAATTTACTATTACTATTCTTATAATTAATACTGACATCACTAACCTATACATTAACACTATCTATAACATTCTCATCCTTAGTGGCCCTAACCTTTTAAAAGTTATTCCACTTACTGATCGCATTCCAATTTAGCTTGTAGGCAAATCTTCCTTTAATCTTATCAGGAATATTTCCCAGTTAAGTCCCCTTTCACTTGCCAACCATTACTATTTTTGCCATTTCTTAAATAATATTCATTATACTTTTAATTATACTTATGGATCATACTATTTCTGAATTTCTATTTTAGTCATTCCCTTACTATTATTATTGGCAATTTATAATGTGGTCCCTAAAGTTATACGTTTGCAAATTTACCTTATATTTTTCACTATTTACTCTTATAGCTCATTTTTCCTATCTTTTACTCTTAATACATGTTGTGTGACATGTAAAATTACAATTTAGTTCCTACTTTTTTTAAGTGCAAGAATTAAACTTTTGATCCCTATTTCACCATATAATAGGATTCATTTACAATTTCGTCTTTTATTTAACATTTCATTTGGTAAATTAAAATTTGATTCTGCCACTTTTACTAAATTACGATGGTGCTTTCTATTTTATCACTTATTTACACTAGTGCCAATACTTATCATTACTTTCACATTTAATTTATTATTTGACATGCCATCTATCTTTTAATCACAAATATATTATTTTTATGGCAAATTACATATCAACCTCTATTGAACCATTGGCTTACATATTAAACCACTCATCCTTAACTTTCATTAAGTACAATATCGTCCTTCAATTAATTAATTACTTTAATATCACTAGTTGAACTCATTTATGTATTTCATTTACTATTCATTATACAATTTGCAATTTTGATTTTTAACATATTATTTTCTTGCCACTTTACACCTTAATACCAATCACTTTCATTCTTTAAAAATAAATTCACTTATATTTCATTTCCATTTGGGGATTAACCTTAATACTTTTATTTATTATACAAGCATTTAATGATTCAGATACGTAATCATTCATTAAATCACTTAGTCATTTATTTTGTTGCACATTTTAAAAGAGTCTTCTTATTTTTGCTACATTTACCATTAAGGCTTACCATTTTAATTCTTGAATCTTTTAATTCTTTTTAATTAATTACAAAATTATCAATTTTACACTTTATTTACAATTTTGTCACTAGTTCACTCATTTGCACTCTAAACTTATTATTTGGCATACAAATTACTGATAAATTCTTATTTTACCATTTTCATGTCAAATTATATTTTAGTCCTCCAAAATCATAAAAGTTCATTTTTAAGCTATTTATTCACTAATTTTACCATTTTTACCCATTTCATTCACTAATTTTTCATTTTTACCCAATGACTTATTATTTATAAAAATTACCATTTTGATCTTAAACTTTTCATTTTCTTTCATTTACGTCCTTTTTCACTCAAATCTTCATTTTCATTTTGCTTTTACATTTTTCAATCATTTTTACCATTATGCCCTCAATATAATGCAGGTAGAAATCTTTAGACCGGATATATAGGATATAGACCCCGCGAACCCACAACACAGAACTAAGAAATGATCCCGAAGGACCATTCCATCAATTTTACAGAATAGAACAGATAATACAGAAATTATGAGAGATCATAATGATCCTACCATAGCAAAGCAAATCGCTATGACTTGCACAACGGTATGGATATCCTTATGGCTAGCCAATCATATCCTGAACTAGATTTAAACCGCCTAATCACTACTAAGGGCATAATAATTACTTATTTCAAGTCCACTTTTCACATTTTAATATTTTCACTTGCTTTTACATTTTAATGCACTAGTCACTTAACTTTCTCATCACTTTTGCACGTTGCATGAATTATATCATCATAAATCATTACTTTCACTTGGAATATAATGCACTTTCACACTTTAAAATATCATACATATTCTATAATTTCTTAATAAATTTATGGATACTTCTTTTCATGTCTGATTTAATTTTATGCCATTGCATGTCATATACACCTTCCCACCATACCAATTAACATTACTATACACTAATTATATCATTATATAACTTAGCCATAAATATTCTAAATTCTATAATTAACACATAATACCATATTAACCTCACTTATATTCAATTAAGCTCTGAAAATTCTCAACAAATCAATATACACTCTCTTTCGATTTTATATCAATTTTTATGTTTTATAGTTATTAAATTAGATAAATACCTATTAAAATTCTGTGTTAGTCCATTCGGCTGCAACCTTAGTTTTACTCTCCAATTTATTTTTCCTTCATTCTAATTTTCATTTATCCTATTAAATTGTATATTGATTAGCACATTTACATAATTATACTTTATTAAAACTCAAATAAAAGCATTTCACCTTAGATACCATTCGAACACATCTTCAATAATTCCTCTATAATTATTTTATCTCCATTAATTATTTAATCCACTCAATTACTTACTAATTAATATTAATAGACCATTATTTAACTTTAATTATCAAAATACACCCTAATATTCTCTAAATATATTCGGCCAACCCTATGGGTGTTTTTCAATAATTTATTTACTTTCATCTATCATTTATTCTATCAAATTTACATATAAAAGTAACATAAATATATGATTATACACCATTGGATAATCAAAACATAACATTAAACCTTAGTACATACAAGCCTAACCTAAGATTCAAGTGCCAAAATTTTTTCTCCCATTTTAAGCACTTAAACTTTCATTTATACGCTCCATTCACATATCTAGAACCTTAATTTCAATTATTCGTGCATATTTCATTAAAAAGCATATTAAACATAACCTTAAACTTAAACAAACTAAATGGAAATTAAGGGATATTGCATCAACTAACCTTGAATTCTTATTTTCCACACTTTAATCTTCCTCTCCTTAAGTTTACTCTATAAATCATCATCATTTTCTTTAAAAATCCTAAGTGGCCAAATATGTAAAGTTATAAAACCATCATTTTATTTGCTCCAAACTTAAATCTAACATGACAAATGAGCTCTATATACTTTAATCTATCTAAATAAATCTTTAAATCAAATTACAGAGCTTGGTTCCTCACACTCATTTTGATACATAACTTTATAAATCTTAATTTTTCACTTCAATCACTCCAAATTGAGCTTAGATATGGTCACCACGTGAAAGAAAGGCCTTGATTTAGTTAAGAGAGTTGAATTTGGTAGGAGATTTAGAGAGAGAAAAGAAAAAAATATTAGGTTTACAAAGGGAGAAGAAGAATTCGATTTCAAGAGCAGAAAAAGAGAGAAGACTAATGGTTTTTCCAATGTCATCTGATATTTTTGGCTTTATATACCTTGGTTCGATGGGCTAGGCCAGTTCAACCAAAATGTTTAGACCTAATTTAAGCCCAAAATCTATTTTAAGCCCATTTAATGCACTGTAAATTATTTATCTCTTGTTTCAAGCTCAAATTCACTCAAAATTAATTCTATAATCTATAAAATATATATACCTTAGCTTGTATACAAATTTTTAGTCCAATCAAAGTCCATTTTCGATCCAGTTTACTCAAAATGATACGGTTAGCAAATTTTCGGTGTTACCGTAAAATTAATTTTTCACTATCAAATAATTCCAAATACTAATTAGAGCTTGACTAAAATTTTCTATAATTTTTTAAGACTATTTACTATTTTTAAAGTATTGATCAAACCCACAGTTAATCGATTGCTATTTAAATCGAAATCATTATTTTTTTTGTACTTTCTGAGTTTAAACCTTTTTAAAAATACTTTCATAATTCTCAAAATATATTCTTTAGACTCCATAAATAATTTTGAGTTAATCAGAGATTATTTTTTGATCTAGTTCACTTTTACCAATTCAATAATTCAATTTTTCAAAATCATCGAAAAATTAATTTTTCATTACCATATAATTCAACATCTCATTTAATGTAGATTTGAAAATTTTGGTATTTTTAGAGTTCATTTGCTATTTTTAAAGTTTCGATCGAACCTTAATCAACCTGGGCACTATTTGAATCGAAACAATGAAATTTCCTTATTTATAGCTTTTAGAGACTTATTTGACCTTATTTTGATTCGAAATTTCACCCTTAAACTAGTTGCAACTAGTATTTTCCAATGATCTCATAAAATATTTTTCAACCCTAGAAGGCATTATTCACCCCGATGTCACTATTCACCATCAAAATACTATTTCCAACTAATCCAGTAATTCGACATTACATATATATTAGAACTAAGCAAAAAAATCCAAAAAAAATGGTTAACCGAAAAATCGATCTAAAACCAAATCTATTTTTTAGGTTAACCGAACTAAAAGAAAAGTAAGGTTTTTAAAATTAGGGATTTTTTATTTGGTTTCGATCCACGGTTTGAAAAAATCGATGATTTCAGTTTACCGATTGATTTAATTTTTTAAAAAATATATATATAATAAAAAACCTAAACCATATCTTATGTTCTGCCTCTTCCCTTTACACAATAAGCCATCACCCCCTCTTTGAATTTGCCCTTTTCCTTCACCCTGGCCATTGTTCATCTCCCTCCCTCACCGACATTCTGCCTCTCATCTATGCTGGTAAGTATTTGTTTTTGGATCATTTGTTTGTTCATTCTCCACTTCTTTTAATCTTTTAATTTCCACTCTCTTTTTTGGATCCTTTATTGATTGAGATTTTTTCTTTGTTTATTTAATGCATGATTATTTAGATAAATTATTCTTACTATATATAAATTTTAATTTGATAATTTCAACAATAATTTTCTCATTCTATTTTTAAATTTTTTGAAGAAAATGGCCAAATTTCTAATTGCACTACATCCTCAACCTCTGTATTGTTTCATGTTCTCTTATGTAAGAGTAGCTTACAATAGGTTTTCCTATACCTTATTTGTTTCAGGATGTCCAAAAAATATTTAAACATTCATTTTATCCTTTCTCATCAATCCAAGCCTTTTTAACTTCCATAGCTAGGTTTGGGGGTAAGCATTGGGCTTTTTAATAATTAATAATTAAAATAGACTAGAATGTAATTCACTCTGCTCTTAAAAAAAGAATGAAAGAAAGAACAATGATCATTGAAAACAGCAAAGATTTACTAGTGAAACAAACTGAACGTAGAAAAATGGAAATAAAGAGTTAAGCATACTAGCAGGTTTTTTATCGATTTCAACATCAAAGAACACTTTGTGAGTTATCTCTAATCAACAACCAATAGCAAGTGCCTTACGGATATAAATTAATGGGACAAAAAATAATCATAGATAATGGGAAGGTGAACATCCTATCTATTCAAAAAGGTTATCTTCATTTCATAATGTACATAGGAAGAGAGTAAAAATAATTAATATTTCATACATAAGTAGTGTAGATAGTGACATGAGGACTACCATATATTGATTCCTATAACACCTAATTCAAAAGTATATTGTCTCCTAGTGACTTTGATCGTATTAATGCTATTTATTATTTATAGCCTATAGTTATTAATGTTATTCAACTACTCTTTAGCCTGACACAAATAATTCTAAACTATCTATAGCCCTTGATTTTGTCAACTAAGCTACCGATTGATTTAAATTGGAAATCTAGATAGATAGATAGATTTGAATTTGTCAAATGCTAAAAAACATAATTTAATTTAGACAATCAAAAGGATCATTAAAGGTTGCAGGTAATAACAATGTGGAGATTAGTATTTCTATTTTAATTAAATTAATCAAATTTGATGTAATTGCAATTAGGATTTGAAGTTTTTTATTGAGCATTACCTACTAAATTAAAGAATAAATCTAAATATTTCAATTAAAATCTTGAATTGTTCAAAGTTTGAATTATTCAAAGCTATGTTTACTTTTCTTGAATGTCAATGACTTCTAGGTTAACATGTCACATCTTTATTTTGTTTAAAATCTATAGAGAATTTGTCGAGTATGGATGAAAATTCAATAGGTAATAGTGGGAGCACCACCCCACAAGGACAACAATAGTAAGGGCAAATAACAAATGAAGAGAGTACTCAATCGGTTCAAATAGAGATAGCAACTCAAGGTGGGAAGTCAACAAAATTACCATTTCCAAAATCGAAGAAAGGTGGCAAGCAAAAATCTTGGGTTTGAGATCATTTTGATAAAATTAACAGTAACAATAGCAGTGATCAAAGGGCTACTTGTAAATATTGTGAGAAATCTCTTCCATGTCCATCATCTAGTGAAATTAGTTATTTGAGTAACCACTTAAGTAAGTGTAAAAAATATCCAGCAAATGTAGAAAAAAGCCAAAAAAATTTTTGACATTTGAACCTTTACCAAGTGGAAGTTTTGTTGGCACTACATATACACTTTTTTTATTGTAAATTTGATCAAGAAGAGTGTAGGAGATGTCTAGCTAGAATGATAATTTCTAATGAAATTCCTTTTATATTTGTGAAGCATGAAGGATTTCGTGATTTTTTTCATGCTATGCAACCTTTGTTTGTTATGCCATCATATTTTATAGTTGCTAGGGATTGTTATAATCTCTACAAACAAGATAAATTGAATTTGTTGAATTATTTGAAGAAGTTATCTTCTAGAATTTATCTTACAATTGATGCATGGAATTCTATTTAGAATTTGAGTTATATGTGTATCACATGTCATTTCATTGATGACGATTGGAAATTGCATAAAAAATAATTTCTTTTTATCCATTTTTTAGTCATTCTGGTGAGGTCATAGATCAATCAATTGAAAAGTGCTTGCTTGATTGGGGTAGTCATAGAGTTTTTACTGTGACTATTGATAATGCAGCTTCAAATGATTTGGATATTTGGTATTTAAAAAAAAGGTTGCACAATTAGGAAGGTAGTGTTTTGGATGTTGATTACTTGCATATGAGATGTGCTGCTTATATTTTGAGTCTTATTGTGAAATAAGGTTTGAAAGATATTGAGTCTTCAATTGAGAAAATTCAAAATGTAGTAAAGTATGTTAAATCTTCTCCTTCTAGTTTGAGTAAGTTTAAAGATTGTACTAAAAAAAGTTGTTATACACTTCAAGTGTTGTATGCCTAGATATGGAAACTAGGTGGAATTTAACTTATTTGATGTTAAAGTCTGCTATTAAGTTTGAAAAGGCTTTTAACTTGCTTGAGGTGACTAATAGAAAGTATATGAGTGAGCTTTCGAGACAGATTTATGGTATTGGCTTGTTGATTTCTTCTTGGTGCAAAAATGACCATTTAGGTTTGAGGGCAATGGCCGTTAAAAATGAAATAAATTTTGACATGTACTAGATAAATGTTGATAATGTGAATATTATGTCATTTGTCATTGTGGTGCTTGATCCTCCTTTTAAATTGGAATCTGTTGGTGTCATTATTAAGAATTGTTATGGACCTAAGAACAGTGAAAAGTTAAAAAAATATTGGGAAAATTTTTATTTGCCATGTATGATTCTTATAGTGCATCAATAATGCCAACTACTCAAGAAAGAATAGTTGAAACAGTTGAGTTTGATAAAAAAAAGGTTAAGTTCAGGGTTACAACTTATATTATTCGAGCAATTTTAAAGAAGCAAAAAGTATCTAAAGGTAGTGAGGAAGTAAAAACTGAGTTTGATAGGTATTATAATGAGGCGTTTGAGGAAGACAAAGAAGGTTTTGATATAATGCACTGGTGGAAGGTTAATTCATCAAGGTATCAAATACTTTCTGCAATGGCTCAAGATGTATTGGCAATGCTTATATCAATCATTGTATCAGAATCTGCTGTTAGTATAAGAGGTCATATTCTTGACTCATTTTGATCTAGTCTAACTTCTAGAATTCTAGAAGCACTCATTTGTGGACAATATTGGTTTAGATCAAGTAGTAAACCAATTTCAATTGAACAAGTTTTAGAAGAACTTGAAAGTGTGGAGATGGGTATTATTTCTTTTTATTTTGATTTTTCTACTTATATTTCTATTATTGGTTTAATAACTTTTAATTTGTAATATTTTTTGATAGCAAAATTAATTTGTGATGTAGGTGAACATAATGCGATTCAAGTTGATGACTAGAGAGTTGATTATGGAAAAGCTTATGTGAACTTTGAACATTATGTGTTTAATTTGTAATTTTAATATTAAGTATTTTGAATCTTTTAAATTTTATGTTTAGTTTAAATAATGTGTTGAATTAAGTATTGTATTCAATTTTTATTTTTAAGCATTTTGAAAATTTTAATTTTTTAAATTGCATTTTATAATTGTAGTGGTAAACTGAAAAACAAATTGGTTAACCAGTTCGAAAAATCGAAATCGCTAGACTGGTTAACGATCGTAACAAACTGATTAACGATTAGTGTTTTGAAAAAATTAATTTTAATGGACTGGTTTTTTTGGCTAATGGATTGTTTAACCGGTCTATGCTCACCCCTAATGTGTTTATATATATATATATATATATATATATATATATATATATATATATATATATTATTTTGACATTTATACCCTTAGAATACAATAACATAATATACCTCAATTTATTCTATTTTTGGATTGAACTATATAGATCATATATGAGTCCACAAAAGTTTCTAAGAGTTAAATCACAAATTTTCATGAAAGGGAGTCACATTTCCATGTATAAAATGAGGGAGAGTCCTGGTGGCTTGGAGAGTGAATTTCGATCGAATTGAAGAAAGTATTTCCTATAAAAGGTGCTTGCTCGATTATAATCGAGCATTAGCACTCCGATACTTAAGTTGGCAACGAGAAAAAAAAGCTCTTTCGGAGAGAGAGTATATATTCAACTTAGAGAGAGAAGGAGTATATATTTTTTATAAGTAAACCTGCTATTTATAGAGCTTAATGAAGCTTGAAAAGTACTACAATACTTCTGAATATATAGTTGATATACTTCTGAGGCAGGATGACATATTGTATAGGCAATGGACACTTTGACGGTGGCATGTGTTAGCCTAATCATATCAAAAGGAGGTCACATCTGATCGAACAATCTCATTTTTTGTGCTTTAGCTAACTTATTGGGTGAGGTGTTCATTGGGCCTTTCAGCAATAAGCTAGCTATTTATAGGTACTATGAGTTTTAATTTTTTAGGGTATTATCCTTCTCCTATAAGGCCTCAACATATACTCTAGAAGGATGTGTGCATGTTTAAATGATGTTACGATCAATATATGTTTGGTTAGCTAATGTATTGTAAGTTGGGACCTAAAGGAAATGATCTTAAAAAAGTAGGGGCAATATGGTCACTTTAAAATAATTTATACATATGCTTAATTAGAGAAAAATGTTAATGAAGGGTTTAATTGAAAATCAAAAGAGAAAGTTTAGGGGAAGAAATAACAAATTGAAGAGAAGTAGGGATCTAAGTGAAATTATCTATAACCAACAAATGGACCTATGGGATGATAACACTTAGCTTCCCTAGATTTTTTTTGAAAAGTGAAGAGAATTCGAGTGGAAAAAGGGATTTAAAAGCTTAGATGACCATCCATTCTAGAGAACCTAAGAATTCAGCCATTTCTCTTCCAAATTTTAGCCTCTCTAACCCCAAACAACCTCTAATTTCAAGTAGCTTTGGTAAAGAGAGAGAATTTAGTGGTTAGACAAGTAAAGGTAATAATTGCTTCTCTTATTCTTCTATTAGTTTTATATGATAAGAATTGAATTTTAAGGATTTAAATGGATGTTTATATGTGATTTATCCTATGAAGAAATAAGAGTAATAAAGAGTAAGGGTAAAGAGAAGGAAGAAGAAAAAACTTGAAGAAATGGTGTGAATCTTGTTAAAGGTATGGCAGTTTATGTTATTGTTCTATGTGTTTGTAATTGAATTAAGTTGCTATATGTATTATAGATTAGTTATAGTTGATTTCTAAGTGAAGAAATGATTTTATAATGCATGAGAAAAATGATTTGTGCCTTAGAAAGTGATAAAGTGAAAATATGTTTAAGGTTCACTTGAACAAGTTTTAGTAAAAAGGGCATAACATTTTCTGTAGATGTCTAAATGAATTGATTCTAATTGTAAATGAAATATAAGACATATATATACAAATTTTCATGAGACCCCAAAACATGAATCTGCCTCCAAGGTGTTCGAAATTGAGCTTAAAGTTGACAGACCTTTGTTATTTTGTCATTTGGAATAGTATGTAATGTTTTAGTGATATCTTAAGATATATAAGTCTAAATAAAGTTATTTTTGATGTTATAGAAATTAAATACACAGTGCTATATGCTTAAATGTATTTGCATATTCACGTGTGTATTTAAGATTGTATATCTATATTTATATATGTATGTATATATACATGTATCTATATGTGTGTGTAGATATGAATAAAATATGAGCACATAAGGATTAAGTGATAACCTTGGGAAAAAAGGTATGTGTATAATTGAATTATCGTTGTTGAATATAATAACTTGATCATATATGTTCAACACAACAATCTAAGCTTGATAAATCATGTGTTATAAATATAAGATGTATAGTATTGTTACACAATGGATAATACAGATGTATGTTTATGAAATAATAATAAGTTATATATACATGTTGTTTCCATATAATTATAGTGGTGAAAATATCACATCCAAAAAGGGATAGTATAGCATCTATGTACGTATATGATCATCATAATACATATGTGAAATAGTTACATGATTTATAAGGATTACAAGTACAAAATAATAATACTTAATTACGCTTAAGATAACATGTTTATAGAAAATTTATACGTGTACATATCTATGACACCATGCTCATATATATACATGAATATATATGTATGAACATCAATATATATATGATGAGAAAAGAGCAAAGTACATAATAGCAATACCCAGCAGTGCATATAATCACATGTTTATAGAAAGTTACACATTAGCATGTAAAATGATTGATTAAAATGTTATGTGTATACATGTATGATCAAACATATGCATATAGCTTGTTGTATTAAAATTATATTTATATATACATATATATAATCAAAAGATAGTGTATATTTTTATTCAAATATTCATCTATGAAATTGATTATGAAATGTTGTTGTATGACAAATGAAATTTATATAAACAAGGTGTTGCCTGTTATTAGAGTTTATTTATAGATAGATAGGCGCCTATAGGGATATTGTAGGTGCTTCAGAACAGTTTCGACCCGTTTAGGTTAATTTGAAATTAAAAGTTATTGCGACCCTATTTGGGTTTAAAAGTTAGCGTTGATTTGAACAACCCCATTTGGGTTGTAGCCAATCCTGTTTCGGTCTTCTTGGCCGGTCCAAGTTATTTGTTTGATCCGGTTTGGATCCCATATTCTATTAGACCCTTTTGGGTTCATTGTTGGTCGTTTGGAACCTCTATATTGACCTTTTTGGGTTCATTATTCGTCCTTCAGGGCCATTGTATCGACCCGTTTGGGTCCTATATTTGTCCTTAGAGACCATTGTGTTGACCGTATAGGTCTTTTGTTTCGATATTTTCAGATATCTATTGTTTTGATACCTTCGGATATCCATTGTTCCCGTTATCTACCTTTAGAACTTAAACATGTTAAATTAAAGTATAAATGTATTATAATCAATTTCAATTTAATGGTTAATTGTATTGTATGGAATAGTATGATGAACAATGATTTTATGGATTATGCATATAAATTCTAAGAGCATTTTATGTGATATTGATACTAAGAATGGTAAATTAAATGTTAGGCTATTTCAATACTACTAGTATCCAAAATACATGGTAGTTTGTTATATAATGAAATTGTATTATATTAATGTTTTGATTAAATTGATGATATATATATGTGTCCTTTGTGATCATAAGCTTTTTTCTATATGTATGCCAATACATGATATATGAAGAAACTTTTATTAGGGTAAAGAGTATTATATTATTTAATGGACGCAATAATTGTCATAATTGCATAAGCATATTCCATATTAAAGGTTATAAGAGTTATACTATAACACCTATTGTTTTGATATATATTTTTTTCTTATGATTAAATATATGTGTTCACAATGTTTCTATGTGCTCACCTATTAATGTGTATTTGTCATTGTAATCTGATGTATGCAAATCTAAGATCCATGACCTTGGTATATAAGTATAGTCTGATGATAATGTATAATTGATATACTTGATTGATAGGCTTTTTTTATAATTAAATATTAATAAATAAACTAATCATATGATAAATAGTTAAATTTAAGGCCAAAGGATGTTGGAGCTTACATTATTATACATGGTGAATGAAGCATCAATGTAAATGTTACCGTTGAATTTTATGATTTTCATAAGTTGATATGAATATTGAATTTTATTCATTTATTGAAACAAATTATTGTTATAATTGATGCTTGATGTGTGCATTGTTGACTATCACTGTGAGTGATCGTTTATCATGATTTTAATGTCCCACTAAACTTTATAGCTTAGTACGGGTGTTTCCTCCGTATAGGTTGCGGAGAAAAGTTCATCTTAGGGTTGATATCTGCAGTGCATTGGCCAATACAAGTTAGTGAAGATTGAAAAATGTATAGTTTTCTTTATGGTTTCTTTTTGTATTTTGAGGTTTTTATTTTGTATTGGAAATATTGTAAAGGTATAGTTATTTTGTATATGTATATTGTAAAGTTTTAATAATATAGTACTCTTATGGATTAAGTATGAATATATGCTCTCTGTATAATTGGTTTTTGTATAGGTTAGGATAAGGGTGCTATAAAAATCACACCCTAAGTTTTTTCACTTGGTTTCTCCCACTAATCTTTCTCTAGTCAAAGAATAGGGGCTTAATTAATCATTTAGGGAGGTAGAATACCAGTTAGGATGCTTGGATTTAGAGAGAAAGAGAGAGAAACTTGAAAAAACTTTTGAAGAAATGGTGGCTATGCTGTATTCGGTCTTGAAGGGAGAAGAAGAGGCTGATGGAGATAAAGATGGCTGGCAAAAAAATATCTCCTTTCTTCAGATTTTATATAGGCTTAAGTGAGTTGCTCATTTAAGGCTCCAAATCCCTATTTAAGCCCATTATGCCACTTTCATATAATTCTCTCCCTTCCTAACTCCAAATCATTCTAAAATTGATTCCATCATTCTTATCATATTTAAAATAGGTTGTATGCAAAATTTCAGCATAATTGGAGTTAGTTATTGGTTTGATCAATCAAATCGATAAAAGTTCAAAAATTATTGGTGTTAACGAAAAATTATTTTTTATAGCCAAAATATTCTACATATTATTTTAGACATATATGCAAATTTTAAAAATTTTTAGATTTTGTTTGCCATTTTTAAAAGTTCGATCAAACCTAGATCAACCTAGTTACTATTTAAATCGAACCGTTTCGTTTTTCGCATTTTTAACTTTTGGAGGTCTATTTGATCTCAATTTCATTTCAAATTTAAACTTCGGACTAATCGTGATTAATATTTTTTAATGATCAAATAAAATATTTTTTTTACCTCTGGATGTATTTTTTCAGCTCGAAAGTACTGTTCACTATCAAAAAATACTATTCATGATTGACTCGAAGTTCAGGCCATTACAAAGAGTGCTTTATGAAAATCAAAAAAGAAAATCAGTAATTGAGAACAAGAATAGTGAAACAAGATTGAAAAAAGTCCAAATTGTTTAGAGTTAAAAATATAGTAAATTACTAAAAAAAGAAAAAAAAAGTGAAAAACAAACATAATAATAGGGGTGTGCAGAACAGAACCAAAATCGAGAATAATCAAATTGAACCGAATGGACTTCGATTTGTTTGATTCGATTATTTCAATTTTTGGTTCGTTTGATTCTGGATTGAAATAGAAAATCGATTTAATCGGTTCAATTTTTGAAATTGACAAACTGAAAGAATCGAACCGACCAGAATTTTTATACATATATATTTTTAAGTATTAAATTTTTAGAATATTTAATTGGATGAGTGGTATGAAACACGTTAGAACCACAATAATATCATAAGGTTTTAGGTTCAAACCTCCAGAGTGGCACATATTTTTGCAGTTTTCTCGCTTTTTAATTTTAATTTTTATTTTATTTTCTCAATTTTTTTTTTACTTTAAAATTTTTGTTTTAATATTTGTTTACTCTGTAAAAATCTAATTCACTAATTTTTTCTACTTTTATTTTTTTACTTTAATCTTTTTTGTTTTCTCAAATTTTTTATTTTATTCTTATATATGCACTAAAGAAGAAGTATTTAATAGAAAAAAAATATAATTGTAGTGAAATGATAAGATGACAATTTAATGAATTAAAATAAAAATTTTATAGAATTAATATCAATTAATGATTTTTTTTTAATTTGTATGAGATGTTAAAAATTATAAAATTTAATAAAGAAAAGGGATAGTATCTAAAATTTTATCTATAATTTATAGTTTTAATAAGTTGGATCTATTTAGAAAAGAAAGAATAATTTTAAAATATATCTTAAAAGAAAATTCATGAATTAAAAAAAAAGTTTACCCAAATAAATTTTATGAGTAAATTTTATTGAAAAATAAAGAAAATATATGATTATTTGACTTGGTGTTTAAAGGGTAAGAGTTTTACTTTTAACAAAAATTTTAAAACAAGTTAAAAGTAACTTTTATACATAGATATCAAATTCAAAGTAGGAATTTGTGGATTAAAAATAAAAAATTGCAATAATTGAGGGATAAAATTATGCTTTTTGCAAATAATGGATTGAGTTAGTATACTCGCATAGGTTATGACCGAAAGAATGGGCTTGAGTTTTTTTTTTTTTGGTGAAATTGAGTGGGTTTAGGCTTTGAAATCTAAAAATTATGCCTATTAATTTTAGCTTAGAATCGACTGAATTGAATCGATCGAGATTATTGCGGTTCATTCGATTTTCGGTTCGATTCTTATATTTCTCAAATTTTAATTTTTAATTCTTTCAAAATCGAATCGAACTAATCATTTGCACATTCATAATAATCAACATAAAATAAGAAAAAGTACCTGAAATGGAAAGAATGCAAAAACTGAAGGAAGACTAGCTTATTAGTTATAAAAGACGTTGGGGTGAGCAAAAACTGAACCAAATCGAAAAATCGAATCGAACCGATTATTTTTTTAAATTTAATTCGGTTTTTTGGTTCGGTTTTTGATTTTTAATTTTAAGAAACTTCGGTTTTTGGGTTTGGTTTTTAAAGGAGACAACCGTATAGAAACTGAACCGAATCAAAATTTATATAATTATATATATTTTTTATTTTTTTATTGAATAATTATTTTATACATGTAAATTAATTTTTTAGTTGTAAATTATATGAGTACATTTATCACTTGTTAATATCTGTTTTTAGGTGATAATTTAGAATTTTGATTATTAAATTGAAAATCAATTAAATAAAAAATTTTATTTAACGATTTTGTTGTATTATTTATTATATATTTTGGGATTATTTCTTTAATTTGAATTTTTATTTGTACAATTTAGATATTTTTACTTTAGTATATTATGATTTATAATTTTTAGACACAATATTTTTTATTTTTTTAAAAATAATTTCAAATTTCTGTTTTTCGGTTAATCAATCCAAACCGATCAAAAATTTTAATTCGATTTAAATTCGATTATTTTAAAATTTCTATTCGATTCGGTTGATAAAAATAATGAAATTTTGATTTTTAATTATTTCGATTCGATTCGGTTATTGAATTGCTCTCCCCTAAAATTTTGACATTTCAAATCATTCTCTCACTCTAGTATGCTTTTAAATTAAGGAAAAATATTTTAAAGTACAAAGGAGAAAATTGAAAAATTACTCTGGATCACTGAATTATCCTGTGTTTTGATAAATCAAACCGTTTTAACTTCCTCGCAATTACTCGTACAATTCCAAACACAAGATAGAAGCACTCTCCGTACAGCCAAACCAAGGCTCAGTATTTAACACGATTTTCTTGTACTGTGTATTTGTATTTCACTCTCTGCGATATTGTTTTCTGGAAAATGCCATGGCGTCTTCCATGAGAATCATATTAGGTCTCCTAACCCTCGTCACAGTTGGAATGATCATAGGTACCCTGCCCTCCATATATTTCTCTGCTTTTACATAAATTATACACGCAAATTAACAAAAACGGCTGCATTCTTTTTATTAGAATTTGAGATTCTTATGGATTTGAACTAGCATACCAGCATTAATTGCTCGAGTTTTCTTAGGGATCTGATCCCTTTGGCTTTTAATTTAAAATTCATTGGCAATTTAGGCATTTGGTCCACTTTTGTCCCGATTTCACAATGTAGAAAGTCTAACCCTGATTTTATTTATGTTTACTGTTGAATTTTTTCGATGTTTGAAATAGTTAAACTTGATGGTAATTTTAATACCAATAATGCTAAGTATATAAATGTAATATTTTGCTTTCAAACTGCAAAAAACATTTTCATATGCTCATTGAAATTTCTTATGCGGAAACCAAGGCCTGTAGATACAGATTTAGTTTTGGAAATGATGATTTGCACATCAGAATTCTCAAAATATCCGTCTATTTGATTATCTCTAGTAGCACTCATGTTTTTGGTTGTTGTTGGGAAGTGCAGGTGCTTTATTTCAGTTAGCATTTATTCACAAGTTAGAAGATTCATATGGTAACTTTCTAAGTTCTTTCAATTCAATGTCTTTCTAAGTTCTTTCAATTCAATGTCTTTTGCATGATATGTTAACATGTTGCCCTTTTGTACTTTTGAGAATTTGTCTCATCACAAATATAATGTTTGTTTTTGTTCTATCTAATAAATAGACTATATTGTATCTACTATCTCTATCTCTATATTATTAAAATAATATTAATAAATATAAATAAAAGTGTATGTGTGCCTGTATATATATATTACTAATAATTATTAATTTAATATATTGATAAATTATTGACAGAATAAATTAATAGAAAAAAGGATTAATATTTAAATTCTTAATTTTGAAAATTATCATGTATATTAGTTTTTTACTTTTTATTTTTTTTTTTATAAACAAAAAGATAGAAAAAATTTGGAATAGAAAAGTGTCCATTAGACAATGGATAAGATAGAGGTCTACTAAACCTTTGGGGTGTGTTTGTGTGTGTGCGCGTGTGTATTCTTTAAGGACTCTTGTGGGCAATTGGGGAGGTTAAGAGTTATTTCACATATAATTATTATTCTTTGCAAGTCGAAACATGCATGTATATTGGGACCAATACTTTGACCCCTAAAACATGTTCACCAGTTCTGTAATTATAGCTGACCGGTATCTAGCAAGTGTATTAGATTGGCTAGTAATATAAGAAAATATAGTTATGATCCTTAAATATCGAACCCAAGAAAAACTTGTATATGTATGAAAAATTTTAGATTTTTAGAAAATTGTGTGTGAGAGAGAAAAGAAATTCCAAAATTGTGATAATGAAGGTTAAATAAATTAAAGACGGAAATTTGAATAGCTAAGAGTAACAATTAAAAATAAAACAATTAAACTACATCTTGAATGAATGCAGGTAAACATGATAGATAAAAATCAATATTAATACAACTTTTACTAAAAGACTATCCACCTTAACCTTATATTGCAATGATTTAAATTTTAAAAAAGAACACAAGTGATCATGAAAAAATCAGATGAAAAAAGCAAGATATCTTAACACAAGAATGCCATTTTTAAGCATTAAACATTTTCTGTTCAGAATTATTCAGCGCTTATCATAAAAATTTGATTTTAATCTCCTAGATGTCTATTAAACTCTTTTGCAAATAAATTTAACTTCTATCTATTCTTGATTTTAACCCTTCTTAGTATTAATATATTATTACCAATGCACAATTATACCTTAACTTAGGGCATAATCATGCATTAATACCAATAAACTAATATAAAAACATGCAAACCAATAATCATGTATAAATTAATCATCAAATATTACTTCAAATAAGTCAATAATCAAATTATAAATAATTAAAGGTAAGAATTTGCACAAAATCAAGAAATAATCAACTTGTATCACATTAAGCGCAAACTAAGTCATTACAATATAAAGTTAAGAATTCAAGTGTCGTTTAGCAAAAGTAAAAAGAACTACTCACTATTTATATTGAAAACTAAAGCAAAATTAAGAATGAGAATAAAAAACTTATAGTATAGAAGCTCCCTTGATCAACGTTTACAGAAAATCAGAGAAGAACTTCCTGCTCTAAGCTTTTGTTCCTCACAAGCTAAGAAAAGTAACGTAAAAACTAAACTAAGTTAAATTTTATAGTTGAGTTGATGTTTCTCTCTGTGTGTGTTGTTCTGGTGTTTTAGTCCTCTTTTTATAGGCGTTGAAGAAGATTTTTGCCTTTTATTGCTTCCAAATCAAAGTCGGAAAAGAGTTCTAATTAAAGAGGAAGTTATATCTTCTTTTGCCTCTTTGCACGCGGGAGAGTGATTCTATCACTCAGAAGAGTGATACTTTTGCCTTGGGTGAGTGACTTTTGTCACTCGGGAGAGTGAAGACTTACTGGACAAAACGGCTTGCTTTCTTTTGGGTGAGTGCCTTCTTTCTTTGGGTGAGTAATTTGCCCACTCAGGAGAGTGACCTCATCACTCAGCCGAGTGATGAGTATCTGCACTCTACGATACAATTTTGCCATTTTTCCAATATTTACAGTTTTGCTCCCAAACTTTTCCTTTCTTCAATTTAGTCATTTTTCTCTTCAATTTGGTCTTGACGAACACCAAAACTTTCAATTAACCTCTAAACACAATTTCAACTAATTAAATAATAATTCAACTAAATTAAAACCAAATTAACTAAATTAAACACGTAAAACACACTAAAAATATACTATAATTCACAATTATCAATAATGTATAAGAAAAGACTTGGTGGATGTGGAGTTCTTTTTAAGCTTTTGAAGTTTTATGAACCTATAAAATGATTCATTGCATAAGTCAGAAGAGCTAAGGCACATTTGAGAGAAAGCAGTCTATTAATAGAGAAAGTTCTGCAAAACTTGTACTTGATGTAGAAAATTGAAAACTGCTACACAAGCAAAGCTCTTGGATTCGGATGCATTTGGACCAAGAAAACTGCAAGTGTATACTTGCAAAAAAAAATAGCAAACTCAACAGGGGGTTAAGGAAACAATAGGGCAGCAGGGGTATTGAAGGGATTTAGTTGGACATTATCATTTGGTTAAGAATTTTGGTTAAGGGCAGGAGAGAGAGTAGTTACACCTAGTGCCTAGTTGGACACTAGGGAGAAACGGTTCTCACATTCTACTTTGTTATTTTAGCTGGGAACGAGGGAAGAGAATTTTTATCTTTTGATCATTTTGTTTTCTGTTGCTGTTAAGCAGGGCTCTAGTACCTGGAGAGGGAAGTTACCTTTCTGGGTGATTGTTATCTTGTATTTCCAGATTTTATCAATGAATTAATTCCTCTTCCTTCATCTTATTCCCTTTTTAATTCACTGTTTGATTGATCCAACATTTTCTTTGAGTTTATTCTCTATCAATTGGTGCTATTCGTGAGAAACGACTAATTCACCTACACTGCGAAACAATGAATGACCCACCACATACTTGTTCACAGGCTAAGATTGATTTATAGAATCGAGTTGATTCCCATGAAGAAATCTTGGCTGCCATCCATTGCCGTATTTCAAAAGTTTGTTGAAGAAAAGCTAGAATATTTGGACTCCCAACTACGAACAAAAAACGAAAAAAAGCCCACAACAACCGATTTAGAAGATCAACGTCTCACTAATGAACTCGAATCAAACGACGACTCTCTTAGGGGGATTTTCATCCAGTCCAATACCAGATTTGGCCAACCAAGTTCCCCCCACCTGGATTCTTGTGTTCGAACTAACCATTTTGGGGTGGGACCAATGTCTTTACCCAAGGTGAAGGTGCCATAATTCACAGGAATAGAACCACAAAGTTGGGTTGCAAAAGCAAAGCCGTATTTCAGTGTCCATCAAACTCCGGAGCACATGAAGATACCCATCACACAGATGTGTATGACAGGGCCAGCGATTACGTGGTTTTCCCAGGCACTCCGAGACAATCTGCATCTGACCTACGAACAGTTCAAACTCAGGTTGAATGGTTGATTTGGCATTCGAAGAATCCAAAATTCCTACGAAGAATTACGGACCCAGTTTCTTATCAAACTGTGGATAAATACATTGAGGAGTTTGAATCCATTATTGGGTATATCCCGAATACATTAAAAGCTCAGTTTTTAGGATATTTCATGGGGGTTGAAAGAAGAGGTGGGCAGGTGGGTCAAGTATTTGAAACCCCAGACTTGCGAGGAAGCCATGGTATTGGCCAAAAAATGCGGAGCTCATCTTCACTCCACCCAGCAACCTAGCGGTGGCCAGAGAGAAGGGAAGTGGGACTTGGAGTCAGGCTGAAGGTGCCTACGCTCCTCCGCCAGGTTGGTCTCTTATTCCCAAAGAAACGGGTCAACCCGACCCGCGATTTAGAATTGTGGGCTCTGGCCCAATGACCCTAATTGAAGCCCCTCCAAAGCATAACTTGCTTCCTCCGACCAGAGCGCAACAACCACCGAGGAGCAGGGGGTTGTGCCATTTGACATTGAAGGAAATCGAGGAGCGACGTTAGCAGGGGGTTGGTCTCTTATTCCCAAAGAAACGGGTCAACCCGACCCGCGATTTAGAATTGTGGGCTCTGGCCCAATGACCCTAATTGAAGCCCCTCCAAAGCATAACTTGCTTCCTCCGACCAGAGCGCAACAACCACCGAGGAGCAGGGGATTGTGCCATTTGACATTGAAGGAAATCGAGGAGCGACGTTAGCCAGGTCTTTGCTTCAAATGTGCGCAGCCCTACATTCCCCCGGATCGATGCAACATTGGAGAGCTTTGGGTTTCCATCTCGGAGAATGAACTCTATGTAGACATAGGGGAGCAAAAAGAGGAAGAGACAGTAGCGGCAGAGCTAGAGGAAGAAGAGGGGGTGGAAGGTGAATGTAACGCAATCGAAGTCTCTTTTGGGTCCATGAGAAATGCCCAAGTGCCTAGAACTTTGAAGTTACAGGGAGCCATACAAGGGATCCCGATTGTTCTGCTCGTTGATTCCGGCGCAACTCACAACTTCATCTCATGAAAATTGGTAAGGTCCCTAAATCTTCCTATTTCTTCTATTCCATCTAAGAATATTAAATTGGGGGACGACTACCTTGTTACGGTCCATGAGAAATGCCAAAATGTCGAGCTGCAATTGGGGTCCATCCTGCTACGTTTGGATGTGCTACTGTTTGATTTAGGGCCACCGGATGTTGTTTTGTGGATTGAGTGGTTGAAGACTCTAGGCAATGTAATGCACAACTGGGATTAGAGGTGGATGCGCTTTGAGTATAGGGGCAAACTAGTTGAGCTAATAGGCATAAATGGTACTCATGGTGAAATGGATGCTTAGCAATTGTGGTTAGGAGGGGGAAGTCTAAAGCAAATGTGCAGGGATCCCATGCAATCTCATTTACCACTAGCCACGATGTAGGGGCTCTCTTCCGCTCAGAGGTTTGCGGTTGACAACCTCATGGTTTGCTTTTCTGAGGTTTTTGCTCCTTTAACAGGGCTGCCACCTAGATGCCTACACGACCATGTAATTTAGCTTATTTCAGGCCAAGAGGCTGTTAATGTTTGCTCTTACAAATATCCCCACATGCAGAAGACTGAGATACAAAAACAAGTAGGGGAAATGCTACAACAGCGGATTATATGCCCAAGCTAGATTGCTTTTTCCAATCTAGTTATCTTAGTCAAGAAGAAGGATGAGTTGTGGTGGTTGTGTATCAATTATAGGGCCTTGAACAAAGTAATAGCGGCGGACAAATATCCGATTCCAAGAGTTGAAGAGCTCCTTGACTAGTTGAATGGAGCTGTACATTTCTCAAAGTTGGATTTGAAGTCAGGCTTTTACCAAATTCGGATGAGGTAAGGAGATGAGCACAAAACTGCTTTCCGGACACACGACGACCACTATGAATTCTTAGTAATGCCATTCGGCCTTACAAATGCACCCTCTACCTTCCAAAGCGTTATGAATGACATTATTCAACCTTGGCTACACAATATGGTTTTGGTATTTTTTGATGACATTCTAGTAAATAGCAGATGTTGGGAGGAGCATAGGGAGCACCTAGCCATTGTCTTACAGCACCTGAAGGACAACCATTTTAAGGTTAACCCGAAGAAGTGTTCTATCGGGCAAACCACCATTGACTACTTAGGTCATTGCATCTCCAAGGATGGGGTAATAGTTGACCCATCTAAAATTTCAGCAGTTCAGAATTGGCCGAATCCCGAGGAATGTCAAAAGGGTCCGTGGGTTGTTATGCTTGACAGAATATTACTGGAAATTCGTAAAAGATTATGGAAAGATAGCAATGCCTTTGACGAAGTTGACAAAAAAGAACAAGTTCCTTTGGAATGAGAAGGCACAAGCAGCTTTTGATGAATTGAAGGCAAGGCTCACAGCAACACCTCTCCTCGCCTTGCCCAATTTCGGTAAGCCTTTCACCATTGAGTGTGATGCTTCGAGAACAAGATTAGGGGCTGTATTGATGCAAGAGGGTAGGCCAATAGCTGATTTCAGCAAAGCTTTAGTTGATTGCAACTTGATGAAGTCGGCATATGACAGAGTTAATGGCATTGGTGCTGGCCATCCAACATTGGAGGTCTTACTTGCTTGGCAGAAAATTCACGGTGTTCACTGACCAGAAGAGCTTGCACCAATTGTTACAGTAGCAAATCACCACTACAGATCAACAAATCTGGCTTGTCAAACTAATAGGGTATGTCTTCGAGGTCCAATACAAATTTAGAAAACTTAACTCAGCTGCTGATGCTTTATCGAGACAGCAAGAAGATGCTGAGTTGGCATCCAATGTTGTGATGGTGTAGTGGATAGATTATCAAAGTACAGCCACTTCGTGGCCTTGAAACACCCCTATATAGCCCACGTAGTTTCTGAATTATTTGTAAAGGAGATTGTACAGCTCCATGGGTTCCCGAAGAACATCATTAGTGATAGAGATCCGGTCTTCATGAGTCGATTTTGGCAAGAATTATTTAAGCTGCAAGGCAGTCAACTCAAATTTAGCTCCTCCTATCACCCTGAGATAGCTGGGCAAATTGAAGTCTTCAACCGATGCCTTGAGTCCTATCTCCTTTGCTTTGTTGCGGACCAGCCCCTTTATTGGAATCAGTGGCTTCCTTGGGTAGAATATTGGTTTAATTCCTCTTTCCACGTGAGTACAGGAACCACACCCTTTGAAGTGGTATATGGAAGGAAGGCTCCAACTATCCTATAGTACGTTCCTGGTGAAGTACAGGTGGAGGCAGTGGCAAGAGAGCTTCTAGACCAGGACGAAGCCTTGAGACAACTTAAGAGTCATTAATTGCAGTCACAGCAACAAATGAAACAAAACGTTGACTAGCATCACCGAGAGGTTAGTTTTGAAGTAGTAGATTGGGTGTATTTGAAACTTCGACCTCACCGCTAATAGTCTGTTTCTCGACGGATCTATGTGAAGTTATCAGCCCGTTACTTCGGGCCATATCAGATTGCTACCAAGGTAGGATCAATGGCTTATCGCTTACTCCTCCTTGAATCTTCTAAAATTCAACCCGTCTTTCATGTCTCCCTACTTAAGAACGCTATTGGAACCCAATCCGGTTCCAGCAACCTGCTGCCTGAGTTAGAAATAGAACAAGTGGAAGGACCTGTCCCTGAGAAAGTGCTAGCTACTCGGGTGATCCAAAGAGAGGGGAAAAGTGTGTCCTAATGGCTGGTGCAATGGTAGTCAAATAGCATCGGCGATGCAACATGGGAAGATGAATTTGTTATGAAGAGTGAGTACCCTCAGCTAAGTCTTGAGGACAAGACTTTATTTGGGGAGGGCGGCATTGATAGAGAAACTGCTACACAAGCAAGGCTCCTGGATCCGCATGCATTTGGGCCAAGAAAACTGCAAGTGTATACTCACAAAAAGAAACAGCAAACGCAATAAGGGGTCAAGGAAACAGCAGGGCAGCAGGGGTATTGAGGGGATTTAGTTGGGCATTGTCATTTGGTTAGGAGTTTTGGTTAAGGGCAGGAGAGAGAAAGTAGTTACACCTAGTGCCTAGCTGGACAATAGGGAGAAACGGTTCTCACATTTTGCTTTGTTATTTTAGCTGGGAATGAAGGAAGAGAATTTTTATCTATTGATCATTTTGTTTTCTGTTGCTGTTAAGCAGGGCTCCGGTATCTAGAGAGGGAAGTACCTTCCTGGGGGATTGTTATCCTGTATTTCCAGATTTTATCAATGAATTAATCCTCTTCCTTCATCTTATTTCCTTCTTAATTCACTGTTTGATTGATCCAATATTTTCTTTGAGTTTATTCTCTATCAAAAACATAATTCAATTTAGTGGGAATTCATGATTTTGATACCAATACTATGTCTCCATGAGTGCGGTCCCTTGACATCTCAAGTTATAGGGTATTTTTATTGAACTTCTGCTTTTTAAGCTTTTGAAGTTTTATGCACCTAGAGAATGATTCATTGCATAAGTGAGATGAGCTAAGGCACATTTGAGAGAAAGTGGGCCACTAATAGAGAAGGTTCTGCAAAACTTTTACTTTGATGTAGAAAATTTGCACAAGTGAGATGAGCTAAGACACATTTGAGAGATAGCAGGCCACACTAATAGAGAAGGTTCCACAAAACTTGTACTTGATGTAGAAAACATAATTCAGTTTAGTTGGAATTCATGATTTTGATACCAATACCATGTCTCCATGAGTGTGGTCCCTTGACATCTGAAGTTATAGGGTATTTTCATTGAGATTCTTCTGCTTTTGAAGTCCTTGTTGATTTGGGTTTTCATATTAATATTTCCAAAATAATCATTGACATGATATATGTTACCCTAGGCTAATCATCCGAAAGTGCCTGCTGAAGTGAGCATTACCAAGTATAACAAGGATATCCTTATTGCATAGTTGATACAGAACACAAGAAAGGGAACACAAAAGCATGAAGCTGAAGTATGAATTTAAAAAGAAGCACTAAACTTAAAAATTGATTTCAATTTTAGGAATTCAATTATCTTTTACAAAGGAGCATAGCAGAAATACATTGGTATTATAGACTAATAACTAACTCCATCACTACTTGGATTAGGAATATTGAATTAGGAGAATTCTAAACCAACATTAAGGCTGCATTTCTTCTGTGGATAATGTGTTGCAGGATGATAATTTTTGCATTTTCTTGGATTTTATGCCTGCTTGAGATTGATCAATTGAATGCTGAAACCATAGGGAGAGATTTCCACTGTGGAATATTGAAACATTCATGATAAGAAATGTCAAAGTAGTTGCTGAAGGGACTGATCAGCAAGCAATAATGTTGGCATAATGCCAATCTATAAAGTGGAAGAGGTGAATGCTTGGAAGGAAATGTTTGAAGTCATGAATGAGCCAAAATGGTTGGTAAACTAATTGTATCAAGAATTGTAGAACGGAAATATTTTGAATTTAATGAGGTTGGTTTTGAATGCTATATTGGCTAGCAACTGATCAAAAGACTTCATTTCTGTAACTGTGCGGTTGACATTCAAGCATGTATAAAAAGGTTGAATAGAGAACTTGCCTTTCTTTACTGAGTCCCATGCCAAATATACCATGTTAAAATTCTCCGTGTTTTCTCACAAATCTGAAATTAGTAATGAACTTCCGCCATTAATTTCAGAATTAAATTTATCTGCAGCTTTTAATAATATTGTCCATGATGTGCAATTAGGTTGTTTCTCAGAATAATCCATTCAAGGACACGGCAGTACATACTAATTTGCTAATTGGGTAATAAAAAACATAAAATTCTTTTTCTTTTTACTTCTACCAATAAGCAAGCAGGCAATGAAGAGTTGATTTAAATTTTGAGCTAAGGTTTCAGCCTCTTAGTTTCTATGGGCGGGAGAAGAATATAACAATCAACTATCCTTTTCTATAAATTATTTATGTACAGAAACAGGGGCATTTTTTTCCATCTCAAAGGTTGTTGCATTCCAATGAGATTAAAGGCCATTTAAAATTATCTTGAATAGCGTTCTTACAATTGGAAAGTCATGTTTGTTAATTTCATGGGGAAAGATCAATTCCTTCAGTACTTCCAGATTTAACATTGTGGGTGTGTATTTCTTTTGAACCATATCGTAATAGGCACCGAGTTTCCATCATTTAATAGAGTGAACAAATTACGAAGTGATGGCTATCTTCATTTGCCCCGAGGTTGGTATAGTTACTATTATTTTTGCTTAGAATTAAATACACAACAATAGTTAGCATAGGGAATTTTTAAGGTTAGCCATCATAGAAATGTACCCTGGATAAAGGACTGAAAGTGTGATTTCTGAAGCTTTTTTAGCCCATCATTGAAATGTTGCATTTTGAGTTTATATTTTAGCAAGAATAATATTTTCTATTTTGTATTGAAGAAAACACGCGCATCTATATATATATAGAAAACTAATTAGGAAACTAGACAACCTATAAACTTCATATTTTGTACATGGAAACTAAATATTCTACGGGTAATTACAATCAATTTTGTAACACGCCCTCAAGTTGGAGCATAAATATTAATCATGCTCAGCTTGTTACATAAATATTCAATTTGAGGGCCATTTAAAGTTTTTGTGAACAAATTATCTAATTGTTTTCCTGTCTTCACATGTCCTGTTGAAACGACATTATCTTGAATCTTTTTATGAATAAAATGACAATCAATTTCAATATGTTTGGTCCGTTCATGATACACTGAATTAGAGGCAATATGAAAAACAATTTGATTATCACACCAAAGTTTTGCTGGAGACGAGGGATCTATACCAATTTCAGCAAGCAAATGATGAATCCACAAGATTTCACATGCAATTGTGACATAACTTTGTATTCAAATTCTACACTAGATCTGAATACCATAGTTTGCTTCTTGTTCCATCAAGATACTAAATTTCATTCAACAAAAGTACAATAGCTTGTAGTTGACTTCCTATCGATCTTAAAACTTGCCAAATCAGCATTGGTAAAGCACTCAATGTGAGCATGTCCATGATCAATATACAATATACCTAGTAGAGGAGCACCTTTCAAATAACATAAAATCTGCTCTAGAGTTTTCCAATGCTTGATCGTAGGAGCAGCCATAAATTAACTAACAATGCTCTCTGCAAATGTGATATTTGGACGAGTTATTGTGAGATAATTCAGTTTTTCAATTAATTTTTGGTCTCTCTGGATCATCAAAAAGATCACCATCATCCCTTGTAAGTTATATATTGGGAACTATAGGAGTACTATATAGCATAATTCGTCATTTTTCAGTTTCTGCAAGCAAGTCAAGAACATATTTTCTTTGGGATATGTAATAAAATACTCACAAGATTGGAGCATTATTTTCTGTATTTCTTTTATCAATAGTACATTTATATATATAAGTATAAAAGTGTCTAAGGAAACCTATCCAAATAAGGAAAGCTGCATCTTTGCCTAAGATCATGCTACACACTATATTTATTTTTATAATACTTCCCCTCAAGCTGGAGTATAGATATTAATCATGCCCAGCTTGTTACACAGATAGTCAACTTGAGAGTCATTTAAGGCTTTTGTGAACAAATCATCCAACTTTTCTCCTGTCTTCACATATTTTATTGAGATGACATTATCTTGAATCTTTTCACGAATGAAGTGACAATTAACTTCAATATGCTTAGTTCGTTCATGATATACTGAATTTGAGGTAATATGAAGAGTAGCTTGATTATCACACGAAAGTCTTGCTGGAGATGAGGGATTTATACCAATTTCAGCAAGTAAATAATGGATCCACAAAATCTCACATGTGGAGTGTGACATAGTTTTGTATTCAGATTTTGCACTAGATCTGGATACTAAAGTTTGTTTTTTGCTTCTCCAGGATACTAAATTTCCTTCAACGAAAACACAATAGCTTGTTGTTGACCTCCTTTCGATCTTAGAACCTGCCTAATCAGCATTTGTAAAACACTCAATGTGAGTATGCCTATGATCACTGTACAGTATATCAAGTCCAGGAGCACCTTTCAAATTATATAAAATCTGCTCTAGAGCTTCTCAATGCTTGATCGTAGGAGTAGCCATAAATTGACTGACAATGCTCACTGTAAATGCAATATTTGGACGAGTTACTGTGAGATAATTCAATTTTTAAACTAACCTTCGGTATCTCTCTGGATTAGCAAAAAGATCACAATGTTTTGTAAGTTGTATATTGGGAACCATAGGAGTATTGCATGACTTGGCTCCTAATTTTTTAGTTTCTGCGAGTAAGTCGAACATATTTTCTTTGAGATAGAAGAATTTCCTTCTTATTTTTTGTCACTTCCACTCCTAAGAAATATTTTAACTGGCCTAAGTCTTTAGTATGAATATACCATGCGAGAAAGACTTAAGTGAAAAGATGCATGCAGAATCACTCCATGTAATCACAATATCATCAACATAAACTAAAAGAAAAATAATGCCATCTTTTGATTGTCTATAGAAAACAGAGTAATCGCACTGACTCTTTTTTAGCCCAAACTCTTGGACAACCTCACTGAATTTATCAAACCAAACATGAGGACTCTGCTTCAATCCATACAAGGACTTCTTCGAACGACAAACTTTCCCATGCTCTCCCTGAGCAACAAAGCCAGGTGGTTGCTCCATATAGACTTCTTTCTGAAGATCGCCATAAAAGAAAACATTTTTTATGTCAAGTTGATGTAAGGGCCAATGATGAGAATTACCTAAGATATGAAAAGACGAACAAAACTCAATTTGGCGACTAGAAAGAAAGTATCAGAATAATCTATCCCATAAGTCTGGGCATATCTTTTAGCAACAAGTCGAGCTTTCAGCCGAGCCACAGAACCATCCGGATTAACTTTGACTGTAAAGATCTATTTGCAACCCACAACCTTCTTTCCTTCTAGTAAATGCACCAACTCCCAAATATTATTTGTATCCAAGGCATTTATCTCCTCAATCATAGTATCATGCCAACTAGGGTGACTCAAGGCTTCCTTAACTGTCTTTGGGATATATATAGAATTTAAAGATACAATTAAAGAGCATGTTAAGGGAAACAGGTGATCATAGAAAACAAAATTAACAATGAAATAAGTGGATTTACAATTACGTGTACCTTTACGAAGAGCAATGGGAAGATCGGGATAAGCAGGAGCAGGATCAGATGAAGAAAGTGCTGGTACGGGACATATCATTAGTGTCTCTTCTTCTAGAGTAGACCTGGACAATCTGTGGTCTTGCTGATGTTGAAGGATCATCACTTGCTATCTGCTCAGTACCAGAAGATGCAGTAGACACATCAATAGATTTTCGGGAAGATGTCACCGTATAAATGAGCCACTCATCTTCCTCCCCATGACTTGTAAGAGTGGATGGAGATGAAAAGAAAGGTTTATCTTCTGAGAGTATAACATCAGCGAAAATCAAATATCGCTGCAGATTAGGAGAGTAACATTTATATCCCTTTTGGAGACATGAATATCCTAAGAATACACACTTCAATGTCTTAGGATCAAGTTTGGTAATATGAGGACGTACATCTCGAA
The DNA here is from genome assembly GCA_037975025.1 of Excoecaria agallocha. Taxonomy (NCBI): domain Eukaryota; kingdom Viridiplantae; phylum Streptophyta; class Magnoliopsida; order Malpighiales; family Euphorbiaceae; genus Excoecaria; species Excoecaria agallocha. The sequence goes on along the minus strand of CM075814.1, from coordinate 23,323,482 downwards.
CATAACAAGTATTGTCAAATATCCGTGGTTCCACTGGAAATAGTATTTTATTTGGAAACAAAACACTATAAGATATATCACCATTTAACACGATAGAGGGCATCCAATTAATCAGAAAACAAGCTGTAGAAATAACATAGACAAAACACTTAGGAACATTCATTTGAAACAATAAAGTTCTAGCTGTCTCAAGTAAATGTCCGTTCTTTCATTCAGCAACTCCATTTTGAGTAGTATCAACAAAAAAGGACTGGTGAAGGATACCCTGTTGAGATATATACCGCTGAAAAAATTTGATATTTATTTCTTAGTATTATTACTTTGCAATATATTCACAAAAACTTTCAATTGGGTTTTAACTTCAGCACAAAAGGCAGAAAAATGGGAAAAAAATTTCAGAACGATTCTTCATAAAATAAATCCAAGTCATACGGAAAAAATCATCCACAAAAATAATAAAATATATGTACTCAGTTTTTGACATAACAGGAGAAGGATCCCAAAAATCCGAATGAAGAAGTTGAAAAGAAAACTCAGCTCGTTTATTAATTCTAGGACTCGACGAACTACAATGATGTTTAGTAAAATGACAAGGCTCACAATCCAAAGAAGATACATCATGAAATTGCGGGCATAACTTTTTTAATATAGGTAGAGAAGGATGCTGCAACTGATAATGTGCTTCAAAATGAGACACTACACTGGAACAAGTAACATATCGTGCCACCCAAGAATCCAGGATGTATAGACCACTAGATACATGTCCCTTACCAAAAATGTGTTTCGTCATAAGATCCTGAAAAAGACAATGATCAGGGAAAAATGACACAACAATTGAGTTTTTTTGGTAAGTTTACTCACAGATTTCAAATTAAAAGCTACGTTAGCCAGATTTAGAATAGAGTGTGAAGTAATAAAAGGAGTTGGTTTGACAGTTCCAGACCCAACAATGTTGTATGATGTCCCATCAGCAATGGTAATAGGTAAAGGAGTTTTATGAGATCGAAAATCAGAAAAAAAATAAGGATTACACGTCATGTGATTTATGGCACAAGAATTAATGATTCAATTGTTGCTAGAAGAGATAAGACATGTGTTACCTGCTTCTGTAGTAACCGAAGTTGAAGATCCCTTTAACATTTTCTAGTACGTAGCATACTCCTCGACAGAGATAGTGACATTATGCTCAGATGAACTAAAAGTAGCAACATTAGCAACTTGTGCTCTCTGATTACGATTCAGCAATTTCTTACAGTAGCACTTTGTATTATCTGGTTCTTTACAATAGTTGCAGACAATATTAACATTTTGATATGAGATCTATTTCCCCCCTTCGGCAGATTCCTTTTACCATTTTCACCTCCACTGTCTTTGGCAACAAAAGCACTATTGAGCTGACTAGATGAAACATTATCAGCACGCAATAACCCACTAAATACATCTTCAAGAGAAGGACTTTCAGCACTAGAAAGAATTTGAGATTTGGTTGTCTCAAATTCAGATGGCAAACTAGCTAGAAACTCATTAGTGCCATTTTTTCTCTTTGAGCCTGTTACTCTCTAATATCCGCACTAAAAGGTAGAAACATATTTAATTCTACATAAATTTTCTTAAATTCCATAAAATAAGTAGTGAGTAATTTTGTCTCCTTTTCAATACGATAAAAAGCTTTACAAACATCATAAATGCAAGACTCATTTCTTTTCCCAGAATATAAAAAGGTTAAATAATTCATTAACTCTTTTACACGCTCACAATGAGAAGTTAAGCCAAGCACATTTCTTTCAATTGATTTCGAATCTGTAAAAGTAACCGAGAATCATCTCTCATCCAAATCTGCTTTTCAGTTTTATCGGTAGGAGGGTCATCAGTTAAATGATCATCTTTATCCATACTACGAAGATAAATCCTAATCGTTCTACTTCAATCAATATAATTAGATCCTTCTAATTTTTTTCTGTAATTTTAGATAAAAGAATTATCTCACTAACAGTTTTCCTCACACCTCCTTTATTATCGGCCATAATATCCACATAGAATAAAATTAATCAAAGCAGCAAATGTAAACTCAGAATATCCAACCAAAATAAAAGTCCAAACGACCAATAAAGATCTTAATGGACTAAAGAACACAGAACAGAGAAGGGACAACACCTTATTGGAGGCAAAAAGTACCGGCAAAAGAGGGAATTCAAGCCAAAACGATATCGGAATCTGACCGAAAATCCCTAGGCGATGCCAGAGACAGAATCGGAAGGCCGGGGGTGAGGGCACCTGCCTCCACACGCCAGTGCGTGAGAGAAGGGGCGAGAGCTTGTGGCGGTGCGTGAGGACCACTCACCTGACGGAAGGATGCCAGATTTTGTGGAAGGCCCGAAAATCGCCTTGCGCTTTTTCTGATGCTGGATGTGAGACAAGATGGTCACTGGAAAAAGGTTATCCAACCCAAACAGTAATCCTAACTAAAACAATAACCCAAACAATGGCTGGAACACGTTACCCAACTCAAAAGAGACCCAGAAAAAAATCCCAAATCAAGCCTAGAAGGCTCTGATACCATGTAATAAAATACTCACAAGATTAGAGAATTATTTTTTGTATTTCTTTCATCAATAGTACATCTATATATACAAGTATAGAAGTGTCTATCTAAGGAAACCTATCCAAATAAGGAAAGTTGTATCTTTGCCTAAGATCATGCTACACACTATATTTACATTCTATAATGGGATAGAAGAATTTTCTTTTTAATTCTCGACACTTCTACTCCCAAGAAATATTTCAACTAGCCTAAGTTTTTAACGTGAAATCTATTATGCATGAAAGATTTAATTAAAGAGATACCCGTATAATCACTTCCTGTAATAACAATATTATCAACTTAAATCACAAGAAGAATAATGTAAGCTTCTAATTGTCTGTTGAAAACTGAGTGGTTACACTATTTTTTGTTTAGCCTAAACTTTTGGACAACCTTATTGAACTTGTCAAACCAAGCACTAGGACTCTGCTTCAATCCATATAGAGATTTCTTCAGATAACAAACTTTTCCATACTCTCACTGAGCAAAAAAAATCAAGTTGTTGCTCCATATAGACTTTTTCTTGAAGGTTGCTATGAAGAAAAACATTTTTGAAGTCCAACTAATGTAAGGGCCAATGTTGGGAAGCTGCTAAGGATACGAATAGATGAACATAACTCAATTTGGCGACTGAAGAGAAAGTATTAGAATAATCCACTTCATAAGTTTAGGCATATCCTTCAGCAACAAGTCGAGCTTTAAGTTAAGCCATATAACCATCTAGATTAACTTTGACTGTAAAGATTCATTTGCAACCCACAACCTTTTTTCCTTTTGGTAAATTCACCAACTTCCAAGTGTGATTTGTATTCAAGACATTTATCTCCTCAAGCATAGCACTATACCACATAGGGTGACTTTGAGGCTTTCTTAACTATCTTAGGGATAGATATAAAATCTAAATATGCAATTAAAGAGCATTTCGAGGGAGTTAGGTGATCATAAAAAACAAAATTAGCAATGGAATAAGTGGGTTTACAATTGCATTTACCTTTACAAAGAGCAATGGGAAGATCGAGGTCAGCTAGAGCAGGATCTGATGACGAAGGTGCAGGTGCCGGACATGTATCATTGGTGTCTTTTTTTCTAGAGTAAACCTAAACAATCTGCGGTCTTGTTGACATTGAAGGATCACCAATTGTTGTTGGGTCAATACCAGAAGATGCAGGAGACACATCAACAGATTCTCTAGAAGATGTCATAGTATAAATGAGCTAATCATCTTCCTCCCCCTGGACTTGGAAGAGTGGATTGAGATGAAAAGAAAAATTTATCTTCTAAGAATACTATATTAGCTGAAACAAAATGTTGCTGCAAATCAGGAGAATAATATATATATCCCTTCTGAAGATGCAAGTATTCCAAGAAAACACTTCAATGCCTTATGATCTAGTTTAGTAATATGGGGACGTACATCGTGAACATAACAAGTACTGCCAAATATCCATGGTTCTACTGAAAATAGTGTTTTATTGGAAAACAAAATACTATAAGGTACATCACCATTTAACACCGTAGAGGGCACACAATTAATCATGAAGCAAGATGTAGAAATAGCATCAATCCAAAAAATGCTTAGGAACATTCATCTGAAACAGTAAAGCTCTAGCTATCTTAAGTAAATGCCTATTCTTGCTTTTAGCAACTCCATTTTTAGAAGGGGTATTCTTGCTTTTAGCAACTCCATTTTCAGAAGGGGTATCAACACAAAAATACTAGTGAATAATACCATATTGAGACATGTACCTCTGAAAAGAACCTGACATATATTCCTTAGCATTATCATTTCATAATATATCTACAAAAGTATTAAAATGGATTTTAACTTCAGCACAAAAAGCAAAAAAATAGAAAAAAATTTCAGAACTATTCTTCATAAAATAAATTCAAGTCATATGAGAAAAATTATCCACAAAAGTAACAAAATATTTGTATTCAGTTTTTGACATAATTGGACAAGAACCCCAAATATCTGAATGAACAAGTTTAAAAGCAAACTCAGCTCATTTATTAATTTTAGGACCTAACGAGCTACGATGATGTTTTGCAAAATGATAATACTTACAATCCAAAGAAGATACATCATGAAACTGCAAACAAAACTTTTTCAAAACAGGTAGAGGGGGATGCTCCAACTAACAATCTGCTTCAAAAGGACAAACTATATTGGAACAAGCAATAGATCGTGATACCCAAGAATAAGGATGTAAAGACCACCAGATATATATCCATTACGAAAAATCTACTTCGTCATAAGATCCTGAAAAAGACAGTAATCAAGAAAAAGTGAAACACAACAATTCAGATATTTGGTAAGTTTACTCACATATATCAAATTAAAGGTTATGTTAGGTAGATTTAGAACAGAGGATATAGTAATAGAAGAAATTGGTTTAACAGTCTCAGACCTACAATGTTATATGATGTCCCATCAGCTATAGAGCAGGTGAAGGAGCTTTATAAGATCGGAAGCTAGAAAAGGTAATAGGATTACTTGTAATGTGATTTGAGGCACGAGAAACAATGATGTAATTGTTGGTAGAGGAGATAAGATGTGTTACTTATCTTAGCAGCGATCGAAGTCAATGATCCCTTTAAAATTTTCTAGTATTTAGCAACTTTTGGCCGAAATTGTGATATTCTGCTTAGATGATAAACTAGAAGTAGCAACATTAGTAGTTTGTGCTTTCTGGTTGCGATTTTGCAAGTTCTTATAATAGCGCTTCGTATGATCTGGCTTTTTGCAATAGTAACAGACAATATCATTATTTTGGTTGTCATTAGATCTATTTTCTCCTCTCTGCACATTCTTTTTACTATTTTCACCTCCACTTTCTTTAACAACAAAAACACTATTTAGCTGACTGGATAAAACATTATATGCACGCAATACAGAACCAAAGAGAATTTAAGATTTAGCCGTCTCAAATTCAGGTGAAAAATCAACCAAAAAACTCATGACTACCATTTTTTTTCTCTCCGAATCTGTTGTTCCCTAATATCCGCATTGAAAGGTAAAAGCATGTTCAATTTTTTATAAATTTTTTTGAACTCTATGAAATAGGTGGTGAGAGATTTTATCTCTTTTTCAACACGATAAAAAGTTTTACAGACATTATAGATGCGAGACTTATTCCGCTTCCCAGAGTATGAAACCACCTCAAGCAAAGACCAGAATCTGATCGAAAACAACAAGGCAACATCGAGAAGAAGTTGGACATCCCACGGACAAGGCACATGCCCCCACTTTCCAGAGCATGAGGAAGGAGGCAGAAGCTTGTGGCGGCTCGTGTGGTTCACTCGTCGGTAGGATGGACACCGGATTTTGTGGAGAGGCCCGAAATATACTTGTGCACATTCCAATGTTCAGAGTTGGTGACCTAAGGAGGAATAGAATCCTCAATGCAAAACCAAACACCCCCCCCCCCCCCCCCCCTCCAAAAAAAAAAAAAATAGAGGATCTAGAAGTCCAAATGAGTCTAAGGCTCTGATACCTTGAAACAAGATGCAAATGGGAGATTAATATTCTCTATTTTGTATTGAAGAAAACATACATATATTTACAAGAATATAAAACTAATTAGAAAACTAGACAACCTATAAACTTTCTATTCTGTACATGAAAACTAAATATTCTACGGATAATTACAATCAATTCTGTAACAAGTTTATATTTTAGTAACCTGTTTTTGCTCGGAGTGGTACTCAGACTTCATTAGATGTGTGCATGATATAAGTTCCTTGCAATGTGATTTGTGGTTATTTATAAGCAATTCCATATGATTATTGCACTAGAATTGAACACGTACTCATGGATGTAAAGCCATGTGTAATTGTGTACTCTAGAAAATTGTTTTATATGGTATATATGGCTAGTTGATTGAATAATATTTTTTTAAATACTATTTAATTTTCTTTTCAGGTGTTCGTCGTTGGGATAATGACAAAGAAGCAGAAACGTTGCGTCTTGGGCATGTAGGTTTGCCATCTTATGCCCTTATTTACCCCAAATGATGAAGATAAGTCAGCACAATGTGAATGCTGTGCAAATATCTCCCTACTGAGACCAAGGGAAAGAAATATGGTATAGGGGCAGAAAATGGAAAAGAAAAAAAAATGTAATGAATGTAACATAATGGATTAGGACATGTTCGATGTGCATTTTCTCCTCTTTTCATTACACTCCATGTAGAACATTCTTCTCTGCATTCATATTTGTACAATTTTGGCACCTATGAAACTTTTTTGTCTTCTGCATTTAAGTCCTTTCTATCCTGTGCTGTGGCAGTCATATTGATGCTGAATAATGTAATTAAAATGTGTTATTTTTATGTAATGGTTAATAGAGTGAGCTTGGATATTACTTTTTCATACTGCATAGCTTGGAACTATCATTTGGAGTTGTATAAAAGGATAGGGGGGAATTCTTTTTATAGATGTATGGGCCACAAATGTTATGTAGAAATACTATTTCTGCATTATAGTCTTAGCTCCTTTCTCTCTCACATGCACTTACAAAGGACTGCCTTTTTCTGAAATGTCGAAAATCTTCTATTTTTCTTCTCATTCTCTGTTTATTTTCATGTGTAATATCAGCAAATAAAAAGGCTACATACCTTGAAGTTGGGACTTATTTTATTCTTATTTATAAAGTTTATACCTGAAAGTTACGACAAAGTCACTCCGCTCTTTTGTTGATGCAGGTGAAGCCTGAAATCATCAGTTGGTCACCTCGAATCATTGTGTTACATAACTTTTTGAGCATGGAGGTATCCCTACTTGCCTGTCCTAAGATTTGAGTGAACTTCTCTTGATTGTTGTGCTGCTGCTGGTCAGTTTACACACATGGGTTATATCTTGGGAAATTTTATAATAAATAGATTTAGCAAGTGAAATATTACTATGTTCTAATGCTTTTAGAAGAACTGATATCAGCTTGGGTGGTATAAAAAGAGTTCTGATCTGAGAAGACAGCAGGCCATTATTAGTCATTCTATTATAATGTTCAGCACATAAATAGTTATTCCATTAACATATTCAGAATATAAATCTGGCTTTCTAATATAATCATTTCTTCATTGAATGCCCCTTGTGCACATTGAATGGGTGTTTCAGAAATCCTTAACGTTAATCTTATCGAAGTAATAACTTGAAAATGCATGAGTCATCAATGTTATCTGTCCTTGTGCTTTTTCCAGAAGGTGATGGAACTTTTATAGTTGTTGTTAGGGGCAACTCTGTGTAGGATGGTGAGTTTTCTTTCCTAGTGGTCCCTTCTCTTGATGGACCATAGAAGACCTCCGAATTCCTCAATCCAAAAATTGAATTTCTAATGATGTGGTTTTGCTATTTCTCTATTATCTGAATGTGAAGCTCTTTTCTTTACGGTCAACTATAATAGTCTCTGTTGATCATCAAAGCTGTGGAGCATTTTGTGCTGCCTTGCATTTTGTCGATTTCATAAATATTTTCTTTTTCATTTACCTGTTGGTTTGCTTTGTCGGGCTCAAACTATTGCTTATACTGTAGTCTGTAAATTGGAGTGGTTGCGGCAGTTCCTTGACCATTTATCTGCGTCTGCTGATCTTTAATCCTCTTGAACAGAAGTATTGCATATTCTACATTATTGATGTTACTATTTTCTTCCTTGATTATGGTTGTCAATTACTCCCTCCATTCTTTTTTATATGTTACTTTTGTTATTTTCACTAAAATTAAGAAATAATAAATAAACTTAAATTTAGTATTAAATTACGTAATTAAAACTAATTTATCAAATATGATTGTTTTGACTTTATTGATAAAAGAAAAATAAATTAAAAAAGCAAATTAAATTACATTTAAAATTTAAAAGTGACAGATAAATAGAATTTGAATTTTACTCAAAAATAACAGATAAAAAAAGACAGAAGGAGTAATATTCTTCTGTTGAGAAGCAATTATTTGAACTAAATTATGCTATTCACAATATTATTACATTAGCACCAAATATTATTTTCTATTGTTAAAAATATTTATATAAACTGCAATGTTTCATATAAGGGTGTTGCAGCTGATGTTTTAGTACTATTATTTGGGTGCCATAAGTACTTTTGACAATATCTCCCAACTTATTAACTATTTTAGGCTCCTGCATTTTCTTCTTTGAGCAGAACTTTTTGAGCCATCCTGTTTTCATCTTCTCTTCCCTATCACTACTGAAATTCTGGCCAACAGTTTAACTTCATGAACTGCAAGTTTGATTCTTTCTCAAGTCAGCAACATCTGTTTAAATGAAATACCTATAAGACCAATTTTCTACAATGCAAGACCTATAATGTTCAATTGAATTTTCTATAATGTATTAAAAAGGTAATTGGGCTTGAAGCATTATAGATTGCGTTTCTGCATAACAAAAATTCTTTTGAAATATTTAATATAAGCGCCCGCACACACACACACACACACATATATATATATATATTATTCTAGGTTAAATTTATTTATAATTACTTTACAAGCTGAGTTGCATATGTATCTCTTACCTTTTTCCTTGCCCCTACAAATTTAAAATGAAGGAATCAATTTTAAACCCGAATAATGATAGCTAAGAAATGTACTTTATTTAAGAAAATTCCCTAAGAAAGCGTTAAGGCAGTGTTGGCCAAGTCCATCAGTTAACTTCTGATGGAATTATGGAGGCTTTTGTTCAGAGCTACTGAAAATGATATGTAGCAGATATGGCAAGGGAACAGTATGATTATTTATTCTTGCCATCATTGCAGGAATGTGATTATCTTAGAGCCATTGCCCTACCTCGTCTTCAAGTTTCCACTGTTGTAGATGCAAAAACAGGGAAGGTAATTGTTAGCATGACATATGATGGCTTTTCATTTCTTGTTCATTGCTTGTGTTTCTATCAACATAATCATGTTTGAACCCTGTCACTTAAGCTAAAGGTATATTCTTTGATGTTCTTTTTCCACTTTTCATGTTATGATTCATTTTAATGATCAAAGTTTATAACTTTTAGTCATAAAATAAAACTTGTTCAATCTTTGATTTATGCCTGAAGATTTTGAGAACTCAAGATTTTCTATTATCTCGAATTTTACTAAAATAATGATACAAGGTATATTTATAGGTATACAAGTAGTAAAAGAAAAAAATACTATTCTACCCTTAATTACAACCTAACAAAATACATTAACCAACACTCCCCCTCAAGTTGGTGCAAAGATATTACACATGCCCAACTTGCAAACTATGGCGTGGAAAGCTTGACTACTGAGTCCTTTTGTAAAAACATCAGCTAATTGTCTGTCCGACGTTACATGAAATAAGCTTAAAACACCATCAGATAATTTTTCTTTGATGAAGTGTCGATCAATTTCAATATGTTTTGTCCTGTCATGTTGAACTGGATTATGAGCAATACTGATTGCAGCTTTGTTGTCACAATACAAAAATAGTCGGTCCCTTTTAGCCAAATTCAACTCTGCTACTAACTTCTGCAACCATAACAACTCACAAACACCTTGAGCCATTGCTCTATATTCTGCTTCTGCACTTGATCTTGCAACTACACTCTGTTTCTTGCTTCTCCAAGTGACTAAGTTACCTCCCACAAATGTACAATAACCAGAGGTTGATCTTCTATCATCTAAAGATCCAGCCCAATCTGCATCTGTGAAAGCTTCAATTCTTAGATGACCATTTTTTGAAAAAAGAATACCTCTTCTTGGAGCTGATTTTAAATACCTCAAAATGCGAAAAACAGCCTGTTGATGAGATTCTCTTGGATCATGCATGAACTGACTCACCAAGCTAACTGCATAAGCAATATCTGGTCTAGTGTGGGATAGATAGATAAGTCTACCAACCAATCTTTGATATCTGCCCTTATCAACTGCACCTTCAGTCCCTGTTTGTAACTTATGGTTACTTTCAATGGGTGTATATGCTGGTTTGCATCCCAACATACCGGTTTCATCCAAAAGATCCAGAACATATTTTCTTTGAGAAATGAAGATCCCTTTGGTTGATCTGGCAACTTCAATTCCCAAGAAATATTGTAGCTTTCCAAGATCCTTGATTTCAAACTCCTGAGTTAAGAGCTTCTTCAGTCGAACCATTTCTTTTTTATCATACCCTGTCATCACTATGTCATCAACATAAACAATGAGAAGAGTAATCTTACCCTTGGAGTGCCTCATAAAGAGGGTATGATCAGCATTACTTTGCTGATAACCAAAGGATATCATAGCTTTGCTGAATCTGTCAAACCAAGCTCTCGGAGATTGTTTCAACCCATACAAGGCTTTCTTCAGTCTGCACACCTTTCCTTGTGTTCTCTCATCATCAAAACCAAGAGGAATCTCCATATAAACCTCTTCTTCCAGGTCCCCATGAAGAAATGCATTCTTCACATCAAATTGCAGCAAATCCCAATTCAAGTTAGCTGCACAAGATAGCAAGATTCTAATGGTATTCATTTTAGCAACTGGTGCAAATGTCTCCTGATAGTCAACTCCATAAGTCTGAGTGAATCCCTTTGCCACTAATCTAGCTTTAAATCTTTCAATGGAACCATCAGCTTTGTGTTTTATTGTGAACACCCACTTACAACCAACTAACTTTTTGTCTGAAGATGCAACTAGTTCCCAGGTTTCATTTTTAGAGAGGGCTTTCATTTCTTCAACCATAGCTTCTCTCCACTTTGGATCCTTGATAGCTTCTCTCCAATCCTGTGGAATAGACATAGAGGAAAGAGACAAGGCAAAGGCTCTATAGGAAGAAGACAAGGAATCATAAGAGACAAAGTTAGAGATGGAATGTTTTGTACACGACCTGACTCCTTTCCTTTGAGCAATGGGCAAATTTAGATCAGAATCAAGAGATAAATCAGAATCAAGAAGTGACTCACCCGAGGATTCTGGCAGTGTAGAATGCATGATGGCTTCTTCAGACCTATTCTTCCTCGAGTATCTCAACAAGTCAGGTCTATCTAAACGACCACCAACACCAACAACATTCTCCTCCCCCTGAACATCAACATTCTGTTCCTGAATAACAATCCCTTCATTTTTCCTTTGAACTAGATCATGAGGTAACACAGGTACATTCATCACCACTTCTTCACTATTCTCCCCCTGAAGAGGTGACTGGATACTGCCAAAATAAGGTTCAGACTCCCGAAAGGTAACATCCATACTCACATAGAATTTCCTAGATGGAGGATGATAACACTTATATCCCTTTTGAGTTGGAGAATATCCAACGAACACACATCTCAGTGCTCTCAGATCTAATTTCCCAACATTCCTAGTATGAACAAAGCAAACACAACCAAAAATCTTTGGTGGAACAGTATAGCCAGTTTTTCCGGTTAAGACTTCTACAGGAGTTCTAAAGTTAAGAGCTTTGAGAGGCATTCGATTAATAAGATAGGCAGCCGCTAATACAGCATCTCCCCAATATGACTTTGGAACATGCATGGTAAACATAAGAGATCTAGCAACTTCTAACAAATGCCTATTTTTTCTTTCAGCTACATCATTTTGAGCACTAGTATAAGGACAACTAGTTTGGTGAATAATCCCATGAGACTCCAAATAAGTACCCAACCTACTATCCATATATTCTGTTCCATTATCAGATCGCAAAACTTTTATTTTAGCATCAAATTGAGTGGCAATCATTTTATGGAAAAATTGAAAACAGGAGAAAACATCACTCTTTGCTTTAATCAAATACACCCAAGTCATTCTAGTGCAACAATCAATTAAAGTAACAAACCATCGATTTCCAGACAAAGAGACAGTTTGTGTAGGTCCCCAAACATCAGAATGAACAATCAGAAATGGCTCACTGGCTTTATTATCACTCAAAGTATACGAGTTTTTAGTATGTTTAGCATACTCACAAGCATCACAAGATAAACAATCAAACCGAGTTCTAGCAAATAAACTAGGATATAGTTTTTCTAAAATAAAAAATGACGGGTGTCCTAATCGTCTATGCCACTGAATGATCTCCTGGTTGACATCCTGATACCCCCCAAAAAGAGCCAACTCTTGACTGTCTTCCAGCATATATAAGCCATCATGCTCTCTACCACTGCCAATCCTCTTCCCTGTTTGAAGATCCTGAAGAATACAAAAATTAGGAAAAAATTCAACTTTACAGTTAAGAGTTTTAGTGATAGCACTGACAGATAAAAGATTGACAGGAAATTGAGGAACATGAAGAACAGAAGACAATTTAATATTAGGAGTACAAACAACAGAATCTGTCCCAGAAATAGGGGTTAATGACCCATCAGCCACCCTGATACTATCCCTTTTTAAACAAGGAGAGTAGTTAAGAAAGCCTTTTGAAGTGCCTGTCATATGTCTATTCGCACCAGAATCAATAATCCATGAGTTATGGTGAGAGAAAGTAGTACCTGACTTAACCAAATTAGAGGTAGCACTGGAGGAAGGAGTAAGCTGAGACAGGAGACGCCTGAAATGCAAAATCTCATCAGAGGAAAGACTCTCAACTGAAGCCGACTCCTTAGATGATTCCACTGTTTCTAACACATGTGCTTGAGCCCTTGTTGGATTAACTCGTTTTCCCCCACGGCCCCTACTAGGTCTCCCATGCAACTTCCAGCAAGTCTCCTTAGTGTGCCTTGGCTTACCACAGTAATCGCAGAGCAAATGATCTTTATAAAAAAGAATCCCTTTTGGTTGCTCAAGAGAGGTATGGGCAGTCAAACCCGACTTGTCAATAGGTGCAGTATAAAGCATAGCCCCTCTCCTGGTCTCTTCCTGCTGAATTAAAGAATGTGCCTCCTCAAGTGAAGGGAAAGGAGTTCTGCCAATAACTTGAATTCGCACTTGATCAAATTCAGGATTTAAACCAGCCAGAAAATCATAAACCCTCTCCTTTTCAATCATCTTTTGAATCAGCACCGCATCATCAACACATTTTGCTTGAAAGTCCTAATAATAATCCAGTTCCTGCCATAAACTACCCAATTCAGAGAAATAATCTGAAACAGTAAGCTCACCTTGTTTTGTACCATGAACTTTGTTCCTGAGTTCAAAGATATGAGCATCATTTCCCATTCGAGAGTAGGTGATTTTTGCAGCTTTCCATATCTTCTCTGCAGTGTCAAGCAATAAATACTGTCTAGAGATCTTAAGATGCATTGAATTTAGGAGCCAAGACATAACCAGTGAATTATCTGAGTCCCATTGATTAAAATTAGGATCGGTGACAGATGGTGATTTTTTACTTCCATCGATATAAGCCTGCAACCTTCTAGCCTTGATCGACAATAAACACGATCTAGATCAGGCTAAATAAGTACTGCTCCCCTCAAGTTTAACCGGGCTAATTTGAGAATAGGGACTGTCATTGATGGAATAATGTTTCTCAACTTCCTTATGATCATCCTTAATATTTGACATAATTAACAAGCCAAAAAAGGATAAAAAACAGCAGGAAAAAAGAAACCCCGGAAAAACAGAACCTGTTCGCGCGTGACCCAGAAACCGAGGTGGTCGGAAGTCACTGGGGATCAGTGGGTTGGAGGCGGAAAAGGGCGGCGATCAGGTCGGGAAAAAAATCGGCAGCAAAAGGTGGCCGGAGGCGGTGGCACGCGCCGGCGCGTGGAGAGAGGGCAGAAAGCTTCTGACGGCGCGTGTACTCACGCGCGGCTTCTGACGGCGCCGGAAATTGGGTCACCGGCCGATATTCACCCGATCTACCTTCCTGTTGGGGCAGTGTTGAAAGAATCAGTCTGAAACTCGACCTTCTAGACTTGCCGGAAAAATAGAGGTTACCGGAAAAAACCAACTGCGGAAGGGAGTTAACTCGACCTTCGAAACGGCAGTGGCTCTAATACCATGAAGATTTTGAGAACTCAAGATTTTCTATTATCTCGAATTTTACTAAAATAATGATACAAGGTATATTTATAGGTATACAAGTAGTAAAAGAAAAAAATATTATTCTACCCTTAATTACAACCTAACAAAATACATTAACCAACAATGCCATATTTTCGCCTTATCATCTTAAACTTTATTTCTCATGAGTGAGATTGCTAATATAATTTGCCAGTTTAATTGCCTTTTTGTTGATAGCGCATTTTTATCCCTGTTAAGATATAAACGATTTCGATTGAGTTAGGTGTTAATCAGTACTTATCCTTGAGTACAAGAGTATAAGAATAATATTTTCTATTTTTCCTTATGTTGATTGTTTAAGTAAATTGTCAGTTTCAAAATTGGGCTGTCTACATGCATGAATCTTACTACAATATTTGAAAATGAAATTGAAATGATTGGTGGATATGGAAACGTTTCCTGCCTTCTTTTTGCTTTCGTGCTGCTGAACTTTTTCTGCAATCTGTCTTATGTTAGACCGTTATTTTTTGGAGTGTTAAAGCCACATAGAATTACAGCTTCTTGTGCTTCACATGCTAGTTCCGAAGCCCAATAACCTAAAATGTCAACTAGAAAAACTGTTCATGATTCTGCCTGTGCGAGTCAAATATATCTTAAAACACTTAATTTTCTCAAACTCATGTTAATTGCTTCTAGTTTTTCTATATCTGGGATGCAGATTTGTTTCACTTGTCTTGTAATAGAGACCTGGATTATAAATCTTCCCTCACTTATTGAAGATAGTAACTAACTCAAGCATGTAGGACAGAAGTAGCTAAGATGCTTTAGAGGAGAAAATAGAAGACATGAAAGAAAAGATAGAATAACTAAAAGAAAAATTGCAATTCTTATAGAATTGTTGCTGATTCTAGTAGGAGGAGGACAGTTTCACAAAACTGATTACAAATGACCAGCCCTTAATAAACAGTGAAAAATTTTCGGAATGAACGATGTTTTCTTTTTTCTTTTCCTGTGAAAAGACAAGCCTTGCAGTTAAGGAAATCTAAGTTTTCTTAATTTTTTGTACTGCAGTTAAATTTAAAACTGGAACTCACATGTATGAGTACACAAACACTCACACATACAATGCAGTGAAGGAACTCTCAGTTTAGGAGTTCTTTTGGTTGATCTTATTTCTAAAATTGTTTTTGAATCATATTTTCATTTACAGTTGAATTCAAGAAGATTGGGTAATTAAGTTTATTCTTATTTTGGAATATTTATTGTCAGTAGCACAATTTGAAATGTTTTGTTTTTCCTATTTTATTTAGTAAATCGTTTTCCAGTCATGGTAGATTATTTATCAGTGCATAATTAGTTATGAAGTTTTGTTTAATTCAGAGTTAAGCTTCGATATTTCAGTTGAAATTTAGATCAAAGTTTGAGACCTTAGTGATTTTCTTTAGCTTCTTGCTTTTTGTGTATGTTTACTTTCATGCATTCTGACCTCAATAGAACGTAGGCTGGTGTATTGATATGTATCTAGACTAGTGTCTTCTTGGTTTTATCCTTGTAATTCAAGCATTTCATTTTTCAGGGAATAAAAAGCAATGTAAGAACTAGCTCTGGCATGTTTTTGACTCCTGAAGAGAGAAAGTATCCGATGGTGCAGGTAAGCTTGTCCTGATGGTTCTCTTATTGTCAATTGCTACAGTATGAATATTCATATTGTCTGAGTTATATCCTTGAAGACTTGAAATGCCTTTGAATTCGTTTTGAGATGCACAGTAATGTATGTTTGGGGACCAGCTATCAACTTACAAGTGGTGTCAGGGTAAAAGATTTTACGTCCGTATGCCTGCTGACCAATTAAGTTCAGCCTTTTCACACTTGTAACAGAGCAAGTGGATAATAAGAACCAATGGAACGGTTTCTTTTTTCCTATTAGGTGTACTTCTGAGGGAGAGTGAGACAGGATCAATTACTGCATTTTGTATGGGGAAGTGTTTTGCTTAAAATCAAAAATCTTATTTTATTTATTTTAACTCTTTCTTGCTTAATCAGGCAATTGAAAAACGGATATCAGTCTATTCTCAAGTGCCAGTGGAAAATGGGGAGCTTGTCCAAGTTTTAAGGTGGGGATCTGATTAACTTATTCACCAATGAAGCACTGTTCTTAAAAGAGGAAAACTAATATATTTCAATGAAAGCTAACATCTGCTGCAGCACAGGTATGAAAAGAATCAGTTTTACAGGCCTCATCATGACTACTTTTCTGATTCTGTGAGTTGTTTAAACTTGCATTTCTATCCAATTTATAAATGTTCTAACAATTTTATTAATTTTTTTAATCACCTGATATGAAATTTTCCTCCACTCTCTCTTATATTCTTTTCGTCCTCTATAGTTTAATGTGAAACGCGGAGGTCAGCGTGTGGCAACAATGCTAATGTACTTAAGTGACAATGTTGAGGGGGGAGAAACATATTTTCCTAGGGTAATTACTTTTAAGATTTGATTCTTTATTTTCTTATCGTCTTACATATATATTGCTTCTGTTTGGTGCTAGGAGACTTCACTTCATATGAATGGACATGAATTTTGTTCATTATTTATGCTAACAACTTATTTTACACATATCTTATATGGGTTTCTACCTTTCCACTATTTGCAATGTGTATGGGAAAGATGATGTTTTTCTTTGGTGGCATTCACCATTTTATATTCTGAAATCTTTCAACCTTGTCTCTGAATTCTAACTTTCTCTTCCCAGTTTCAAACATTTACTGGAACACTTTTATTTTTGACTGAAGAGTTGGAATGCTGTGAGGCCTTGCTTACAATTGGGGATTAAGAATCATGCTTGCATTTTGGGAACTTGGGTTTAATCTTTGCAGAAAATGGCTGAGTAATGGTCACATCCATCATTTTTTTCAATGATGGATTTGGGATGAATGAAGGTGGGAGTTATAATTTTTGAACTAATTACACCATTCAGAACCATTACTGGATTTTGTTGGATATGAGATGAATGAATAATTAATGAATCATTCTTGCACTTTACTGGATGAAGGTGAACTGAAAGTAATTCACTTTATGGGTCATTATATTTGCATTCCTTGTGTTCGCTAGCCAACAGATTGATGATTGAACAAGCGCTAGCAAAGTGCAAGAAGACAACAAGATTGCTGCCACGTATCCCCGTGTCTGCCAATCAAGTCCCAGAACAGATGTTCTGTCCAAGAAAAAAAAAAAGAAATACAGTTTTCTTATCATATTGAAGAAATTATAAACTATGTGACAAACTTTCCTTGAAATTACAATTTTTTTCCTCGGGTACCCAACATATAACTTAGCTCTATGATGGAATTTTTTTTTTTTGACCAAGATGGACAAGGTCTGTATGTTGAACTCATGACTTCCACTTGCATGTGTACCAAATTGGTGCTGGGTGATAGAATTTGTGCTTGCACGATTTGTCCTAGGGTTTTCTCTAAGTCACTACTTTGAAATGGCGAGCACACATGGTTGAAAGAATATAGTTTTAGTGTATTTCACTCTAAGTGGCATTGCTCCCGCGACTCCAAATACCAACCAAGGTGTTGTCCATGATTTGAGGATAATTTCTTGTACATTTCTTGCCATTCACTTTTTTTTTTTTTTTGGAATAGAAAACACATTTCACTTAATAAAACTTCTTGTAATTAAGAGTTGTGATGCCATTTTTGTGCACACTTGTCTTTCTTAAAAGCTAGCAACTGAAATTTTTTTTTTTCAAAAAAAATAAAATAAAATAAAGATTCATGCAAGCATCTTGACCTCTGCTGACTGCAGGCTGGTTCAGGTGAATGCACCTGTGGCGGGAAAATTGTGAAAGGGTTGTCTGCAAAGCCAATTAAAGGAGATGCAGTACTTTTCTGGAGCATGGTTTGTTTTCGATCCCTTGTTGTATCTATTTGATTGTATGAGCTTCAAACAAAATACAACATGCTATCCTTGGGATCCAAAGTCATAATCACTACTTGTTAATGAAATTGACTATTTGTCATGGAATAACCATTTTTATTTATCAATTTATTTTTGTGATGAAAGCTAGAAACTATTGTGATGTCTGGTCTTGCATATCAATTGGGCTTTAAAGTTGTGAATCATACTTGTTTTAAGAAATTGACTATTTGTTACGCTATAAACCATTTTTGATTTTCTTTTTTCTGAAAGAAAGCTGGAAACCATTATGATGTGTGGCATTACATTTTCTTTTTTAATGTTAAAGTCTTGTGATAAGAGATCTCACACTATTTTTCTTTGATCCCGTAACTTTCAGGGACTGGATGGGCAGTCAGATCCCAACAGCATACATGGAGGATGCGAAGTTGTGTCGGGAGAGAAGTGGTCTGCTACAAAATGGATGAGACAAAGAGCTACAACTTGAATTCTACAGTTTCTTTTTAGGAAATTGAAAAAGATGTTCCAGTACATTACCTTATACGCACATATGAATATAAAGGATTAGTCTATCATTACTGATTTTTAATAAATCAGCTAAAAGTAGAAGGTTAGGATTCACCCTATCTAAAAAAGTGTCAGTGTTACTAGAATTAGAAGGTTGTGGGCTAGCAATCAGTCCCTTAAAATTCTTGAAACGAACATTTTTGTAACGTGTCCTCCCCGTACTTCCTCATAAATTGGTGCCTCATAGTTTATGCCAAATGATTTATGTGAAAATATCTGTTGTGGGTGCTGGCCATCATTTCTTAATTCAACTAAGCCTGTCAGAAAAAAATCGAGCTTGTATATTTTTTAATGAAACTGTTGACCATAGGTTAACTCATCGTGGTTTATGATAAGATATTTTATTTTTTATTTTTCGTATCTATAGGATAAGGACATGAAGCTCACTGTGCCAAGTGGGCTAGCGACAAGATAGCGAGCCGAAGACTTCAAAAAGATATTTATGCAAATTATGTGAAGAAGGCATTAGATAGAGTTGAAGAGAAGGCTTTAGAAAAAAAATCTGTCTTTTTGTACCTCATTCGAGTTGGGGAGGCTTTGAAGAAAGAAATGAAGACAGTCGGTATTGTTAAGAGGTTTTTGATCTATCGAGTTTTCAAATTCAATATCCAACTTCTGTGCATAACTTTCAATTGCCATTCAATCAAAAGGCAGTCAATACTTGTTCACATCATTTCACAACTTTCAAGATAAAGATTATAAATGAGTTCCATTCGGATCGAATTCACCAAGTCAGCTTAATTTTGCCACCCTTTAAATTAACGAAAGTTTAATTTTTTTTACTTTTTCTTAATTTAGTTTTAAAAAAAAGTTTTTAGCACTTAGATCTTATTTGGTTTATGGTATAGTATGATTAATTAATGTATTGTTCTTTTGAGTACAATATTTGGAAGTATAATTTTTCTCATGGTATTGTACTTCATGATTTTGATCTACAATTTTTAAATCATGATTTTATCTAATTTTGAGAATTACCAATTTGGTGATTCTCTATAATTCTTATTATTTACTTTTATTATTTTAACTTTATTATTTTTGCTTTTTTAACTTTATTACTTTTACTTTTTACTATAATTAATTTTATAACTATTCATCTACCTATAATAAATCACTATTACTCCATTGCCACATTACTTCTACTAATGTTTAAATATTATCGATCTAATATTTATTATAATATTTAAATTTATTTATATTATAATATGTTTAAATTATTTATTAAATTTATTATTTTAGAAATATTAATATTATTTTTGATAATATTAAAATTATTATTTTAACATATTAATAATTATAAAAATATTTACATTTATAAAAATTGTAGGATAATTATGTCATTTTATAATAAAACTAGATAATAAAATACAATTGAATCAAATATAAAATATTATAAAATTACATATTTTTTCAAATATTATATCGTTAAAATTATACAGTAATATATTATACTATGCAATACAATATACTAATAAATCAAATACTACCACCAATCAAAGTAGGCCTAGGATGCTGAGAATTGCAAGTACTCCCATTGGTTTTCCCGGGCTAACCGGGTTCTAAAATGCAAGCAAGATGTGAGACGCAGACAGCGAGTTCGTATAAGATAAAGGGTGTTGACTGTTAAAATCCAATTAGGCCCATAAAAATGGCGAGCGGGAAAGCTGAAAAACCCTCAAAGAAGAAGAAAACCTCCTTCAAAAACCCTAAAACTGGCATCAAGTTCAAGAAGAAAAAGAAGCAGCCGCCTAGCTTAAACCCCGAGCACAAACAGAACATCCAGAAAATCGTTAACAACGATGATAAAGAAAATGAAATCAACAAGGCTACATCGGCTTCAGCTTCACAGCAGCTTAATTTCTTCCTAAGTGAGTTTCAATCGGCCAATGATGTTCAGCTTTCATCTCTCGAGCTCGAATCAATTACGGGTATGTCTTGTCCTTACTGGGTCTTTTATTTGATGTATTTTATTGATTTTGAATACATTAGTTTGTGTTTTTCTTTATTGGGTGCTCCATTTTCTTTTTTTCTAATTTGCAACTTTGGTTTATGAAAATATGAAGAGACGAACTTTCTGGAGTTTCGCCAAGAACTGGGTCATGATGTCGAGTCCTTGGGGAAACAAATGAAGGTGGCTTTTGGATCCTCATGGAAAGAAGAGCTATGTGAAGGGCAGCTTGTTGAAGGAAAAATTGATGCCGGATCTCCTACAGTTCTATTCCTTAGTACATCTGCCTTAAGAGCTCTTGAGCTTCTAAGGTGCACAGAAGTTTACTTCCCCCCCTCTAAATCAGTAATATCTATTGCATTGTATAGAGGATTGATCTGATATATAGATAAAAAGTTAACATTTTTATTGAAATGTTGATCTTATGCTCGTATTCATTTTTATCTGTTTCTGATAAATGATTATAATTTTCCAGGGGTGTGCGTTCATTCTCAAGAGAATGTCATGCTGTGAAGCTATTCTCAAAGCATATGAAGGTTGAGGAGCAGGTAAGGCCGTCGCATTTTCAGGCTCTTTATTTTTAGTACTTTTGGGTGGATATGCGATGCTTCAACATGCTTTTCGCTGCCTTCTATCTTTTATTCTTTTTAAATCGTGTGTGGATTCTATGTGATTTCAAGGCCAAATATCACCCATCTTTTTGTTATTTTGGAGTTATGTCTTCCAAAGCAGTTACATTTTCGCGTTCTTCTTTCTAAGTTGGGATACGGCGCACTTTCGTCTATCAAAAGCACTAACTATTTGTTCATTTTTCACGTTATTCTCTTCCCAAATCTCACTAATAACTATTTGAGTTTGTCTTTATCCTTTATGGCTTTGTTTGTCAATTTCTGCTCTGTCTATTTTTTGACATGGTTTCATGTGTGGATATGAAGCAATTACGAATTTTCAAAGTCTTTGATTCTATTGCTTCTTTCTATTATAACGAATTCCCCATCTCAAGTGTATTTTTCCCCTTTTTCTTTTTTAGATAGCATATTTATAAGTTCTGTTATTGTTCCACATGTTGACTTTGACTATCTTTTCTAAAATTAATTCAGCGAAATCTGTATGATTTTCCCCCCTATTTGGGAATATTGGTAATGATGCCTAAGTGGTCTGAATCACAACTGGATTTCCAGAGGCACCATATATTCCTGCTTTGCTTCTTATATGTATTGTTATGTATAACTTTCAAGTTTTGAACTATCTTTTCCCATCAGTTTTTTCTTTTCCTCTCTCATTTTAGTATCCATCATTAGTGATAGGACAGCCTTTTCTTTTTTATGTTAAATTGATATATGGGAGATGATGAAAAATTTCAAAAATCAGAGACATCTTGCTTTGCTGAAATTCAGTTTTGCACGTCAGTCTGATCCCAGAAAGATAATGCCATTTTGCTTCATATGGTTCATGGCTTCTTTTGATGGCTCTTTTTAGAGTCCACCATCAATTGGTTGTAAGATAGCTAGATTTTCTTTTTAATTAATTGATGTTTGGGAGATGATGAGGAAATTCAAAATCAGAGGTATCAGCTATGCTGCTGAGAATCAAATTTGCACGTCAGTCTGATCCCAGAAAAATAATGCCATTTTGATTTTTACGGTTCATGGCTTCTTATGATGACATTTTTTAGTATCCATCGTTCATCGGCCGTGAGATACTTGGATTTTTATTTTATTTAATTTGATGTTTGGGAGATGATGAGGAAATTCAAAATCAGAGGCATAGGCTCTGCTGATTGTCAAATTTGCACGTTGGTCTATCGCACAAAAACAATGCAATTTGCATTTTTGTCATACATTGCTTCATTGATAAATTGAAGGGCAAAAAGATACCCTTTTGTCATTGCTAATAAGTAATAGGTGATATTTGGAAGTGTACGGTATGATAGTTTAACTTATGTTCGAATCTTAACCTTTTAATTTTTCCTTTTCTCTTCAGAAATTGTCAGGATCTGTTTACTTACGGAAAATTACTTCAGTTTTTTAAAAATAATTTTCACAAAAAATAGAAAATAAAGATTATATTTATTTTAATTAATTTTCTAAAATAAAGAACAAAAAATGATTTTTTCAATTTTCTAAAATAAAAAATTAAAAAACTAACAAAATATATTTTTTAAATTTTATATATATATATATATAAGCATACATATATATATATGCATATGTATGTGTGTGCACACATGCGCCTACACGTGCGTGTGCATATATATGCATGGATATGTGTATGTAGTGCATATATATATATATATATATATCCATATGGATATGTATGTATATATATACACATACATATGTAGTACATATATATACGTAAGTATATGTATATATATGTGTGTGTGTGTGTGTGTGTACATATGCATATACATATGTATGTACGCGCATATACACACACACACACCCACCCACCCACATGTACATACATATACATGTATATATGTGTATGTATGTATGTATATACACTTCAATATATATGTACTTACACATATATACAAAAAATAAAAACTGTAGTTTTTTATTTGTTTACAAGCAAACACGTTTTCTAAATTTTTTAAATAAAATAAATATTTCAATTATTTAAGAAAAAAAAAACAGAAAATAGAATACTGTTTTTTGTAAGTAAATGCACCATCTGATTTTTGGCAGAAATTTTCAGTGGCATTTTCCCTTCTATATTTTTCTAACTTAGTTTCAATTTTCAGTGGTTACCTGATGCAATTGATATATTTTTGATAATAAAGCTAAAGAACTTTTGCCTTTGTTATCTGTGTATTTTTTTCTCCATGCTTTCCATGTAGACAAAATCAATGTTTTCTTTGCAGTTGTTTAAAGTCTCTTATACACAAATAGCTATTGGTTGTTTAGGGGCTTCCCATCTATTTTTGACGCTTCCACATAAAATTTTAAGTTGGTAGCTAAGGGATGATTATGGGATTATTGGTCACTTTGCTATCTCAGTGTGTTCAAAGTTTGGTTTCTCTCATATTAACTTTACGGTCAGTTCTTGTCAGCAAACAATTTAGTCCAATTTTAATAAATTGATAAGAAGGTTGAGGAAAAAAGATGATTTATGCTTATATTGAAACTTTAATCAGAATATCCCAGGTAGTTCATATTTTTTAATCTTTGAACCACATTAGTAATTCTCAATGAGGTTAACTTTGTTTATTTTTCAAAAAATTACATTAAATTCACCATATGTTGAAAAGTTGAGAGCTAATTTGACCCTAAAATTAATTTTCATACATTGAATTATATTAGACGAGTTCTGGGAGCAAATTGAATATGCAGACTCATTACAAGGGTAAAAGTGAGTTTCTTTAAGTGTCAATGGTTGTGGAGTTTTGATTGTTATGCTACTTACAATGGACATCCTTTATGGTTGTTTCTTGAATATCATCATACAAGGCTAAGGTGTTTCTTGTTTTAATGCTGCACTAGATCATAGAGTTAAAGATTTTTTTTTCCTTTTTTTTTAATTTATAATAAAATGTCTATGAGATTATTTTGTTGCTTATACTATCCAGGATTGACTAAAGTTTGTACCTTGAATTAGATCTTTTGTGATTTTGAGACTCTTATAGGTGTCTTATTCTATGTTGCAGACCTATATCCAATTATCCTATATATCTTATCATTATTATTGCTTTTTAATTTTAGTCTTTTATGTCTGATGCAGGTTGTCTTATTAAAAGACCGTGTGAATTTTGGTAGTGGTACACCAAGCAGGTAGATGTCAATCTTCTTTTTCTTTTCCCCTTTTGGTAAAATATGAGGTAGTACTATTAGACTGACAATTTCATATATAATTACAACTGAAACTGGTCCAGACTAAATACTACTAAGAATGGAAATTACGAAGCCAAAGAACATTTGCAGTTTCGCTTATCAAAGTAGTCAAAGAAACAAAACTAGTTAGAATTGAACTTGATGCCTCTTGTTCCTGAAGTTCTTACCCTTATAACAAGACTTCATTGCTGCAATGAAATGATGAAAAAATATCAGATGTTATTTTTCTTTCAAGGGATAACCTGAGTATATGAAATATGTCTTGATGGCTGTTCAACTCAAAATTTTAACTTTGTTCCTCAAATTCTATTGTTTCTCTGTGCCATAAAATTAGTTTTCTGGAATTTGTTTTAACTTGCAAAGTTAACCAAAGAGGAAAAAGATACACTTTCTTCGCAGAAATGAGGGAACTATATGGGACTAAAAGCAGAAGAGGACTGCAAATTTCTTTAAGAGCACATTTTGTTTCTTGGTTTGATTGTCTACTTTAGAATTGGCTTCTTGAACCTGTTTTTTCGGGTCAAATGGACTTTTGGATTTATGCACTTAATTGCGAAGGCTTGTCTAGAAGCAGTCTTCTTTTTGATGATCTTATTTACAATGCTGTCTTTATCGATATCATGACATCCAATGCACGTTACATAAGCCACCCCATTTTTCGGAACTTGCCAGTCATCACATATATTATATATTTTATTACACGTGAATGTTTAATATTTCTTTGGTCATTCTGATTACAATTTTAAGGGTGAAGAAGTTGATTGACATTGAGGCGCTAGGGCTTTCACGGTTAGCAGTGGTTGTGCTTGATATTCACCCGGATGTGAAGGGCTATTCATTGTTAACACTTCCACAAGTCAGGTATAATTAATTATTTTGAGTCTCAAAATGTCGCATTCCTTCATTTTTTTCATTCTCTCCAATCTGATAAACACACACTGTTGAAGAATCTGAAAGAGTGTTCCCTCATCTGAATTAATTTATTCTCGGCAGAGATGAGTTCTGGGATTTGTACAGGAACTACTTCCACCCAAGACTCTTACAAGGTGATCTTCGTATCTGTCTCTTTGGTCCGTGCTGAACGGCAATGAATTAAGGGGTAAAAAAAAGAGAGGTCCTGATGAATGAGTTAAGGTGTAGATGTTCTGGCATAAATTTTCAATTTTGAGTTGAGAAATGAAACCATTCATAGGTTTCAATAACTCATAGATTGCTGATTTAGTTTCATGCTTTCCATCGTTCTTTTGGCGGTTAGGGATTAAAGAAAAAAGATTAGGTCTCAATGTACCTAAGATTTCAGGTTCCAGCTCCAATTTTCCTTCCCCTCTATTGAAAAATAAAAAAACACAATGGGTTAGGGATATATGATATATGTAAGAAGGCATCTTCATATATTGTCAGAAAATTGGTTGCTTTATTTTGACGTATCAATTTTTTTTTTTTTTAAATGAAACAAATAAGTTTTGTTTAGATTCAGATTGTGAAATGGCTTTAAGGTATACTGTCAATGAATCTGTTAAAGTTGGTAACGTTGATCATATTAAATAGAAGGGGAACTTGTATTTGCTAATCCTAAACTGCTATAATTGCATTATGTAATGATTTGCTAATCTTTTTTTTTTTTTTTATTTTTTACGAAATGATTTGCTAATCCTGAAGCACATTTGCAGTGATACGTTTTAAATGCAGAAATAACTGAAAGTCAAATGACTTGTATTGACATGACAAATTTTCCCTTGGGCGTTTAGATGAGGTGGATCATAGTATGGTATCATATTTGGGAAAATGGTGTGTGATATGATTTTATAAGTTCTCTCCTTTATTGACAATAATAATCAATAAATAACTAAATAAATAAGTTAAACGTATCACTAGTCTAATCCTCAATAAGAAGAAACAATCTATTAATAAAGTGCTTAATTACAAATAGTGGTAGGGAATGGGGAATGGTTTATTCCCATTTGTGAGCATATTCGGGACAAATCTAGATTATTAGTTAGTAAACTTTGCATATAATATATAAGCCCGTGCGAAAATGATTAGCAGCTCAAATTGAGTGGCTCAAATGGGGTAGATATGTAATTGTATATTTTAATTAACTTGAAGTGATAAAAATAATTTTAATAAATTAAATGTCATTAGAAGCCAATTCAAGTCGAGCCACCTTGGGCTCTTAAAAAAGGAATCTCATTTCAATCAGTGTAGTTTAAATAGGCATACCTTATTTGCAGTGGTAGGGAGCGAAACAAGAAGTTATATTTGAGATAAAATAAAGGATTTGGTATTCAAACTTTCATACAATTTCTCTATATGTTCTCATCCCTTCGGTATATATTGAAAATATTTTAGTCGGAATGAACAAAGTAAGGAAGATGAAGAAGTTCTATATATGTTGTTTTTAAAGGCAAAGAAGTCGGGATATACATATCATGGAAAGAATGCTTGCGGCAAGTATTGGGTGTCGGTGGTTGTCTGTACAAATCATTCGAATCTTATGAGTAAGCTGAAGATGCTTTGATGAGGTTTAAAAATTTAGAACCCCAAAATGTTAAGAACCAAGAAAATATTCCTAATTCAAAAGTCATTATAGGTACTTTGTCACGTGATAATTGCTTTGAGTTAAGTGCATGTAGCAATAGTGGTAGATGATCGCATTAAACTCGTGGAAAAAAGGCGGTTGAGTCCTTTATTGTTGGTATGATTGTTGGAATGCAAATCTTTATCATAACAAAGCAATAGAGTAATTAATTTACTCAAAATGTATTAGTTAGATTTTTGTGATGCCAATGGATAATGGAATCAAGTTTGTTAGTTTTAATCTATTGTTTGTGTAAAAATTATTTTCCATTAGCATATTGTACAGTAAGGATCTACTGTATCTTTACCGAGAGATGGATCATCATTGCAAGTCAAGCGAGAGAGGGGAGCACTGGAGTTGTAAATGGATACGCTAGGCTTGCCCAAAGAGAATACAATGTATACCGTTATCCAAAATGAATTCAGTGTATTCTCTTTTTCTCAAATAAAATACAGTAGTATATTGAAAAGTGAATATATTGTATTTACTTATGCAATTTGAATACAACATATTGAAAAGTGAAATCATCGTATTTACTCTATGTATCTTTTGTGCTTAAAGTTTTAACGCAATAATAAATTCTAGTTCATACTTTGGTGCTCCTTGCTTTTGTGTTGATATTAACCAAATACTAAGAACATTGAATCGGCGTTTGACAAAATTGAATTCCATGTATTCGATTTGAATTAAATAATATATTATATTAACTTTTTTTTTTCAAAAATATTAAATAAAAGTATTAGAAAATATTAAAAAAAAATAGAAGATTATTAAAAAATTAACTTTTGATTGAAATGGATGCAATTTTGTTTTACTTTGTCAAACTTAATACACAATGTTTTTATTTTGTTGAGATTACACACAGTGCATTCGCTCATTGGATTAGTGAATATAATTAATTCATTATGTATTAACAAAATTAAATATTGAATACATTGTACATTGTATTAACCAAATTTAATATTGAATACGTTGAATTAATATTGTACAAATTTTAATTCATTGCATTCGATTTGAATAAAATAATACATTATTTTCACTTTTCCAAAAATATTAATAAAAAACGATAGAAAATATTAAAAATTTAAAGATTTTTGAAAAATTAACTTTTTACTGAAATGAAAATAGTTTTGTTTTAATTGGCTGAACTGAATACACAATATATTTTGTTGAAATAGCATATTGTGCATTTGATCATTGTATTAGTGAATACAACTAATTTATTATGTATTAACATAATACATTATATTAATCAAATTAAATAATTAATATGTTGAATTAACATTGTACAACTTTTAATTCAATGTATTCATTTTGAATTAAATAATACATTATTTTCACTTTTTCCAAAAATATTAATAAAAAACGTTAGAAAATATTTTAAAAAAATTAAAGATTATTAAAAAATTAACTTTTGAATGAAATGGATACAGTTTTGTTTTATTTAGCCAAACTGTACGTACACAATATTTTCATTTTGTTGAAATTAACTACGTCACTATATTGTCCATTAATAATAATAATAATAATAATAATAATATGAAGCATTTAGAAGTGAAATTAAACGTAAAATAATAAAGGTGCAATTAAAATTTATCATAATTGTGAAATACGTTAGCGCAGTTTTTTTTTTTTTTTGAAAAATTGATTGCACCCGTTCAAACATGCATTTTTCATGCAAACCATAACGACGTACCACATGGAGGGTTAAATGGAATTGTAACTTTGTAAGTCACATTAGATTTTATTGCACAACATTAAATAATTTAAAAAAAATATAATAAAGTAATGAAAAGTGCTAAGAAATTACAAGATTAATAAAACGTAATAACGCTAGAAAAAAACTGTTGACATTATATTCAAATAAATAAATTAAATATTTAAATTGAAAGAGACCTTCATGCGGTGGAAGTTTTCCCTTTATAGTAGATGTAGAATTCTACCTCATCGTCTTTATAAATATTCTTTTGAATAAAAAATCTGGTCCAATTTCTTTCCAGTATGCCCTTGTCAATATCCCGATTTGCATTGAAGTATAGGCTTATACTTTATATTGTACCATAAATTAGTTGTTGGGCCTCTGACTCTAATGTGCCTTTCCTCCTCGCCAAGAACCTTTTTAACTATGCGTATGGGCATGTTCTGCATATGACAATCATAAGTGAAGCAAACCGTAAGTTAAAAAACTAGGCAATATCAATTTGTCAAATAAACCCTACATCTAACTGCCATACTCTCTGTTTCTCACTTACTAACTATCTAAAACTTTGTTCTCTCTCTATCTCTCTTTGCCAATAGTCATCGTTATATATCTCACATTCTTAACCCATTTTGTACCACGTTGATGTCTCTATCTTGTCGTTGATGTCGGATATCTTATCAAATTTCTCTCTCCAAACATGATTTTACTGTACCTACCTATGCTGTCCATATTTTGCCTTTTCACTACTTTTTCAGGTCTTAGGTTGCTCTCAATATGAGTTGTAGACAATACATTTGATTTATTGATATCTTTTATTGAAAATGATTTTTTTTTCTATTTAGTGAGGGTGTGTGTGTGAAAATATTATTTATTATTATTATTATTATTATTATTATTTGTAATACCCCTAATGGTACCTTAAGAGGGATAGATGGTAATTTTGCATAAGATAGAGATTGATTCTGTGATTAATTAAAAGAAAATTGAAATGTAGGGACTTAATTGAAAGTGTAAAGTAAAAGAATTGTGGTGAAAATTTGAAATAAAGAAAGATGAGAAATTAAATTAAGAAACATAAGTTTAAAGAGGGATTAAAGTGAATTTTGCCAAGATTTTATTTGAGCCACCAATGGAGAAGTGACATAAATATTTCTAGAAAAAAAAAAAGATAAGTATAAGAAGGGAGAGGGAGAGGTGGCCGGCCATATTGGCCACAAACACAAAGTTTTGTTTATTTTCCTTGGTTTCTCTTCTCTTCTTCTCTCCTCAAGTCCAAGAAGATGCTTCTTCAAGTAGAGAAAAGTCTATAGATTGTAGAGATGAAGAGCAAAAGCAAAGAGAGAGCAAGAAAAGAGGAAGAAGAACAAGTTAAAGCTTAATAGAGGTTTAGGAGTTATAATATTGTTTTATGTGCTTTTAGTTGAAATAAATTTCTCTATATGCTTTGGATGATCTATAGTTGATTTTTGAGTGAATATTTGAATGTATAGTGCATGAGGAAGATGATTTGTGCCTTAGAAAGTGAGTTGATGAAAATCTGTTTTTAGTTCACATGAACCAATCTTAGTAAAATTGGCATGATTCCCTATATAGATGTCTGATTGATGTGATTCAAGTTTGATATGAAAGATAAGACCTAGATCTACAACTTTGTAGAAGACAACTTTCCCTGAAAATGATGTTTTCTGGGTCAATAATGGTATAGAAGTCGAGATAAAAAATCTATCTCTGAGCGATTTCAGGCATCATGGTTACTATGAGTTTCATAGTAACCGTGAGGCAGTCCAGAACCAAAATTCACCCTACTTCATGGTTACTAAGCATTTCATAGTAATTGTGACCCCTTCAAAAAGTATAGAACACGATTATTACTTATCCGGTAATGACCGTGAGGTAGTCTGGCATAGTCCAGACTCGAGAGTGCAATTAGGTCACGGTTACCATGAATTTGGTAGTAACCATGACCCTACCCTATTTTTCTTAAACTTGATTTTAAAGTCTTAAATTGTTAATAAAGTATGTTTAAGCCTTTTTAAGTGCTTTTAGAGTATTTTAAGTAAACGAAATAAGAGTAATGAACAACATAAGTGAATGTAAAGTTTAATGAATTAGTGAAATAGAGTTAAATGTTAAATCTTATTATATGAAAAATTTATACAAATAATGAATATGAATTAACATCAACATGAGTGACATGGTATAGTAAAATAATTACATAATCTATTGAATGTGTTAGTGTTATGTTTGTAAAAGTATGCATCAAAATGTAGAGGTAATGAATGAGAGTGAACCTGGTACATGATTTGCATGGTATTATATAATTATGTTAAAGTGTGAGTTAAATATATTTGAAGTATATGTACATTGTATAGTGACTTTATTGCATGCTTGTATTGAATTGTAAAATCTATGATTGTAAATGTATTAAGTGTGATAACCTTGAGTGACTAAAGATTATTTATAAGACTGAATTTCGCATAGTAGTGGATAGATAGGCATGCCTATAAAGGGGATAGTGATCGCAGTTGCTAGTGTAGTGTTGTCACCGAAAGGTGGCTAATGTAGTGTTGTCACCGAAAGGTGGCTAGTGTAGTGTTTGATACCTTTGGGTATCTAGTGAACCAAGACTTTTATATCTCTAGTGCAATATCTAGTGTTTGTACCCGTATCCACCATTTATGAGAATTCAGGCAGTGAAAGTGATTCGAATATTGAATAATGATAAGTGACTAATAATTTAAGTGGTACATAGTCCTATGCTAATGTTAGTGCTTTATGATAATGTTAGTGTTTTCAGTGAATATTGAAGTGTAACTGAGAAACTGTATTGTGATTATTATTGAATGTATAATTGTTATTAAGTGTGGTTAATGCATGTACTGAATGAGAGTGACATGTTATTATGTAATATGTATTGGCATGTTATATTGATTGTATTTGTGACTTCGATAAGAAGTCAATTATACTATTTACTCCCCACTGAGCCATTGCTCAGCACGGGTGTTTTCCCGTGTAGGTATTCAAAGATGAAGAAGTGTTTTTGCTAGAGTCAACATCTGCAGGCCACTAGAAGGGTAGTGAGTAAAGGGTTACTTTTGATAATGTATTACATTGTTGTATAACATGTACAATGTATATAAAGATTTGAAATATGTATGTAATGAACTAAATTGTAATTGTACTTTAATTGTAATGTAGTTCAGATGTATAAATGTATTTTTGTACCAGTAATTTAATAAAGTAATAAGTATTTTAAATGGTAATAAGAGCGGGCATTACATTATTATTATTATTATTATTATTATTATTATTATTATTATTATTATTATTATTATTATTATTATTATTACCTTACCCTGAATTTTAGTGTTATGCTTGTTATATTCACTTTTATAGATTTATTCTCCCATTTTGAACAAGTGCAGTATTAACTATATCGATTTTTGCCTCATTGTGAATACTCCAAATGCTGCATCATAAGTGTATACATTATATTCGACTTAAGCGAAATTCATTGTATTCAGTTATAGTGAAACAACCATCTATAAATTATTTATTAAAAAAAGAATACAATGTATTCAGAAAATAGAATATATTGTATTAAATATTGAATAACTAAAAATTGAATACATTTTTAAATAGAGTGTATTTGGTAAATTGAATATATTTGATTACCATAAAGGTAGTTACAATGGATTCAATTTGTTAAATTTGTAAAGTACGTATTTTTTCATCTATCTAATTTTGAAATTCTTATTTTAATTTTCCTTTTTTCCTTTCGACTTTAACAGCAAGCAAATTATGTTTGTTTTGATATTATAATTTATATTTATTTTTTTACCATTCGCTAATATTCTTTTAATAAATTAGAAGTTATTGTTATGTTGTTATTATTCGCTCTTATATTACGATGTGTCTTCACAAATATCAAGTACAATGATCCACCAAAGTTTATGAAAATGAAGACATAATTTTAATTTGCTAATTATATGTTAAATGTTTGACACTGATATTGCTTTCCTAATGTTGTTATTCTTTGTAATAAATTTTTGTTTTTTTTGTAATATTTTAAGGTTTATCCTTGACATATGTTATGCATATTATTATCATATTGGGGATTTATATTCTAGTGAGAATGATCATTTTGAAAGCAAAGTGAACTTTTGCATGGATTTTGAAGCAATTTCAAATATTAAATTGAAGTTGAATAAGTACCAAATAAGATGTTCAAATGGTCCTATTTTGGATACTTTTTGGACATACTAAATGTTGCTGGTTAAGGGAAACTCATTCATTCCCTATTGTTGAATGAAGTTCATAATGATAAAGGGTTAGAAATATGGTTGAATGTGAATGGGATTGTGTTAAAGTTTGGATTTAAAGAATTTTTAGTTGTTACTGGTTTGAAGTGCAGAGAAAACTTAAACAAACATAATCTTAAAAAAGATGGTACTGAGTTTATTGAGAAATACTTTCGGGGAGAAAATAAGATAACAAGGTAATTAATAACACAGACTTTTTTTGAGTCGAAAATGGAAATCTCGTGTGGATAGGGTCAAATTGGCCATATTATTTTTTGTTACCAGCTTCCTTCTTGCGAGGATACATGGTAGGTTGGTGAGGAAAGTTCTTATTGCTATTTTTGATATTGGATTATACAATGAATATCCCTGGGGCTAGGATGTTTTCAACATGACAATCCAAAGCCTCAAGGAAAGTCTACATAATGGAAAACCCTCATCCTATAGGTTGAGAGGATGTCCATTACCTTTTCAAGTATGGTTGTACGAATGTTGCTCTGAAGTTGATGGGAGGTTTGCTGTGGCTTGTGGAGACATGCTTCCCAGAATATTAAGATGGAACATTACAAATCATATGCATGGTACGTGTTTCAACCAACATTTATTCATTAAAGAGATAATTAACTTTGACTTGTTATTAATTTGCTATGTTATTTTTATTTTTTATGATTTTTTATTTTTTTGTATTACTGTTCATAACATTTTCTCTAAATTGAATACACTTTAATCACATTGTAGCAGATTGAAGACTCTGTTCAAAGTGTTATAAATTAAATTTTACATAGCCTATACAACTTATTAACAAATACGAATGCATTTTTGCATTTCCTTTTAATTTTATTGAATATATGCATAAATTGGATACTTATTTTTTTTCCTTTTTTTAGGATTTCATTTTAATATATCTATTTATAATTTTATTTTCTTTGTTTTGTTATAATTGGAGGTGCATAATATTCGGCCTACTGAGGAGGATATGAAATGATATATTATGGATTATAGTTTGTTGAATAACATTAGGAAAAGGGTATCAGATAAGGAGCTAATAGAGGATGAAGATACCCTAACTTCCTTCGCATCTCATATCCACAGTCTTTGTCCATCTGCTGAGCAAGGCAGAGGATAAAATTCAGAAGAAAATGTATATGACAATGAAATGATGAATGAGATTCGATATATATATGATAGGCAGTTGGAATTCTAGAAGGAGATCTCAATTCTCAAAAAAGAGGTTGAAACTATCAAAGCTGATGTCTCCACCATGATGTGTGAAGTTTCAAAATTTTTTGCATCTCATTCTTTAAATATGTGAAAACTAGATCCGGTTGTCACCACTTAGGTAATCATTCTACTCAAAACTTAATTTATCCTTTCGTATATTAAATTTAAAAATAGTTTCTTAACCTATCTTTTTAAATGTCAATAGGCTTCTGTCCCTACTTCTTCTTAATGAACAAAAGAAAATCTTGAAGAAGCAGTACCTGAACGTTATGGTTATGTTATTGCCGAAGAGGCATAAATGCATATTGATGGTCATGACCATGTTAAAGTTCATTCAAAGGTTCATCCGTTTAATGTTAGAATTGAAGCTGGACTTGATATTATAAAGCTAACTGAATTTAACGAGTGGGTTGACTTAGGCATTATCTCTAAAAAGACATACTGGTAAATTGATGTACACTTTTGATATTGGTATCACATCTTCAGTCTGTTTATGGTAATGTAATTGTAATATGTTTAATTTTTTTGTTTTATTTTTAGTAGAGTAAAAAACAATGTATATCATGACAAATTCAGACTTTTGGATGAACCTTTTGATTTTTGCATTGAAACAATTAGAGAAAAGATTTGGTCATATACTTTGGTGCATCTTGAAGAGTGTATCACAAATTCGGTACATTTATTAAACCATTAGAAGTGAATTAAGCAATGTATTCAATTTCATTAGGAAATGAATATGTGTAATTTAAAATGTTTATACATTGTATTTAGTTAACGCTTAATGCTATAACTTAAATATACTTATTCATTGCAACATTTAGATGTAATCTTCTATTATTTGAGGAAGAAAGAGAGGCTTAATGGGAGTATAAAATGTTCTTTCATGACAACCAATAACCTTTTTGATTAAAGAATACAATATGCACATAAAAATCCAGAAGAACACCTTAAGAACCTATCATTTTTAAATCATCAACATACGGTGGCTTGGTACATTTTAGGAAAAATGATGCGATACAATAAACCATGGTTGGAAGTTAACCACATCTATTTTCCCATAAATATTGAATGTTTCCACTAGATATTGGCTAGGCTATCATTAAAGGATAGACAAATTGTTGTCTATGAGTCTCTGCATTCACGAATATTGAAATCAGCCATCCATGATGCAGTTAATACATGCAGTAAAATGATTCCTTATTTTTTTAGTCATTTTGGTTTTTGAAAGGGACGAGCTGATATTGAGGACGTTCATAATAAAGAAGGTAAACATCCAATTGTGCATGATGTGGATCTTCCCCTACAAGAAAATAAGTATTTGTGATACTTATCTTTAACACTAATTGTTCATGTTTTGTCTTACATTTTTCATGGAATAGAAATGATATTGACATTTTCTTGTTCAGTGATTGTTGAGTTGATGTAGCTAAAGGGAAATCACATGGCATAAACATGATGATCATGCAGTGAAATTTAGATCATACATGCCACGCAATATACAACAAAGAATCGAAAACATGCAATTTTAGGGTTTTAAAAGTTACAATCTTAGATGCAGTTCAAAACTTGATTTTGATGATGACCAGTAAATAAGATGGACTTATATGCCTTAGATCTTGATCACCAATTCCAAAAGAGCTGCCTTTACGCTACTTCTCTCTAAGCTCACACACACACTAGCAAGGATGGCTTAAAACTAGAGTGATAGCTCTAATCTTTTAGTATTTGGTAATGGGATTGGTTTGAAGCTATAAGATCCGATCTTGTTCTTTTTTTTAGTTTGCTATTCTTGCCCAAGAACACAAGAGATGAAGAAAGAATTCTTTGTCTTAAGAGTGGCAGCACTAGAGAGAATTGTCCTCTTAGGACAAAAGAATTAATCAATTTATATCATTAATTTAGGAAAGACGTGATTGCTGAAATCCCCTTGGAATAATGTATATTTTTAAGCCTCTATCACTTCCTAATTAAGTGATTTAAATTGATTCAAATTGTCTTAGGTATCAAATTTAAATGGCATTAGTCATTTAATCAAAAATCAACCACTTCATTAGGGATTAATAGTTGCCAAAATTTATTAGGATTTTTCCTTGAATTTTTGGTCACATTATCTCCCTTTTAAGTGTTTTATTTTGATTTAAATACAATTTAGGATTTAATACTCAATTACATTAATTACCCTAATATAATTAATTAATTGAAATTAAACCTTGTGCATGCC
Source organism: Excoecaria agallocha (assembly GCA_037975025.1). NCBI lineage: Eukaryota > Viridiplantae > Streptophyta > Magnoliopsida > Malpighiales > Euphorbiaceae > Excoecaria > Excoecaria agallocha. The sequence continues at coordinate 23,286,730 of CM075814.1, read as the reverse complement.
GAATATTTCTCTAATGGACCAACTGTTTAACAGATTTGCCTTAAACAGCTAGCTGTTTAAGGAAAAAAACCTGATTAACAGATTTGCCTTAAACAGCTAGTTGTTTAAGGCAAAAAACTATTTTTACAGATTTGCCTTAAACAGCTAGCTGTTTAATGAAAAAACTGTTTACGAGAATCAATCTAATTAGCAATTTTAATACCCATTACATACATTAATTTGACTTTAAATAAAAGGCCAAATTAATGCCAATACATTATTTAAATATTTTAAGCCCAATGCTTTGTGTACGATCCTATAGGTCCATTTAATATTGACAATGAATTAATAAATTAATTCAAAGGCTATATATATTCTCTAGCATGATATTATAGCATTCCAAATTAAATGAAAATGCAAATGGCATTTAGTGACCTAATGCAATTTTACATAGTCCCTTACCCTTAAATATCAGAATTAATATAAGGTATGGAACCAGTCATCCTTATATATACTAATTCCTTTCTTGCTATTTCACGTGACACTAAACTCTTAGATAAATAATTATTACTCATTATTTCATCTCAGTATGACCATGCTCTTCTCAGTTCACTGATCAAGTGGCCAATGATATTCTCTCTCTTATCGAGAGGGGTAATCTCTTCACTTCTCTCATGCTTTCTAACATGAATTAGTGCATATCCAAGCATACCCATACTTGTCACCCTGTTACAAGTACGTTAGGTATATCTCAAAGTACACAGTAATTCATAAAGAGTTTCATAGAGATTTTAGGTCTAAGAACTCCGATGTAAAACTTGCATATGAGAAACACTTATGATTTGTACCGTGTACTATTCTCATGAACGGATCAAATTCAAATACCATGTTCTAAACATGTATCTATGATATCTGATTGACACTCTTGTCCTTATGATCCATAAGACAGAACTCATCTTATCAGAGAGAGCATACTAGTCTTAATTCATTTGTTATTCCCATAACAACGACTGACTAGGGATATTTAGAATGAAGTCCCTATTGTTTCAAGGTCTTACAACCATATGCCTCACACATAATAACTTAAACTGAAACCACATTCTTGGATAGTTCTATCAATTGATATGCACAGGAATACAATAGATAAAACAAATGCCTCATTTATTAACTTAAGTGTTTTATAACAATGCATTGGGGCTAAGGCTTACACTAACAATCTCCCACTAGCACTAGTCCCAATTGGGCATATCCCTAATACCGAACGCTCTCAAATGAGCTTCGTACAGATTTTGATGCAACTATTTCTTCAAAGGATCAGCTACTTTGTTTTCACTTGCTATCTTGCTAATCTTGACGTTCCCACGTTCAATGATCTCTCTGATCAAATGGTACCTCCTGAGTATGTGTTTGGATTTCTGGTATGACCGGGGCTCCTTGGCCTGTGCGATGGCCCCGTAATTATCACAAAAAATTTCTAATGGATCTAGGATGCTTGGGACCACTCCTACTCCAGAAATGAAATTTCTAATCCAAATAGCTTCCTTTGCAGGCTCACTTGCTGCAATATACTTAGATTCTATAGTTAAGTCGGCAACGGTCTCTTGCTTTGAGCTTCTCCAGCTGATAGCACCACTGTTCAAAACAAAAATAAATCCAGATTGCGATCTTGAGTCCTGAGTACTGGTTTGAAAAGCAGCATCGGCATAACCTTGTATGACGAGCTCTTCTTGACCACCATACACCAAGAAGCGATCCTTAGTCCTTCACAGGTACTTTAAAATCCCTTTTACAGCAGACCAGTACTTCTCACCAAGGTCTTGCTGAAACCTACTGGTTATACTCAATGCATGAGAAACATCCAACCTAGTACATAACATAGCATACATGATAGATCCAATAGCAGATGCATATGGGATTCTACTCATGTTGTCCCTTTCCTCTTTAGTTTTAAGACATTGTTCTTTAGTCAAAAGAACTCCTAAAGCCAAAGGTATGTACCCTTTCTTTGAGTCTCCTATACTAAAATGCTTTAGTAATTTGTCTGTGTACTTTTCTTGACTTAGTCCCAAAAGCCAATTCGATCTATCTCTATAGATCCGAATACCAAGTATTGTCTCGGCTTCACCTAAGTCTTTCATTGAGAAACACTTCCCCAACCATTGCTTAACCTTTTGCAATGTTGGAATGTCATTCCCAATAAGAAGGATGTTGTCCACATATAGGACCAGAAATACTATTATGCTCCCATTAAATTTCTAGTACACACAAGGCTCATCTTCATTTTTGATGAAGTCAAATTCTTTGACTGCTTCATCAAAATGGAGATTCTAACTCTGGGATGCTTGCTTTAATCCATAAATGAATTTTGAAGTTTGCAAACCTTCTAAGGATGCTTGGGATTGATAAAAACCTCAGGCTATGTCATATACACATGAGGAAAGCAATTTTGACATCCATATGCCATATCTCATAGTCATGATATGCAGCTATGGCAAGCAAGATCCTAATGGACTTGAGCATGACTACAGGAGAAAAGGTCTCATCATAGTCTACACCATGAGTTTGTCAAAAACCTTTTGCTACTAGTCTACCTTTATAGGTCTTGTCAGCTTTGAGTTTAAATAGTCATTTGCATTCAATTACCTTAGAACCTTTCGGTGGATCAACCAAGACCCAAACCTGGTTATCGTACATTGATTGCACCTCGAATTTCATAGCCCTAAGCCAAATTTTCGAGTCAGGGCTCTCAATAGCTTCTCGATAGGTAGTTGGATCCTTACAATCCACTAACTCAATAGTGTCACTATCGGTGATTAGAAATCTGTAACTCGCAATCTCTTGACGTACCTTACTGGATCTTTTAAGTCCTTGTGCAATGGGTTCTTGTTCCATAACTGGTTGTGAACTTGATCCCATTTCCAACTCATCCTCTACAAGAGTTTATGGCACTTGAATTTCTCCAAGTTCTACTTTACTCCCACTGTCTTTCTTAAGAAGGAACTCCTTTTCAAAGAAAATAGCCTTGCGAGCAACAAATACTTTGCTCTCGGATTGTGAGTAAAAGTAGTATCCCTTTGTTTCTTTGGTATAACCCATAAATAAGCAGAAAGTAGATTTGGAATCTAGTTTGTCAGATGTTAATTTCTTAACATGTTCTTCACAACCCCAAATCCTAAGAAATGACATATTAGGTTCTTTTCCAGTCCATACTTCATATGGTGTCTTCTCAACTGCTTTAGTTGGAGTACGGTTCAGTAAAAACGTAGCAGTTTCTAATGCATAACCCCAAAAAGAGATAGGAAGATTAGTTTGATTCATCATTGATCGAACCATGTCCAATAGAGTTTGATTTCTCCTTTCAGACACATCATTCCATTGTGGTGCTCTAGGAGGAGTGAGCTGTGAAATAATTCCACACTCATTCAGATGACCGTCAAACTCTTGGCTTAAGTATTCGCCACCTTGATCTAATCGAATGGCTTTTATACCTTTGCCAAGTTGGTTTTCTACTTCGTTCCTAAACTCTTTGAATTTTTCAAAATTTTCAGACTTGTGCTTCATTAGATAGACGTAGCCATATCTACTGAAGTCATCTGTGAATGTCACGAAGTAACTAAAACCACCTCTAGCCTATGTATTTAATGGTCTACATACATCGGTGTGTATTAGTTCCAATAAGTCACTAGTTCTCTCACCTTTATTGTTAAAAGGACTCTTTGTCATCTTTCCATGCAAACATGGCTCGTATGTGTCATAAGATTCCAAATCAAATGACCCAAGCAATCCAGGTTTATGGAGTCTTGAAATATATTTTTCAATTGCATGTCCTAAACGACAATGCCAGAAGTAAGTAGGGTTCAATTCATTTGATTTAGCCGTCTTTGTATTAATGTTGTATATGGACTCTTTGTTTTGTAGATCAAGGATATAAAGGCCATTTAGTAACATGGCATTGCCATATAAAATGCCTTGATGACGAATATGAATATTGCCATTATTAAAAACAAAGTCAAATCCATCCATATCCAAACAAGAAACTGAAATAATGTTTCTACTCATAGAAGGCACATAATAACAATTTTTCAAATCTAAACAAAGTTCGGAAGGTAAAATGAGTCGATAATCGCCTAGCTCCATAGCAGTAACTCATGCTCCATTCCCCACATGGAGGGCCACTTCATTCTTCCCAAGTAACCGCCTATTTCTTAACCCCTACACATTTGAAAAAATCTGAGAACCACAACCGGTATCCAATACCCAAGTGGTAGAAATAGAAAGGTTAATTTCAACAACAAAAATACCAGAACTGGACACCTTGGCTCTATTCTTTTTTTGTTCTTCCTTGAATAGAGCGCAATTCTTCCTCCAATGCCCTAACTTGTTGCAATGGAAGCATGTGCTCTCGCTTTCCTTCAACTTTTGCTCCTTGGGCTTGGGTTGGGCCTGAGGTACACTCCCACTAGACTTAGGCCGTGATAAGTCATACTTGGATTTTTCATTTCCCTTAACGGGTCCCTTCTTAATGCCCCCTTGAACCATAAGTACAGGATTAGTCTTTCGAATGTTCTCTTCAGCATTCTTAAGCATCCCATGAAGCTCGATGACTGTCTTGTTCATTGCATGCATGTTATAATTCATGACAAATGGATCATAATTATCAGTCAATAAACCCAAGATCAAGTTAATGGCTAATTCCTTTAGGACTTTTACCTCAAATTTCTCAAGAGTATCAAGATACCCTTTCATCTTGAGTACATGAGTACTAACGAGAGTACCCATAGCCATCTTATAAGAAATCAAGGCCTTTGTTGTCACGAACCTCTCGTGACGAGCTTGCTCTTAGAACATCTCTTTGAGGTGCACCATGATCGCACCTTTTGTTCCATGAATTGCTTTTGCAAATCAGGCACCATAGTGGCCAGCATCAGACAGGTCACATAATTGGAGTTGCTCTTCTTAGTCTCAAAAGTTTCCTTTTGAACTGCAGAGGCATTCCTAACAGGTTCTTCAGGCAAGGGTGTATCCAAAACATACGATTTCTTTTCTTGCTTAAGAACAATTCTTAAGTTTCGAGACCAGTCTATGAAATTGGTGCCATTTTGTTTATCCTTTTCTAGGATCGATCGCAATGAAAAGTTGTTATTTGAAGAAGCCATTTTTCAATCTACAATAATATAAATTTAGCAAGATTAAATGAGGTCTTATAATAATCCCACAAACTGAATTAATATCCCTTTAAATAGTTCGCGTTAGTGATTTAATGTGGGCCAAGATCCAATTTTCACAACAACTTATTAGTCAAGTTGAGCTTGTACACCTAACATGTTAAGTTAATTAGGTAGGAAAACTCCAATCATGTCTCGTACATGACTCTTGGATCAAATGGGCTAAAATCTTAAGATGTTATAACACAAACCCATTTATTAGTTGCCTAGGTCTGGGCATCCCTTTCCTTGTTAAGTCCAACCTACATCCACAACCCATGCCTCACAAAGATAATCGGGTGCATCTATGACTCCTACCCTACGTGACCGATGATCAATGCCTTGATATGTTTCGAATTAGGAAGGCAACTTTGTAACTTACTATTTTAGGGATTCATTTTATTACTGCTTACATGGCATACACTTTGTCATCCAGTCATAGCATGCATATATATAATTGCATAAAGTAAAGCGTGACAAACATGGGCCTAAAAACCTACGACTAAGATTCTATACTATTACATAAGAATCTTCGAGTTGGGCTTTTCCACTCCGATGGGCTTCGTCTTGATTTACAAAGTCTTCAAATAAATTCTATACTAAGAAATAAATGAAACTTTTACAATAATCCATAATGGCATGCATGCCATATTTAATTACAAAAATCCAAGGCCCATGAATGCACCATTCATATCTATTCATCACACAAACAAGCAAATAAATATACATAACATTCATGGATAAAACAAAGTCCAATTTTGATTAATGGGCTTGGCTAAATTAATCTTTATACTTTAAATTTTAAGAGAAGACCCCGCGATGGGCCTGGGCCGAAGCCTAATGGACTAAATCCCCTTATTGAATAATTTCTCTTAAAAGCCCAAAACACAAACTAGTTAGATTTGTGCTATAAATCAACTCTAATATAATTTCCAATTTTGCCATTTTTAATATTATATCATATAGCCCATAAATATTAAAAATACATATAATATGAACCAACATGAATTAAACAAAAATTTATGAAGAACATATGTCATACACGGCATAGATAATAAAACAAACAAACAACACGAACTAGTTGTTTAATGCTCATCTAATGCCACAAACAATGCACAAACACTTAAAACAATTTTATGAGCCATTTAATAATTTAAATAAGGTCATAAAAATTGATTTAAGGTTCTGTTTAGATATGATCTAAATGTGTTTTTTCCATTTTAATCAAAACATAACAAACAATGTTGATTAAACATGCAACAAACACAAACTAGTCATTATTTTAAGTGATTTTAAAATTAATCAATTAAATTGTCATGGACCAGAATTAAAACCATTTTAAAAAAATTTTCAGACCCGTTATTAATCTTTAAAAATCACTTACAAACATACCAAACACATTTTTACATTTAATTTTGACAACTAGTTGTTTAAAAACACAAAACATGCAAACTAGCACCTAGTTCCAAGATTAACATGTACAATCAGGTATTTATAATTAAATTCGACCATGAACAGCTCTAAGAACATCTTAGGATAGTATATTAACATGTCATAATAATTATAATACCTAACCAATCATTTAAAATCATTTTTACGCTAAAACAATGCAAAAAAACTCAAAATAGAAAATTTCAGCATTGTGGTTTTATGCAATAACTATTTTTGAATCAAGATATGATGCATCTAAAGCACTAAAATAAGCATAGTTAGGCTCTGATACCATTGAAAGGAAATCACATGGTATAAACATGATGATCATGCAGCGAAAAAACTAAAATTTAGATCATACATGCCATGCAATATACAACAAAGAATCGAAAACATGAAATTTTAGGGTTTTAAAACTTACAATTTTAGATGCACTTCAAAATTGATTTTGATGATGACTAGCAAATAAGATGGACTTATATGCCTTAGATCTTGATCACCAATGCCAAAAGAGCTTCCTTTACGCCACTCCTCTCTATGCTCACACACACACTAGCAAGGATGGCTTAAAACTAGAGTGCTAGCTCTAATCTTTTAGTATTTGGTAATAGGATTGGTTTGAAGCCACAAGATCTATTCTTGTTCTTCTTTTTAGGTTGCTATTGCTGCCCAAGAACACAAGAGATGAAGAAAGAATTCTTTCTCTTGAGAGTGGCGGCACAAGAGAGAATTGTCCCCTTAGGTCAAAAGAATTAATCAATTTATATCATTAATTTAGGAAAGATGTGAATACCAAAATCCCCTTGGAATAATGAATATTTTTCAGCCTCTATCACTTCCTAATTAAGTGATTTAAATTGATTCAAATTCTCTTAGGTTTCAAATTCAAATGGCATTAGTCATTTAATCAAAAATCAACCACTTCATTAGGGTTTAATAGTTGCCAAAATTTATTAGGATTTTTCCTTGAATTTTCAGTCACATTATCTCCCTCTTAAGTGTTTTATTTTGATTTAAATACAATTTAGGATTTAATACTCAATTACATTAATTACCCTAATATAATTAATTAATTGAAATTAAACCTTGTGCATGCCGAATATTTCTCTCATGGACCAACTGTTTAACAGATTTGCCTTAAACAACTAGCTGTTTAAGGAAAAAACCCGATTAACAGACTAGCTGTTTAAGGCAAAAAACTATTTTTACAGATTCTGTTTATGAGAATCAGTCCAATTAGCAATTTTAATACCCATTACATACATTAATTTGACTTTAAATAAAAGGCCAAATTAATGCCAATACATTATTTAAATATTTTAAGCCCAATGCTTTGTCTGCGATCCTATAGGTCCATTTAATATTGGCAATGAATTAATAAATTAATTCAAAGGCTATATATATTCTCTAGCAAGATATTATAGCATTCCAAATTAAATGAAAATGCAAATGATATTTAGTGACCTAATGCAATTTTACATAGTCCCTTACCCTTAAATATCATAATTAATATAAGGCATGGAACTAGTCATCCTTATATATACTAATTCCTTTCTTGATGTTCCAGTGACATTGAACTCTCAGATAAATAATTATTACTCATTATTTAATCTCAGTATGGCCATACACTTCCCAATTCACTGATCAAGTGGTCGATGATATTTTCTATCTTATCGAGAGGGGTAATCCCTTCACTTCTCTCATGCTCTCTAACATAAATCAGTGCATACCCAAGCATACCCATACTTGTCACCCTGTTACGAGTACATTAGGTGTATGTCAAAGTATACAGTAATTCATAAAGAGTTTCATAGAGATTTTAGGTCTAAGAACTCCGATGCAAAACTTGCATATGAGAAACACTTATGACTTATACCATGTAGTGTTCTCATGAATGGATCAAATCCAGATACCATGTTCTAAACATGTATCTATGATCTCTGATTGACACTCTTATCTTTATGATCCGTAAGACATAAATCATCTTATCAAAGAGAGCATACTATTCTTAATTCATTTGTAATTCCCATAACAACGACTGACTATGGATATTTAGAATGAAGTCTCTATTATTTCAAGGTCTTACAACCATATGCCTCATACATGATAACTTAAACTGAAACCACATTCTTGGATAGTTCTATCAATTGATATGCACATGAATATAATAGATAAAACAAATGCCTCATTTATTAACTTAAGTGTTTTATAACAATGCATTGGGGCTAGGGCTTACACTAATAGTAGCCACTTATATTGAATATTTAATCGAGCGAAAAACAATTCAAATGAATTTGGATTTAAATAATTATAGGAGGAGATTAGGACTTTTTTTATATAGATGTGGAAGGGACAAGCAAAAGGGAAAAATTGAAAGTGATCAAGAAGATGATTACAATGAATACAAAAAGGATTAAATAGGATATTCACCTATGTATACAGTCATGTTCGAATTATTTATTAAAAAGGTACAAGTATATATATGAACAAATATTGTGTATGTTATTTTTACATTTTATTATTATTATTATATGAATTTATAACCAATATAATTATGTATATCTTTGCAACTATAATTTTGGTGATATTGATGTCCATATAATGTATTGACAGGCTAAATCCAAGGTAAAAGCTAAATATACAAAAATAAAGCTAAATATGCCGCTCATTAAGGAATACAACTTGCACAACGGCATGACAAATCTGAATACATTATTTTGAATATAAAATTTTTGATAATATGAATATTGAATATATTGTATTAAGTTAGGGAGAAACTGGATACAATTTATCACCTAAATAATGAAGTTTGTCTTTGCAATTATAATTTTGGTGATAGTGATGTCCTTCTAATGTATTGACAGGTTGGATAAAAAAAGCTAACTATAATGCAAAATCAAATACATTGAAAATAATGGCATAACAAATCTGAATTAATTGTTTTCAACTTAATTTTTTTTATAATATGAATATTGGATATATTGTATTAAGTTAGCACGAAACTGAATACAATTTATAGCCTAAATAATGATGTATATCTTTGAACTTATAATTTTGGTGACAGTGATGTCCTACTAATGTATTGATAAGCTAGATCCAAAAAAAGCTAATTATACTGCAAAACTGAATATAGCGTAAACAATGGCATAACAAATCTTAATACATTGTATTCTGTACGTAATTTTTTTATAATATGCATATTGAGTATATTGTGTTAAGTTATCGAGAAACTAACTACACCGTATTCGCATTTTTGGAATAATGAATTGTCTCATTTGTAACCCATTAAATAAAATAAAAAATAAGTTAAATAACATCCCAAATTGGGATGATCACGGGGCGGGGAATCCCCGTCCCCGGTGGGGACCCGCCCCGAATGGGGTGGAGAATCCCTGAAAAATTCCCCCATGGGGATGGAGACGGGGGAAAAGTATTCCCCGACTTATAATTCGGGGCGGGGATGGGGATTGTGGTCCTCGCCCCGAAATTTTCCCGCCCCTAAATTTAAGTACTAAATTTAATTATATTTATATAATTTAGTTTTAAATTATATTTAATTTTAGTTTTATCAATTGTTAAAATTTATATTAGTTTATTTGTAATTAAATTTATATTTTTAATTATTAAATATTATATTTTCAATTATAATTAATTATTAAATATTATATTTTTGTTATAATTAAATTTTTTTAAAAAATAAAAATATTTTTTATGCGGGGACGAGGACGGGGGGAATTTTTCCCCCGAAATACTATCGGTCCCTGCCTCGCCCTTGCGTGAGGCAGTAGGTTGGGAGGCACTCCCCGCCTCGCCCTGCGATCATCCCTAATCCCAAAAATAAAAAATACTCACCTACATACTATGTATCTTTAAATTTGCATATCATAATTAAATTTTACATACATGTTCGCATTTTATGTGGTTTAATTGAAAATGGATAATAATGACATAATTAACATTGTCATGATTAAAGACGTAAAAATTAAATAATTTACACATTAAAATATATAAAAATACAAATTATACATAATGGCTACAAACAACATGGCAGCATTCAAGATCGGGATGGGGTTAGCTTGGTGTTTGATGCGAAAACCACAATATACTCATTCTCGTCATAAAATAATATAAATTTCATTATGTCACAAAGATGCATCCTAAACCCACCTATAAAAGTACTAAATTCAGCTTTAAAGTATCCACCAATGACTTTATCCAATCCTAATACAGGAGTATACTCAACCATTTAGTATCGGTTTACCTCCATACACCACATTTGCATGGCCTTTTGCCTCGTGCCTAGGTATTTTATAAAATAGGTTTGTATAAACTGCATTTAAATGATCACATTTTAATGATTAATTATGAATAATAATAAAAATAATGTAAGAAATATTTAAATTAGAATACTAAATAAAATTTACCATCCTAGAAATCCACTTGAACTCAGTTATCTTCACATGAAAATTCTCAATGTTGTCCCCAATTGAAGGAATTTTTAGCCACGTCACATTGTCTTTAAAGATTGCATCATTGGGTGGCCTATCGTATTCTATTTCATTTTCAGACTCATGCCAAATTTGGACCTAAAATCTAAATGGATTGAACTTGTACAACATAACTCTTATAGGGTAGACCAGTGAGTAATGATTTTGTATTCATTGGATACCTTTAAAAATGTAGTGTTAATCTAAAATGTGTTGGTATACTGTCCTGACTTTAAATCAGTGGAATGGCTTTTCACCCACTCGAATAGTAATGTATTCATTCAATGGTAGACTTAAAGCACGGATTACTCAATTTGGAAGTCTCTGCAAAGTATAAGCATTTGAATATATAAAAGAATATGTGTTTTGTTTGTTTGAGAATGAAATTTTAAAAAATAATAATAAAGAAAGAAATTTATGAAAAAAGTAACTGGATGGAAAAAAGGCATAAACTTACCCATGATTCTCTCGGATGATCAAGGGTTAACCAAAATATGTCATCTTGCCTTATATTCCTCATAAGGTCTGCCATGCCTTGCATGTTGTTTAGAGATTAAAGATAAGAATAGAAGTTGAGGGTGGGGATAGTTAGCAGACAATTGAATGTAGAAGCCAATTTATTGGGGATACTTAGAAGACGGTTGAATGTGGGTCAGGGAAACTAAACAATTGAATAATTACAAAACGTTAAAAGAGATGGAAGTAAAGAAGTTTTTTTGTACACGTGGAATTTGATTAATAAATGTTATATTCAAATAAATAATTAAATAATAAAAAAATAAAATTGACTTGTTATTAATCATATTTTATTTCTTCATTATGTAATAAAATTTGGTATTTTATCCCAATTTTGGTATATTTATTTCCAACTTATCCCTTTTTACCATTTATATATTTCTTTTAAAATTTTTTGTGTTACAAAAATACCCCTTGGTGTCTCTGACAATTTGAACCGATATGGCCATATGTAAAAGAAAACTTATATCTAACCGTCCAAGCCTCTGTTTCTCTTTTACTCTATTTTTGAGAAACTTTATTCTCCCTTCATCTATCATTGCTAATTATCGGCATCATTTATCTCATTTGTTGAACCCCCTATGTTGTTTCCATTTCTCTCACTTATCGTTGTTTGTTGATATATAGTAAATACTCTCTCGCAAATATTGGTTTCACTATCGTCGTACCGGTACTGTGAAGATTTTGTTATTTTAGCACATCAATAAATCCAAGGTTGTTCTGAATGTAAATTCTTAGTATACATTGGATTTAATATTTTTTAAAACGTATAATTTTTCCCTATTTTGTGTGTGTGTGTTTTTTTTTAATTTCTGAAGTTGCTTTGGTTTATGGTGTCATACTTGTTATAGTTGTTTATATAGATTTCTTCTCATAGATTGAACAAGTATATTATTAACTTTGTCTATTTTTACTTTCTAACTTTGAAACATGTTGTTTGAAAATTTACAATAATGAATTGCAAAACTGAATACATTGTATTCTATTTTGGGAAATAAATTTGAATGCAATGTATTACATAATTGAATATAGCATATACTTAACATTGACTACATTATATTCACTATTGTCCACACTAACTGAATACAATCTGAATAAAACTAATTAGGAAAATTGTATGCATTTCATAAAAGTGAATATAACTGCTTCAATTTGTTTATATTGAAACATTTGTGTTTTTTATCTATTTGATAATTTTGCAATCTTATGGACAATTTTCATTTATTCAATCTATTATAGATTTTTTAACTATCCTTTTTTTTGTTATTATATCTTTTAGCAGTCACTGATGTACTCGTGTCAATAAGCGAATAATAAACTTCATGACATTGACTTTGATAATACACTGCGTCTTTAAAAGATAGTGAGGAAATTGATTAAGGTAGAATGGAAAATGAAGGTATTATTTTTTATCTATATTTATCTATTTATTTATTATTTTTTGTGTTTTTGAAACAAAAAATTTCAATTACATTGACTTTAAAGTGATGTTATTTTTAAAGTGTTTCTTATTTAATATTTTAAGGTTAACATTGTTATATGTTATGTATGTATAATTAGGTTTGGGATTTGTACAAAGTTAGAAAAGATCATGATGTAAGCAAAGTGAGCTTTTGTATGATTTTTAAAGAAACTTCAAAAATTAAAGCAATGCTAAATGATAATCAAATAAGGATGTTAAGAGAAATATGTTTTGGTTACTTTTTGGACATGCCCAAAGTTGTTGCTCAAGGGTAACTCATTCATTCACTATTGCTAAAAGAATTTGTTACTAATAACAGACATCAATTATAGGTAAAGGTGAATGACATAAAGTTAAAGTTTGGGTTAGCAGAATTTGCCTATGTTACTAGTTTGAATTGTGAAGGAGACTTCAATAAAAAAAGGTTTATCTAATGATTGTACTGAGTTTATTAATAAATATTTTGGAGGAATAAAAAAGGTGATGAAGGATTTAGTTGAAGATATTTTTTAGAAGGAAAATGGGAGTCTGATAAGGACGAGCTAAAATTTGCCATACTCTATTTTGTTCACAACTTTATTATGGAAGGTGTTAAGAGTAAGTGGGTGAAGCCAGATGATATTGCAATTATTGACTGGGGATTATATAATGAATATCCTTAGGGTCAGGACTCATTCAACATGACAATCGAAAGCTTTAAGGGAAGTCTTCATAAATGGATGCCCTCATCCTATAGGTTGCGAGCTTTTCCACTGGCTTTTAAAGCTTGGTTCTTCAAGTGTTGTTATGAAGTTAATGTGATAATTGTAAAGGATTGCGGATATAAGCAACCTAGAATCTTGAGATAGAAACTAAAAAATTATTCACATTGGAGGAGTTTCAACAAATACTTGTTCAAATGAAAGGTGATAAGCTTAACTTATTTGTAGTTTGTTAATTTTTGGTGTTCTAATATTTGTTTAAATTTGATTTTATTTTGCACTACATTGTGTATGTGAAGCCCCAATCCTGGCCCTAATCAGATTATGTTAAATTAACAAGGATTATGGTTAAATAAGGTAAAATCATATTATTCATTAAAGTTAAGTCTCATGAGGGGTATTTTGGTAATTATGCACATGTGTAATAGAGTATAGTTAAATTATAAGGAAGGATGCAATTGAATTAAATTGGAATTTTTGGGTTAAAATGTAAGAAATACAAGTTCTTAGGGGTTAAAGTGTATAAGGGTAATTTTGAAATTTCCTTAGTGAGATATTTACCCCACTCACTCATTTAAAGCTTTTTTAGAGAAGGAGGAGATCAGATATAGGGAATAGAAGGGAGATGATTCTCTCTCTCTCTCTCTCTCCCTCTCCTCCATCTAGTTACGGATTGAAGAAAGTGAAAGCTTAGGGTTTGTGAATAGCATCTTAAAGGTAATGTCTCCCCTCTTATAGATCTTTTTACTCTTCTTTCCTTGATTTGAGTTATGGATATGGGGGATTAAGAAATATTGTTGTTGCCATTATATGTAAGAAAAAGAAATAAATCATTAGTAAAGGAGTTGGATCAGTGGGTTGAAGAAGGAGTTAAAGCTTCAATAATATGTACGGAAATTAGGTTTACTATATTGTTTGCATAAGTTTGTTAGGGGAACTTCCCTCTCTTCTTCTTGTATATGTGTCCTCTTTGATGAGGTTAAAGGCTAAATCTAGCAATTTAGATGAGTTTCGAAAGATTTAAAGGTTTACCGAACATTGTTGTAAGTTGTTAGGTTGAGATCTGGGATTTAAGTGTTTGATCTATATAAGCGGGATTTGGATTTTTAGCATAGATCCAGTGCATGGCCGCACATACCCCTTGGTATTTCCCTGCACGGTTGCATATACCCCTTGTTATTTCCCTGTATGGCCATGCATACTTCTCTTTTCCTTGCATGGCTACTAAGGCCCTTTGATTCTTCCTTGCACGACCAATCAAGCTCTTTGATTCTTCCTTGCATGGCCGCTCAAGCCCCTTTGGTTTCCCTTGCACTGCCAAGTGCCCTTGTTCTTCTTGATGTGCACGGCCAAGTATGGCATTTGTTCTTCCTATACATGGCCAAGTGGCCTTATGTTCTTCACTGTGCACGGCCAAGCATGGCCTTTTCTCTACCTGTGCATGGTTACTTGTACTCCCTCCACTCATCTGTACTCATTCACCCAACAATAAATCACTAATAAATCATGAACACAATATTGTATAGCCTATACGTTTATGAAGAGAGTTATATAATTAGGGTGAATTAAGTTAGTAATGAGTAATGTCGATGATGATTGTATATTAAAGTGATGATTAGTATGCTATCTGATTATTGATGAATTAATAGGATTGTGAAGCCTTTCCAATGTTAAAGTTTAGAAAGATATAGTTAGAAAGGTACTACTATAAGATGAGATATTATCGGAATTTGAATGGCATGAATGTTATTATAAGAGGGAGTAGATTGAATTAAGCTTTGAGTCACCTAAGCCATCAATATGATGTATATGGCATGGTCACTTAATTGGAGAATCCCTATGTATGCACATATATATATAGATAGAGTGAGAAGTTTTAGAGTAATAAAACCTACTGAGTTAAGGTATGAGGTTCATTTGAAAGCTTATTCAGAAGGACTTGCATATGGCAATGCTAATATGAAATGTTTTTTCTAGAATATGTTTGGGTGCATATCTGGCACATAACTAAAGAGAGTAAGAGGCAACATAGTAACCTTAGAATTATATGCTATTTAATGTATCTTATAGAGTTGGTATAATGTATATAACCTATCAAAGTAAATTGTTTTGCCTAAATACTACGCACTGATGTGTCTTTACAATGGCATAGAAATACTATGATATGGCCTAGTAACAACAAAAAGATAGTTGCAATGTTAAATGTCTAAGTTAAAAAGATGGGATATTACAGTTTACACTTAGTTATGAACCTATAGAAGTTTGGGTATGCTTCAAGTCATAAGGCAAGTAGTGATTAGCCTTGATGTAAAGGAACATACTTGTTTGTGTGCTCATGCCCTTTGTCTTATTATGTTAAACACATGCTCGCAAGTAGTGTGCTATCATTTGAGATGCATCAATCTTACATAAACTTACTTGGATCTAAAATGTTATAAGATAAAAATTACAAGTAAAATGGTTGATGCATATATGATCATGTTAGGGTATATAACATGTTGTCTACGATCTAATAGACTATAAAAGTGAACTAAGGAGTTAAATAGGAACAAGTGTTGACCTTAGGATGAAAATAACTTATTCATCTTATTATATTAATCATAGATGTTTAAATGTTGTTCAAGTGATTATTTATTAATGTGAATAACTATGATGTTGTATAGAAGCTACTCACGGCAAACAACAACAAGGCACGTCGTTGAGAACTATCAATACATTACGTAAGTTCAATATCTTATTGTTAAGGCAATTATGCTATGATAAGTAGTTTGACTCAGTATGTGAGCTAGTATGAGTAATAAAACCATGTACTACCATGATTTAAGTTGCATATATATATTTATATATATTTACATATATGTATATATATATGGATATGCATTTAACCTTATGAAGTCTTGTAGTAGCAAGAACTACACTTTCATATTGCCTTATTAAATTCATGCATAATGTTTATTATGACGAGATAGATCAATGAAAGATTATACTTTATTATTGTTTGAATAATCATGCAAACTACTATGGTATGTATGAATAAATGTTGATGCAACTATGTGATCCTATGATCGGCATCCATGTATACTGGAGCCTAAAGCTCAATACTAATCTATGATGAAAATAATATGCATTCTTATATGAATTGTTGCTTTAAGCAAATGTTGTAATTAATAAAGAGGAATATGTTGAATCAAAGATGCTTTAAAAATTGGTAAAGCCTGTAAATCTTAGTTCAACTATGGATTAGATAGGCATGTCTAGAGGGATACAGTTGTAGCAGACATAGTTGACTGTTTTTGGGTCCATTGTTTGTTCCTTTAATGGAACCATAGCTCGGCCCTTTTGGATCCATCATTTGATATCTTTTGATATCCATTATTTGATACCTTTGAGTATCCATCGTTGATACCACGAAGTATCCATTACTCCCATTATCCACCCTTCGAACTAGTGCTTAGGCAGGCTATTAAAGATTATGAAATATGCATGAAATAAATAAATACTTGTATTGATTGCTTCACTTATGTACTATAAGCATAATGAATGACCAATTATATTATTTTATCTTAAATTCCTTTTGGCTATGAATTGTTCCAATGAAATGAAATTCTATGTTCAGTATTATATAATTGAGATATCTCAAAACAACCATGAGGGGTTAAGGTTCTCATGTGAGTACCGATCTGAGTTGGTTCCACTAATGGGTTCCACAATGAATAGATGGGCCCTAAATCATACAATATTGTACTAGCAACTATACGGGCTATAACATATACCCTAAGTTTTATGTACTTTGAAATTTATGAAATGTATGCATGTGATATTGGGATTTTGTCGGGTAATCATGATATGTAATGCTTATTATGTGAAATCATATGCAAATCCATTAGTCTTTATATGTAAATATTTACACATATATGGGCATACTGATAACTCTGACATAAGCCAAAGGGTAATGTATGACATAATATAATGTTGTATGATATTTAGATTGCCATGCTAAGATAGCATTAATGAATACATGATTATGAATAGGATTGTGAATTATAAATGTATTATATACTTAAGATTGCATGATATATGTGAAGTAATTATGACTAATGATATCTCTTATAGATGTTACATGACATATGCACTCCCTTATATTTTGATTGAACATTGAATGTATAACCTATGTAACCAATATGATTAAATGCATATGTTTAAGGT
Organism: Excoecaria agallocha; assembly: GCA_037975025.1. Classification (NCBI taxonomy): domain Eukaryota; kingdom Viridiplantae; phylum Streptophyta; class Magnoliopsida; order Malpighiales; family Euphorbiaceae; genus Excoecaria; species Excoecaria agallocha. The sequence continues at coordinate 23,268,744 of CM075814.1, read as the reverse complement.
GTTGTACTATCAATAATCATGATGTCTAGACTTATAATTAATACATCATGAAGGCATGTATTATACCGGTTTAAACATAAAACGTGTTTAATATTGCAAGTAAATTGAAAAGTCTTCAGGAACTATATGAGTTGACGTAATGCTCTAGATTATTGAAAGAATAGTACTTATTGTTAAGGTTGAAGACTCTTCCGGAATGTTCATTGTAAATGATTAATATTGCAAACTTGTATATTTTTCCTTAATTTTGAAGGTTGTACATAGTTTATGATATTTGTTAAGAGTTTGTCCATAGAGTTTTATTTCACCACTAAGCTTTATAGCTTAGCATGTGTTTATTTATCTATGTAGATCTCAGGATAAAATCCACTTTAGATTGATAGCTATAGTGGCTCTACCTATATTGAAGAGAAGATCTGGCAGGTCATAGTTGTCCTTGAGGTTTTCATATTGTATTGAAGGCCACTTATGTTATTTCTCCTTATTTTAGAGTTTTATTTGGTTATGTTGTGGCATGTAATTAAGGCCTATATTATTATTATTATTATTATTATTATTATTATTATTATTATTATTATTATTATTATTATTATTATTTCTGCTTGATCTTTTACTAGGCTTATGTTGGTATCGATTATTCTGCATGTCTGGTGGATTAGGGTGTTACAGTGTATATACATACACTTCATTACATTTTCTATGCAATGTTAAGCCTTTACACATAAAAAATATAGTATATTCTATTTTATAAATAGTATATTACATGATAAGGCCAAAAATGAAATAAAATGTATTTAGAAAACTAATTAAAATGCAATCATGCTTACAAAGTGAATGCATTGTATTCAATCATAGCAAATCTCGATACATTGTGCTCAAGCAAAAAAAAAATTATCGTTCATTTTTGATAAATGACTATTGTTTATTCTATTACTATATACAATCTATTATGTTTTTGAAGAACTAAATATCATTTATTCGTAAAAGTAAATACATCATATTCAGTTGGCCAAAGTTACAACAAATTTTTAACAAATAAGAGTGCAGTTGACACATTTACCTTAAAGTTTAATAAAATGTATTTATAAATTTGGTACATAGTTTTTTTTAATATTGGTAAATTATTAAATTATATTTTTTTAATGTTTATCATGTATTTTAGTTGGGTGTACAAAATCTTTATACCCTTATCCAACAAATCTAAGGAAAAATGGTAATTATAATTTCACGGATATCATTGTGAGGAAGTTTTTGGTGATGAAGGAAATAAGGTCATTTACTTAACTTATGATCAAGATACTGAGCATGAGGATGAACAAATCATAAATCCTATTGCATCTCCTCACTAGATTCCTTATTTAGATGATGGAGGAGGAAGCAACGAAAAATTCAAACAAAATGAAGCAAAAGCTGACATGACAAAAGAGCTGCAAGTACTATCTAAAAGGAAATTGGAAATGAGGAAGGATATTGATACTATTAAACAACACATTTCCATTTTCAAATATGATATTTCAACAATGATGGCTAAAATGTACAAATTAGTGACAACTCTTAATGCAAATCCATAAAATTCACAACCTGATGATACCATTATGGTAATTTTTTATGCTCATTGTGTAATGTATGCCTTATTAGATTAAATATAAAACCATTATTTTAAAATATAAATTTAAATGTCATTAGAGTGCTATGTTGATTTTCAGAGTTAAAAGCGAAGAAATTGGTGCAAATGAAGATTATGAACATCATGCAAATCTACATGAGGATGAAGAAGATATGCAGATTGATTAAGATCAGCATGATAAGGAGGAAGGCTTAACATCAGAAAAATTTAATAAAAATGTAATTTATTTAGTTATTATTTGTTACATAAGTGTTTTTTAAGTTTATAACATGGCATATTATATGAGTAGTAAGTGATATTTTGGATTCAACTAAGTTGATTACTTATGCTCGTTACATAATGTATGATTTCTCAGATTAATATAAGGCTATTATTTGGACCTATTATTTTAAATGTCATTAGGATGCTATGACAATTTCTTGTGAAAAAGCAAAGCAAAATTTTACTGATGAAGATCATGAACCTCATACTGATCTACTTAAGGAGGAATAGGATAAACAAATACATCAATATTAGCATGAAAAGATGGAAGATTCTACAAAAGCTAATTTTGATAAAACTGTAAGTTTTATATTCATTGAATTTTTAATAAAGTGTTTTATAAGTTTATAACATGGCATATGATATGAGTATTAAGTGTTATTTTGGATTCAAATAAGTGGATTACTCTTACTCATTACATAATGTATGCTTTCTTAGATTAAGACAAGGCCATTATTTTAACCTATTATTTTAAATCTCATTAGGATGTTGTGATGATTTCTGCCAAAGAAGCAAAGGAAAATTTTACCGATGAAGATCATGAACCTCATACTGATCTACTTAAAGAGGAATAGGATAAACAAATACATCAATATTAGCATGAAAAGATGGAAGATTCTGAAAAAGCTAATTTTGATAAAACTGTAAGTTTTATATTCATTGAATTTTTAATAAAGTGTTTTATAAGTTCATAACATGGCATATGATATGAGTAGTAAGTGTTATTTTGGATTCAACTAAGTGGATTACTAATACTCGTTGCATAATGTACGCTTTACAAGGCCATTATTTTAACCTATTATTTTAAATCTCATTAGGATGTTGTGATGATTTCTGCCGAAGAAGCAAAGGAAAATTTTACCGATAAAGATCATGAACCTCATGCTGATCTACTTAAGGAGGAATAGGATAAACAAATACATCAAGATCAACATGAAAAGGTGGAAGATTCTACAAAAGCTAACTTTGATCAAACTGTAAGTTTTATATTCATCGAATTTTTAAAAAAGTGTTTTATAAGTTCATAACATGGCATATGATATAAGTAGTTAGTGCTATTTTGGATTCAACCAATCTGATTACTCATGCTTATTACATAATGTACACTTTCTTAGATTAAGACAAGGCAATTATTTTAACCTATTATTTTAAATCTCATTAGGATGTTGTGATGATTTCTACCAAAGAAGCAAAGGAAACTTTTGCTAATGAACATCATGAACCTTATACTGATCTACTTAAGGAGGAATAGGATAAAAAAATACATCAAAATCAGAATGAAAATCTGGAAGATTCTACAAAAGCAAAATTTGATAAAACTGTAAATTCTATATTCATCAAATTTTTAATAAAGTATTTTTTAAGTTCATAACATGGCATATCATATGAGTAGTAAGTGCTATTTTGGATTCAACTAATCTGATTACTCATGCTCATTACATAAGGTATGCTTTCTTAGACTAAGACAAGGCCATTAATTTAACCTATCATTTTAAATCTCATTAGGATGCTATGATAATTTCTATCGAAGAAGTAAAGGAAAATTTTACTGATGAAGATCATAAACCTCATACTGATCTACTTATCAGGAACAAGATAAACAAATACATAATGATAAGCATGAAAAGGTGGAAAATTCAACAGAAGCAAATTTTGATAAAACTGTAAGTTATATATTCATCGAATCTTTAATAAAGTGTTTGATAAGTTCATAATGTGGCATATGATATGAGTAGTAAGTGCTATGTTGGATTCAACTAAAGTAATTTATTGTGATCATTAGATAACATATGCTTCCTCAGTATAAAAATAAAACAATTGTGTTAACCCATATATTTAAATGTCATTAGGGTGTTGATCAGTCGACTTCTTTCGAAGAACCAAAAGAAAAAGTTCCTAATCAATATCATGACATCATACTGATTACTAAAGAAAAGTAGGAAATGCAGATTATTTAAGATTCATAAGATAAGAAGGGAGGCTCAACAGATGCAAATTTAAATAAATTGTAAGTTGATTATTTATCAATTTTTTTACCTAAATGTTCTAAAAGTTCATTACATTGCATATGATATGATTAGTTAGTGCCATTTTAATACAACTAATTTTGTCTAAATTTTTTCCATGGTTTGTGTGAAATTTTCGAAGTATGAATTGGGAATGTCATCAAGGAGAGATTTGTTATTAACACACAAGCGCGAAGTGATTGTAGAAAGAAATGATCATCCTTTTAATATAATCATTGAAAGACACCTTGATATATTGAAGTTAAAAAAAAATTCATTGCCTGGTTCGACATTGACATTATATCTAAAAAGATAGCCAGGTAAATTGGAGTACACTCTTGATATTCAGATCGCTGCTTAAGTTTGTTTATGTTTATGCCATTGTAATTTGACTAACATTTATAGTTTATATATTTTATTTTTTTTTCTTTTTTAAGGGACAAAGGCAAAGTGTATACTACAAAACACAAACGGTTTAAGGATGCTTTTGATTTTAGCTGTAAAAGCGTTAACGAGAAAATATGGTGGTATACATTGGTGTATCCCAAAAAAATGATAGATTCGGTATGTATACTTGACCATTAGACATGATGAGTATAATGTATTCGAATTTGCAATTAAGGAACGATGGTGTGTTCTCAATACATAATACACTGTATTCACTTTTTGTTATAACGCAATGTCTTATATTATATTTTTTTGCTATTTTTAGTACTTGGATGTAATTTTTTATTATTTAAGAAAAAAGTGCAAGCTTAATGGGAATGTACAAGGTTCTTTCCTCATAAAAAAATGCATGTTGGACCAAAATGTCCAGAGTGTAAATAACATGTTAACTACAAACCCTCGGGATAGTTCATTTCTAAGATTTGAACACGTGTTGGCTAAGTATATACTTGGAAATATGATGAACCAAAATATACCATTAGTGGATGTAGATGAGATCCTTTTGCTAATCAATGTTGCGAAAATCCATTGGATTTTAGGAAGGCTGATATTAAAGGAAATAAAACTTATTTTTTATGACACTTTGCATCCACCAAATATGAAAAAACTCGTAGATGATGCGGTTAAAGCATTCAGTGTTGTAATTCCATTATATTTAAATCTTGTTGGATTTTGGAGCGGAAGAAATTACATACAAGATGTATCTAATTTTGAAGGAAACCATCCCATTGCCACTGGGTATGCTGAGAATCTCCCTATACAACAAGATAGGTATTTGTGATACATTTGTATAATACATTTAGTTCATATGTTGTATTAATATATCAAAAAATAAAAATTAATTTGTGATTATTTAAATTTGTAGTTGTGATTGCGGAGCTTATGTAGTAGCATTTGCTGAGTATTTAATAGAAGAAAAGACAATTCCATTAAATCTCAATGTAAGAAGTTATAGAATAAGGCTTGGACTTTTGCTGTATCTATACGAAAGGGATAAGTAAGAAGGAAGAATCGACAGTAACGATGGGGGTGATAAAGCTAGGAGTAGGAAGAAAAGGAAGAAGGAAGGAAAATCTCATTTGAAAACAACCGCAAACCAATTAATTGATATAGAATAGATATTACATTTTTTCATGTAAATTTAAAATGTACAAAAATTTTATAGTTAATTATTTATACATGATTTAAACCCAGATGAGGATGTATAGATTTGTTGAATTATTCCGACCTTATTGAAGTTTATATAACCCTCGATTGAAATGTTGATTGAAAATAAAAAATACAATGCAAAAATTTATTCACTATATGGCAAGGATATATTGGACAAAATTGAATAAGTTATTGTAGTAATAAATTAATACAATTTGCATGCTGAGTACATTGTAATCATTTTAAGCAATATTGAAAAAATGTATACGATTGTAAAAATTATTTAAGTAATTATCTATTACAGATACAATTTATGGATAAAGTGTATCGGTGTTAAGAATATAGTGAATTTAGTTAACATACATTGTATTAAAATTGGAAAATGAATACATTAAATTATGTAAACTGATTATATTATGGTATGAAAACTGAATAAAGTGTATTCAGATAACTGAATAGACTGTATTTCATTTATGCAGAATCATTTAAAATGCAATAAGATAACTGAATACACTATATTCGCATTATGCAAGATATACATGCACTAATTTGTTAAATTACATCACATTAATGAATCATTCTCACATAAAAACTGCATGATAATAACTGTACATATTATCACTAAGTTCATATACTTGTGTGCATAACATGTTGTACAAATGAATATGGATAATAATGATACAACTAACATTGAGTTGATTAGAGACGAAGAAAATAAAAACTATATAATCATATATTTAAATATGAAAATATATTCGATTAAGACAATATGGTAGAGAACTTGCTTCAGATCATCAAACATCCAATCACATGTGGGAACACTATCCCTCCATAAATAATAAAATAAAATTACAAAACAATCATCATGGCCACATTTGAGATCATTTTTAGTTTGAGATGGGCCAGTACAATCGTTATAATCACAAAAAGAAATGAACCATATTGTGTAATATACATATATGAACATCCCAGAAGTAACATCAATAAAAACAATGTCAAAAAAAATATTCACTAAGAATTTAGTCATTCTTGCCTGGCATATGAATATACTCAACCAGTATGTGAAAAAAGCCACCAACAATGTAGTCATTCCTACCCAGCAAAGGAACATAGTCAACCAACCAGAGCTATCTATACTTCATGCACCACATCTGTACAATATTTTACATTACTAAGGTTTGCAAGGGGAAAAACTATATATATATTGAATTTAATGGTTATTTAAACTTAAAATTGCATGGATCGAGTGACTTGCCCTTACTACATTCAAATGAATGAATCTTGCGAAGTATGGATCACGTGGACTATAGAACAAGCTATTATGCATGGCTTTCAATATGTTGATTAGCTCGGGGTAATCAATATAGGTTGATAGATGGGGGTAAAACTTGTAATGATATTATAGCAATGAAAATCTGCATCTATTTCCATCTAAAGTTAAATAAAAGGTACATCTTTCCCTAAAAGTAAAAAAGCCTTTTTGTACGCATACAATAGGAATACATCTACAAATTAAGCAATATTGAAAAAAATGTATACGATTGTAAAAATTATTTAAGTAATTATCTATTACAGATACAATTTTATGGATAAAGTGTATCGGTGTTAAGAATATAGTGAATTCAGTTAACATATGTTGCATTAAAATTGGAAAATGAATACATTAAATTATGTAAAATGATTATATTATAGTATGAAAACTGAATAAAGTGTATTCATATAACTTAATATACTGTATTCCATTTATGCAGAATCATTTAAAATGCAATAAGATAACTGAATATACTATATTCGCATTATGCAAGATATACATGCACTAATTTGTTAAATTACATCACATTAATGAATCATTCTCACATAAAAACTGCATGACAATAATTGTGCATATTATCACTAAGTTCATGTGCTTGTGTGCATAACATGTTGTACAAATGAATATGGATAATAATGATACAACTAACATTGAGTTTATTAGAGACGAAGAAAATAAAAACTATATAATCATATATTTAAATATGAAAAATATATTCGATTAAGACAATATGGTAGAGAACTTGCTTCAGATCATCAAACATCCAATCGCATGTGGGAACACTATCCCTCCATAAATAATAAAATAAAATTACAAAACAGTCATCATGGCCACATTTAAGATCATTTTTAGTTTGAGATGGGCCAGTACAATCGTTCTAATCACAAAAAGAAATGAACCATATTGTGTAATATACATATATGAACATCCCAGAAGTAACATCCATAAAAACAATGTCAAAAAAACATATTCACCAAGAATTTAGTCATTCTTGCCCAGCATATGAAAATACTCAACTATGAAAATACTCAACTAGTATGTGAAAGAAGCCACCAACAATGTAGTCATTCCTACCCAGCAAAGGAATATAGTCAACCAACCAAAGCTATCTATACTTCATGCACCATATTTGTACAATATTTTACATTACTAAGGTTTGCAAGGGGAAAAACTATATATATATATATATATTGAATTTAATGGTTATTTAAACTTAAAATTGCATGGATCGAGTGACTTGCCCTTACTACATTCAAATGAATGAATCTTGCGAAGTATGGATCACGTGGACTATAGAACAAGTTATTATGCATGGCTTTCAATATGTTGATTAGCTCGGGGTAATCAATATAGGTTGATAGATGAGAGTAAAACTTGTAATGGTATTATAGTAATGAAAATCTGCATCTATTTCCATCTAAAGTTAAATAAAAAGTACATCTATCCCTAAAAGTAGAATAGCCTTTTTGTACGCATACAATAGGAATACATCTACAAATTAATAAAAAATGCTAATAAAATTTTAAAAAATAAATATAATATAAAAAATTAACTTTTGACTGAAATGGATACAATTTTATTTTATTTTAGTAACTAAACACATAGCATGTACATTTTGTTGAAATTGATCTATTAAATCACTGCATTAGTATATATAACTAATTCATCTACATATTAACCGAATACATTGTATTCACAAAAATAAATAAAAAATACGATGAATTAATGTTGTATACAATTAAATTCAACGCATTCAATTTGATCTAAATAATACATTACACACTTTTCAAGAAAATGAATATAGTGTACTTATGTAAACATAATAAAATTAATACATATTAATAAAATATAGATACATAGATACATTAAATAAAGAAATTTTCTATTAAAGGTAACCACATCAAATCGAAAGAGTTAATGAAAAATTTCAAGAAGTTACAAGATTAATAAAATGTAGTAATGCTAGAAAAAAACATTGTTGACATTACATTCAAATAAATAAACTAAATATTTAAATTGAAAGAAACCTTCAAGTGGTGGAAGGCCCTCCCCTCTGTAGTTGATGCGAAATTCTAGCTCATCGCTTTTTTGAATATTATCCTGAATAACAAATTTGGTCCAATTTCTGTCTAATTTGCCCTTATCAGTATCCCGATTTCAAGAAATTACAAGATTAATAAAATATAGTAATGCTAGAAAAAAACACCGTTGACATTACATTTAAATAAATAAATTAAATATTTAAATTGAAAGAAACCTTCAAGTGGTGGAAGTTCCCTCCCCTTTGTAGTAGATGGGAAATTCTAGCTTATCGCTTTTTTGAATATTCTCTTGAAATATCAAATTTGGTCAAATTTCTTTCTAGTTTGCCTTTGTCAATATCCCAATTTGCATTTAAGTATGGCTTATACTTTATCTTATACCAGAAACTAGTTGTTGGGTCTTCGACTTTAATATGCCTTTCCTCCCCACCAAGAAGCTTCTCAACTATATGTATAGGCACATTCTGCATATGACAATCATAAGTGAATTGAACTATAAGTTAAAAAACCAAACAATATCAATTTAAATGCACTGTATTGATATTATTTTTGCTTACTATGCTAGTGAGCCAATCACTATCAACCAATGCTATAGTAAAGCCCCTCCGATCTTTATCTTCCTCAACCTCATAATCCTGCACATCAGAGAAGTCAATGTCAAAATCTACTTAAAGCAATTGAACAAGATTACGTAATACACATACTAACGATAATAATAATAATAATAATAAAAGTAAAACAATTACCCTGTATTCAACCAATATACCACTAATGAAGTTATAATTCAGCCAATAATTCAACTTTATATCTACTTTACCGTTTCAATCATCATATAATGGTTCCATTTCTCTCATCGGATGATACTTCAATCACTTTCACTACAAGAAAAATCCATTTTGCCGACGAAAATTTCTGACAGAATTGAGTGAATTTTCATAGGGAAACCAAATTGCCGACGAAATTTAACAATGAAAAATGGCGTTGAAGAACCGGTTGTAGGCACTTTTATTGATAGAAAATTTTTCGTCGGTAAATTTAGCGATGGAAAACATAGCCCGTTGGTAATTCCATCAAGAAGTTCATTATTGATTAGCGATGGTATGTTTCCATCGGTAAATTTACCTCATGATAACAAAATTCTTGATGGAATTATCTGTCACTAAAAATATTATATATTTTTATTAATTATCTAATAATGGGCGAGGATAATATCTATTAGCACAAAAGGCATTAAGACATTATAAGATAATATGCAATCCAACATAAATGAAATTAATATGGATATATTTTAATCGTCATTAAAAATGCCTTATGTCTTATCTTTTCTATAAAAGAACTCAATTTAATAAAATAAAAAGATTCAATTTAATAAATTTTAAAGGTTCAAAAATCTAATTAAAAGTGTCATTAATGACGTTTGAAATATGTGTGCTTTTATACCGTTTATGTAAATTTATTTACTTTTATTAAAATGTAATAAAAAATAAAAAAAAAGAACTTAAAAATATATTTTGCCTTGATATTTCATGATATTAAACTTTGACCATTAATTGTATGATTAGTTTTTTAATATGATCATTTTTCTATTTTGGTGAAGCATAGATAACTTAAAACCATAATGTGAGCATCGGACAAACTTATATGATGTCAAGACAACAAAACAATAACAATACAGTGATTGAGCACTTACAGCGTGGTCCAGCTTAGCTACAACTTTATCACCAGTTTTGAAATTTTTGTCTCCCGATCCAACATTTACTACCTCTTCTGCCACATCGGTACCTATTGAAAAAAAGAGTTTTTATATCTAGAACAAGAGAATTCAGAACAGGAAAAGAAACAACCAAAAGGGAAAAAGCAATATTGTAACAATGCATTTGTGTACATTGTTTTTTCATGCTCATTAACCATAACTGATAAACAAAGTAGTAGATCAGCATCAGATCCTAAGAATCTTAACTTTCATAACTATAGTGGTAGGTATCATGTTTGCAGATGACAAAAAACTAATAGTAAGAATATCAAGGAAGAACTAAGGGAGAATGACAGGATGAGGACAGCAGAGAATTTAGAAGTTTGTTCTACATGCTTCTCACAACACTTACTACCTTACTTGTAGCCTGTGGTATAACATAATCAGCAACTAATTGCCATAATCTAACATGTTCAAGTGCTAAACTACAGATCCAAAAACCTCATATATTATTCCTGCAACTTATCTAACTTCAACTCAAATCAACTTGCTAAGTTGCTTCTTGGTTAGCTTATAAACTCAACAGTCAACTCCACACATCAATCACAGAAATAAATCCCTCTGTGAAGGAATAAATTGGGGTCTAGCGCTTGTACTGAATCAAAAGCGAAACAGGTACCAGAAAAGCAATGTTATTGTAGCTAAACTCAATGTCAAGGCATATATCATAGAATATTCAATTCTATGATATATTAAAGAAGTAGCAATAAGGTTACAACTTGATCTGATCCAAAAAACATATATGGGTCTTTTCATCAATTCTACTCTGCCTAAATCAGATCAATAAGTCACAAATCAATGGAACTAAAAAGGTCAAGCGCAAAGCAGCAACAACTTACCCTACCAAGGAATATTCATTAACACTGCATATATGTTCTCCTATGTAAACGTATAGCAAAATGTTTAAGGCATTATCTTTACAAGTAAAAGAAAGCAAAACATGAATAAAGAAAGATTCAAGTAAAAACATATAGCTAACCAACCAATATACACATTTCATGATTTCAGCAATCCATAAGAGATTGTTCTCATAATTAAATAAAGATAATAATCTATAGAAATATGTTATATACTCCTATAAGATTTGCCATAAATAGTAAGTTTGTTCATTCAAAATATTAGTAAAAATTAATTCAATCAATCCATTGCAATAAATCAATAAAAACTACCACTTATCAAAAAAGAAGAGGCAGCCAAAATCAAGATTGGAAAACAGCGTGTTAATTTGTAAGAGATAGACTTTATTAAATTGGAACATAAAAATTCTATTTAAAAAGGTTCACACACACCAAAATCGAATTTAACACATAAATTAGTTAATTAAACAATATTATAATTTTGGGTGTGAAGAAGGATATATGGAAACACCACTTACAAATTTAGCAATGGGAATATTCATAATAACTATTGGCTTGCTTCTTAATTGTTCATGTATCATTTATTCTCACTTGCATCATCCAATTTGTCACTCCGTCACTCCAACTATAATTATTCTTTTAAGGAATAAAATCTAATTTTATATATTAATCTATTATGTCAATCCATAAATATTCACATTAAAAAAGGTAGGTGAAATATTAAATTAAAAAACTAAATACTTAATTTATCTATTTTTATTTTCTATAATGGAAATTAAATTCTCAATTTTTAAGGACACGTTGGTTTTAAAATTTTGATTAGTTTTATTATCAGAAACTCGTTTGAGATTAAGGAAAGAAAATTTTTTGTGAAACTAAGCTAATGTCTATAATATATTTATATAAGGTTAATAAAAAAATAAATTATAATTATAATACAACAGCAACCAAAGGTAGAACACATATAAGATAAACAAAGAGAGTACACAAGGGAGGGCAACCAACCTGCATGTGCTTAACAAACCCACCCCCAAGAAAGCATTTCAGAAAGTTCAACTGTAAAAAGAAAAAAATCTGTATTAGACAACTTTCAATACTCTTCACGAATACACAAACAAATCAAAATAAATTGTATGATTTGGAAAATGGTTAAAAACACACACACACAGAGAACCTGTATCAATTGAGACCATGTCGAAATCTGTAGTGAATCTTCAATGAGTTTTCGGGGAAATAACCATACTCATAATAAAAATAAGTAATGTCATCACAAAAACACAAAGAACAATCTCATAAAAGAGTAAAGGAATAAATAAAAACCTCAAAGAACTTCGAGATATCCTTAAATAAATTCCCCTGGCTATTAAGGTCTTTCTTTGTGGACCTTTTCCACCTGCCTATATAGAGAGGTTTCTTACTTGCTTTATAATTTTTGACTTCAACCCTTGTATATGCACCATCTCTTTATTTCCTTCTTGAATTGAACCATTAGTAGAGTTTTTAACTTCAGCTGCAAACTTCAGCTACAAACTGAATCAGAGGGCAGCCCAATCCCTTTTGAAGCTTCCAATCAACTGGATTTAGACTAGTTGCTTCTAATATGATCAGTTTTCTACTTTGGTAAAGCATGGATCTTTTTCTGGCATTTTGGTCCCCGTCATCGGCAATCGGAGCTTCGACGGAGATGTATCCTCGCTGTCTGCATGAAGCTGGAGCCACCGATAGCCACCAAGTGTGTCCATACGCCACAATGTTTCACCAATAGATCGGAAATCACCCATGAATTGCCTGCTACCTTCCATTCTGATCTACCCATTGATGACCAAAAGGAAGGAAGGAAGGACACCGGAGCTTCACCTCACCTTCAGGAGTCCTACGGTGCCACCCACGTCACCTCACGATGTCGGAGTTGAATGGAAAAAGAGCAAAAATCGAATTGAAAAAAGAGAGAAAATCACGATTTACCTTGAGCTACGACCTATTAGGGGCGGACGGTGATTGCAAAGGAGACGCGTGGCCACAAGGGGCCATCAGCGGTGGAGGCGATGCCGGACGATCACCGACGCTGGCGATTTGCTCCCTTGCTTGCCCGACGTTCTTTTTTTTTTTTTTTTAATTAAAAAGTAGCAGTTGCCTATGGGAGAGCGGAAGACTTCTATCCCTTTAAGGATTACTTACAAATTTACTACTTTATCCATCCCTTTCAGATTTTTTGTCTAATAATGACCTTAAAAAAGGTACAAGTGATAGGATTTTATTTAGAATTTTCCGAAAATATCGCATTGGTTATCATATGTTAAACGCTTCTAATTTTAATATGATAAGAAAAATAGTTTTTTTTTTTTTCAAACTGATAATGATAATTTTTAAAAATATATTTTTTTAATTTTAAAGCAGATAATGATAATTTATCTTAAAAAATGATACTTTGTTGTTGGTTATCATCTATGAAATTCAAAGGATGAGAGAATCTAATTAATCAAGAAGCAATTTTAATTTTTTTTGTTACTGTAAATTATATATTTTTTCATTGATGTACATTTCCAAACCCTACCATCATGATAGAAAAGAAATACATGTAAATTTTGCTAAAGAAATGGAATCATATTCAAGATGGAAACTAAATAAATAAACTTACCATTGGAATTTTTTTTTCTTGCTAAAAATAACAATCAACAAATAAGAGGTTATGGTCATAGGCAGTATTTCGATTTCAGATGCTAATCCCATAGAGGAAAACAAAAAAGATAGAAACTTTAATGGAGAGTGCCACTAGGATAATTGATAAAAAGGCAAATATCTTTAGTAGGGCCTTGAACATTTAAAAACAACAATTGATTGATAATATCATCCTTGTAGCAAACAAAAACTATACACTAGAATTCACTATTTTGAGCAATTCACTATAAAGGACAATTGAAGCTCACTGCTTAATAGCAATATACACTACCATATTCCATACTCAAGCTTAAATCGGTTTGATATAACATACACTACCAAATTTCTTACTAGAGCAATATACAAAATAGTAATGTTTTTTCTACCATTTGTATTTAATTGGAATTTATCTATTTTATTCTTCCATTAAAAAGCTTTTAGACGTGTGATTTTGCATCGTCAAAGACCTTCACTTTTAAATGCATGTTTCCAAGGATTAGAAAACCATATAAAAACAAATTACATAATTGAATATTGCCTTTGCTTTTTGCTGGGTGATGGAAATAAAAACTTATATCTTACTTATAAATTTTAATGTCCAATAGTTATTCATTCCCATACACATATCAAATGTGCATCTTGTTCAACATAAAGGGACCTCATACAATATCTCAGAAGTTAATGAGAAATTTGGTATAACATACAACTTTTCTGTAGAGTTTTCATCACTGTTATCTATTCCAGGACTAGCATCAAAGCACTACAAGAAAAATGCAAAATAGCGCGGACAAAATTCCTCGCTAAGCGATAATTTTTCGTCGCTAAATCAGTTTAACGAGGACAAAAATTTTGTAATAAAAGTCATCCTAGCTGAATTTAGCGAGAACTTTAGTCCTCGCTAATTTTTGCGAGGAAATTAGTAAGGACTAAATCCTCGCTAATTTTGCGAGGATTTAGCCCTCGCTATATTTTGCGAGGATTTAATCCTCACTAACTTTTGCGAGAAATTAGCCCTCGCTAACTTTTACATTTCCCTCGCAAAATTTAGCAAGGATTAAATCCTCACAAAAGATAGTGAGGACTTAGACCTCGCAAAAATTAGCGAGGATCTTCGCTAAATTTTGATATGAACTTATTTTTATTAATTTAATATAAAAAATTCATTATTTAAACAATAAACAAAAATAAAAAATTTATATTTACTCAATATTTAATATAAAAAAATATATATTAATGAATAAATTGTTATATACAAGTGTATAACATTGCTAATAATATATCTAAAATGATACATGCATATATAACAGTAACAATGAAAAGTCATAAACAGTTCATAAAATGTCAGTTGCTTCTTGTTCGTATAATTGTGTATTGATTGATTGCAGATAACCAAAAACTCCATCCACAATAGAATTTGCTGGCTTTTACATATCAGCAAAAGAGAACTCATTCATATGAAGGTATAGAAGAAATTTAAAGCAAACTTTGCACTTCGAAAAAATTTCATTTGAGAAAAACAATTCATAAATTTCTAGCATTGATTGTTCTTTCACAGCCTATGAAGCATGCTTTCAAACCATGGCATCATTGTCCATGTCAAGAAAAACAAAAATATATATACAAAAAATTGTATGTCCGTGTCTTTAGTGTTAGATATTCGAAACATTTGCCCATATAAATATAAAATAGGCAGCTTGCCACAGGTCATGAAATTCTCACATCCTCTAGGAAGGCTCAGAACCACTCATATAACTATAGATATATAAGTTCAAAGAAAACAAAAAAAAAATGGATTAAAACAATAGACACGAAGATAGAATTATATCAATGCTCTCTAAATGTTTTGGTTAGTTGGAAATAGACTTACCATCTCAATCTCTACAAAGGAACAAAGTTTGTTCAGCACACAATAATGATAAAAGTTGCAAGGTACCAACAAGAAAGTGTCACCCATTGGTAGATGATAAATGTGTATAAAATATTTCTATAAACAATAAAAAAAATTGGTAATGCAACAATGAAAAAAATCATCCACTGTGTTTTCGAGACATAACCTGAAGGATAAAAATAAAATGCCATAGTAAAGGAATAGGATTTCTCTTAAATAAAACAAAACTTAGAATTTTCCACTAATTGTGATTTGATATATATATATATATATATATATATATATATATATATATATATATATATATATATATATATATATATATATATATATATAAAATCATTTTGCCCTAAAAAAAATCAATTGCTTTTGAATAGCCGAAGAAAATTAGTGTTCAAAAATAGATGAACATGTCGTATAACGTAGTTAAAATGTTGAAAGCAATGAGTTTTTAATTAATCAATTACCTGTTGAGGAAAATCACTGAGATCTATTTGAGAACTGATCAACAATTTAGCAGCATATTTTGCATATTAACTCACCAGAACAGGATGTCCAATTAAACTGTTTAAAGTAGCTGATTTACAAGCACCCTGACCAATTTATCAACAAAAAAGAAAAGAGACAATAAGATGACAGAAAGTGCAAATATTTATGCTATAAATACTAAGTTAAAGCTTATCAAGTGTATACAATGAAGAATGTTTAAACTTTGTATATTTCTTTTTGAATAACTGTTACTTATAAAGACAATAATGTTTATACAATGAAATAAACTATCAGACCAGCAACAAATTGATTCTCCTTTACCTTCACAACTATATTATTGTATTTAGTTAACATTATAAAGTGGGACCATTAATATTAGTCAAAATTAATTTTTAGTTACTTAGACTATTAAATTTATAATCACAATTCTTACTTTGAAACCTTTAATGTGGAAGGTTATCTCTTAGCCTCTTACTATAAATATAAAAAGAGTTCGTCGCGTATATAATTTTGGCATTTGCCTAGGACACCGCAAGGACCACCTTGGAACCTTTATCACTGCTATTATGTTTTTTCTATTATACACACACACACACCAAAGGAAAACAACAAAATTTGGCCACTGTTCATAGCATATATACGTATAATTGTTGATACTATCATACTACAAATGGAAAAGAACAAACTTTCTGCTCTATATAGCATATAGATAAGTGACAAATGTGTCAGAATATTTGTATTTTTTTTATCAAGACTTAAAATTTAGTGACATGATAATAAATGATTTGAATATTATTTTTATACATGATTACTTTAATTCTCATGCTAATAAATTGACCAAACCTAAAAACAGCTATGAAGACAAACGGCATATGAACTAACAAAATCCAAAAAATAATTACATCAAGAAAATAGCAGCTAACTACCAGACTTCGAGAGGAACAAAGCTACAAGCAGGAAACACAAGAAAATAGGGCAGACAAGCTGAAGCAACCCGAGAGAGAGAAGGGAACGCTAACAGATAGAAAGCAAAGCAAAACACCAAAAACTGACTTATTGATGAAGAAACGCTCACTTCATACACAAAGATACAAACAACTCGGTATGAATATCCTTAGAAGAAACAAACAAGCAACTCACTTCATCATTGCCACATCGCCAAATTTCCAAACACAAGATTAGCCTATCTAAATTGTGTGCATGCACTTTATCCATCTATTTTCAAAGCATTAAGCATTCAATCAATATATGTTTGCGAAGATGCAATTAGGAGTATCACTCAAATGTGCATAACTTTAATGTATAAAATAAAATATAGATGTCAACTTACAATCCAATGCAATCACAACGATCTTGCACCTCATACACATCTTTCCATGATTTTGAGTCGATAGGAGCAAAGAATGCAGCTCGATCTCCTCCCCATCTGACGCCAATGACTTCCACTTCTTGCACACTTTACAAGCCAAAAAGAAATTGCAATGTCAATAATATTCTACTGAAATCAAGTTAATCCAGTAAAATAAGTGGTTAAAAGGACAAACTAATATGATGCAATTCCCACATAAAAAACTACGAGCTAATAGTCCCAAAGTTACAAAAAGGGAATTAATCTATTATTCTTTTCTCTATGAATGTTTAGATCCCCCATAGATGTATCTTAACTATGGCCATGATTAAAAAGATAATGTTGAACGGAACGTTCTATTGCTTGCCTAAGAGAAACATTTGGTAGTAAATTTTCTGTTCCGTATTTAGTAGATAAGCACTTGGGACACCTTCCCTTCTCAACAAGCACTAGACGAGTGACAGTGTGCTTATGAGACTATGAGGGGAAAACGAGTTCCCTTCCCAGCAGGCAAAGGTAGAGAAACTGAACAAAGTCTAAAGCTCCAACCTACCCGTATAATCAGAACCATGTGTGTGTCACAAAAATCAACATCCTCAACAATCAAGGCTTGGCCATCATCAAGTATGCTCTGTAATTGACTCAAGAAAGATATATAATGCCAATTATTAACTCAATAAAGTTGATAAAGAAAATAGGTAGGTAACATCTAGAGATTATTAAAAATTGGAAGACAGAAAGAAGAACTGTATTAAGTAAATTTCAATTGCTGAACTGTGAAGAATTGAAAGGGGCTTTTGGTGCAGAGAAAGGCATGAATTCGCCCACCAACCTCCCATATTCTAGGACTCGAAGAAGAATCAATAGGACTTGAAAGAAGATGATGATGATCATCTTCATCAGGAACTGCTGGATTAGGCAACGCGAATTCATGCGGCTTCCATTGAAGCAGAATTACTGTATAAAACAAATGAAAACGAAGCACAACTATAAAACAAATTACTGTATTAAAACTAGGGAGTTTTAACTGTCATCTTGCAGCTTCCATTAAAGCAGAATTAAGAACAAGAAACTTTAGGAAATGGAAAAATGGATTCATTATTGCTTGCAACTGGTAGCTCTTTGGCATAGAAACTTGCATCATTTCGAGATATTAAGCTTTTTTCTTACTTAAATACACTGCAAAATCACAACATTGTAATCCAAAAAACCGATGGACAAGAGCAAGAATTTCTGTAAACAACTTGAAATTGCACCTCATCAAAAGTTTGATCAGTTTGGCTTTATCGATTTTTCCTCGATAAAAATCAAATTCAACCAAATAGACCAAACTCAACAATGAAAAAAATGAATTGAACATACTGAACCAAACAGCAAAATTTCTTCCAGTTTGCTTTTGCAAGGTCCTAGTAGAATTGAAGTAACATTAAAAAAATAATAAAAAATAAAAGAGAAAAAAGAAAACCTATAACAACTATATATCCAGCAGCATGATCCCATATTTTCTCGCGGTAACCTTCACGAGGGAAACGCAGATATATGGCCCCATCTCCTCTAGATAAAGCACCATACTTTGCCTGGCTATCAATTCTAACAGGTGGAGCTATCAATTCTAACAGCTCGAGCTTTCTCTTCATCAGGAACTGCTGGATTAGGCAGCGCGAGATCTAGGATTTTTCTTTAGCAGAGATCAATAGACAAAAGTTAAAAGAGAGTTGGGGATTTATCTTTAGGAGAGAGATATTCGAAATTTTCAATGAAATCCCACTAAAATTAATCTTTATCCCACTAAAATAGGAGTGAGGTTGGGAAATAATTTCAAAATAAAGGGAGTTTTAGAAATAATGACGCCAGCTAAATAAAGTTTGATACTTTTATTTAGCTTGGAAAATAGTCCTAACAAATTTTGCTAGAGAAAATATCCAAATTAATTTAGAGTGGGAAATAGTTGTAGCAATTTTTGTGAGGACCTTTATTTCTCGCTGATGGGTATATAATTATATACATCAACCTATATTGTTATTATTATATAATTATTAATAATTAATATTATTAAATATAAAAATTTTTATTATATAATTATTAATAATTAATATTATTAAATATAAAAAATAATTTAATTTAATTTAGTTAATTTAATTAATAATAATTTAGTTTATTTAATTTTTGCTAAAAAAATAAATTAACTAAATTTACAAAATTAAATATAATTAAGTATCATGAATTAAGTATCAGTGAGGGAATAGTGAGGGATATGTCCTCGCTAAATTGGCGAGGACTACATTCCAAGCTAAATTAGCAAGGACTATTTCCTCGCTAAATGGTTAAAACTCACACTACTTTGCAAACCATTGACAAGGATCAGAATCCAAGCTAAATTAGCGAGAACAGTAATCCAAGCTAAATTATATTCTCGGAATTTATTTCTTTTATTATATAATTAACAAGAATTAATATTAATAAATGAATATAAATATAATAATTTAATTTAATTTAGTTAATTTCAATAACAATAATTTAGTTCATCTAAGTTTTTATTATATAATTAATAATAATTAATATTATTAAATATAAAAATAATTATTTAATTTAATTTAGTTAATTTAATTAATAATAATATAATTTATTTAATTTTTGCGAGGGACTTGTCCTCGCCAAATCCTTCATAAACCAAAAGGGATGTGATTCACGGTTTGACGAGAAAATTGTCCTCGCCAGTTTAGCGAGTATTTTAGTCCTAGCAAAATTCGCGAGGACATTCATAAACCAAATGGCATGTGATTCACGGTTTGGCAAGGGAATTGTCCTCGCCAATTTAGCGAGGATTTTAGTCCTAGAAAAATTAGTGAGGACAATGTTCTCGCCAAATCCTTCATAAACCAAAAGGGATGTGATTCACGGTTTGGCGAGGGAATTGTCCTTGCCAATTTAGCGAGGATTTTAGTCCTAGCAAAATTAGCGAGGACAGTGTCCTTGCCAAATCCTTCATAAACCAAATGGCATGCGATTCACGGTTTGGCGAGGGAATTGTCCTCGCCAATTTAGCGAGGATTTTAGTCCTAGCAAAATTAGCGAGGACAGTGTCCTCGCCAAATCCTTCATAAACCAAATGGTATGCGATTCACAGTTTGGCGAGGGAATTGTCCTCGCCAATTTAGCGAGAATTTTAGTCCTAGCAAATTTAGCGAGGACACTAATCTTTCATAAACCAAATGGCATGTGATTCACGAATTTCCTCGCCAATTTAGAGAGGATTTTAGTCCTAGCAAAATTAGCGAGGGCAATGTCCTCGCCAAATCCTTCATAAACCAAATGCAAAACCATTTGACCGTTAGCAAGGAATTTGTCCTCGCTAACTTAGCGAGGATTTATTTCTCGCAAAATTAGCGAGGATTAAGTCCTCGCTAAATGGTTCATAAATTATTTTAGCCATGAATTAAGATTTAGCGACGGTTTTGTGCTCACAAAGTCGCCTCTATTTTTTACGCCAAAATTTTGGTGCCAAAAATTAGCTACAACATAAATTATTTATCGCTAAATTGTCGCAAAATCTGTTTTTCCACTAGCCCTTAACAATATTTGCGATAAAAATCAATTTTCGTCGCAATGTTGTCGCTAAATGGTGCATTTAGCAACAAATTTTATTGTCCTCACTAATTTTCATCGCTATTCTGTATTTTTTTGTAGTGAAGATTGAAACTCAGTTCCCCTTGACATCGATGCTGCAAATTCAAAAAATAATTTGGTAAATGCAACATTGTAATACAATATCAGGACAATAATGTAAAAACATGATGTCATACCTAATTAACATCTTGTCATTACAATTAGACCAGACTACTTGTAAGGAATTATCCTATAAAGTGAAAAGGGGCTAAATATTTACAAATGACTCATAAGAAAACTTAAGTTTAATATATAATCAAGAACTTACAATTAAATCTGCTGTAGCAGTTTCAAAAGTATATTCCTTATGTAGCTCACTAAGTAAATCAATGTCAGGAGTTAAATCCCATAGATTCTACAAATTATACAATGATGTTGGGAATTATCGATTACATACATCGCATGCATAAGCGAAAATTAAAATTTTTAACCAATAGATATGATCTTGCCATGAATTTACAATATAAATATTAATGAGAATAAGAAAAATTACCTTTGATTTTTGTTGAACAGTTGATTTTCATTCTCACCGGATTGTTGCAAACCACAGTGTCCAAAATTGAACACCTCCAATTAGTAATCCACACTAAAGAATAATCAAATAAAAAAAGATTGATGGAGTTATAAGGCTGGCCAAAATTCCTTGATGCTAGCAAGGAATGAGGGTGGCGGCTAGGGTTAGAGAATGAGAGAGAATTTTCTTTTCTCTAATGTTCACTTAACCCTAAAATCCCCTTCACTTGGATTTTTATAGCTAGGTTAAAAATCCAACTTTATAATGGGATTGAGCTCTTTAAAATTGCTAGAGAAATATTAAATGGGCTTCTAGAATTATTAATAATTTATTTGGGCTCAATTAAATCCAATTTAAGTCCTTTTCATAAAGGACTATGCACAAAACCCATAAACTAGTCCCTTTGTGCGTACACTTGGATTTAATCATCCAAATTAATTTCAAATCCATCCAAATTAATATATGTAGGCTCCATAACACTTACGAAATATATTTAATTTATTTTGGTCCAAGAATTAGGCCTCTAAGGCCTTCTATATGGTTTTGGCATGTAACCCTTCCTCTGGTGGGTTTCTATGCCAAAACCAATTCTTAGGGCCTCTTTAATTTCTCCAATGGATTTATTAATTATTATATCAGCCCTATAACACTTATAGTCCAATAATAATTAATTATGAAATACAATATTTCAATTAGGTCCATTTTGCAAAACATTTCTAAAATGTTCTGCGAACATTTCTACTTGATCATAATTAATTAAACTCTTTAATTAAATATTCTCTTATTCATTTCTCTTCTCCCATAATAATATCAAATATTATTGTCCTTATCATTTTATCCTTTACTCTATATGTGTGTGACCTATTGGGTTTCTATCCATTTTGGTAGTATAATATGTAATTATGAGTTCTATTCAAAACTCATATGATTTAAACTTTTTTAAATCATTTTATCAATCCCTTATTAATATTTATGATACACTATTATACAAATCATGAGTGGCCTCTAGTTAGACATCATGACTATCCAAATATCAGGAAAGTTAAGTGGTTTGACTGTACCCTTCCATAGAAACAGTTACCGTGCAATTACTCATTTCATCACTCTTATCTCAATTAGATTATGAGCATGTATTTCTATCAACTCATATAAATCTAATGATGCACGTTCTATTAATTTAACCATTATTTCCAAAATGCCCTTTATGGATCCCTACCATATTGGCATATTACTCTAGCCAAAGATTCTCTAAACAAGGCAATTATAGAATCATACGAGATAACTTTCCTTAATAAATCTGGGATGGTGAATTCTTTATCGATTACTCAACTATCTTCAAGTAGGTCATGATATACCTAACCTCCAACTATGTTCACCCTCAGTTGGAAGTAATTAGTTATGGAGTCAAAGTATATCACTTGCTAATTAAGATAACCTTGGTGATCTCAAGTCTAAGGATACTTGCACAACCGTTATGAAGAGATTCCTCACTGACATAGATTTAATATCCATGTGAGGATTCTCTTTGCAGGTCTCCAATGAACTTGTTCTTCTAACAAGCATCCACATGTTAGCCTTGATTATCTTCCATAATTACATTTATGAGAACCACTGCTTGAACCATTCAAGAAACATACCATGTGCTAATCTGTCTGAATTAACAATGTCTTATCTTGTTAATTCTATTACTAGGGATATTTAGATATTAACACATTTGCATGCATAGACATCTCATATCATGAACACTTTTATGATTGCCTTTGCACTATGTTTATAATATCTAGGACTTCATTTATTAATTTAAGATTTACAAACTCATGTATTTAAACATATCATTAATAAATGAATGATGCCTTTTATTCAGAATATGAATTCATACATATGAAATACATCCCTTTTACATGGGCTCTAGGGCATACTCTCTAACAAATGAGACTTATAAACAAGTACAACCCTTATTCAAACAAGTCCACTTGTTCAAAAAGTTAAAACCTTATCTATTTCCATTAAAAAATGAAACACAAACTCTAATAAATTCAAATAGCAACAGACCTGGGGAGTTTCAGTTACCATACTGGATCCATCCTATTTTCATACAAAGCAAGTGAAAGAAACATCAATAATCAAACATTTCTAAAAGCAGATATAACAAGCGAAAGAGATTCTGCTTCCTAGAAGATAAATTTTAAAATATAATTAAATCAAAAGGAATAGTTCAGAGAAAGCTAATACTTAAAACTTACACAGATATAAACAAAGTGTATGGATGCAAGCATACAAACACATATATATCCATTAAGAAATTTGCTGATATGAACAGTGAGGGTTTAGACTTATTGATGCGGGTCACAACAGTTGAAACAATAAGGTGTTTTACATTCAGCACTCGAGCTTGGATGTAAAATTGCTACAAATGTCATTATTTTATCATGTGTAGGACAAAAAGAAAGGGCATAGATAATAAAAACTAAATCTTAGAAGAAAACTAACAAGACAAAGGGCCTGATAGCACCTCCACCTCTTTCTACTCAGTGCAGTTAAATTTAAAAATTTTGTTTTGAGAATTCTATTTGGACTAGTTTAGCTATATTGTTTCATTTTTAAATATTTATTATGCATATTGCCATAAATTGTCATATCAATATTGTCACATATCATAATGATATTTAAATGAAAAATTCCTAAAGAGAAGGCAATCAAATTAAAGTTATAGTATGGCTTAAATAAACTATCAAATTGAAGTAAAGATTCTACAAACTGTCAAATTAAAGTTACATTATGCTTAAATAAACTGAAGTTATAAGATAGTTATTTTAAATTTAGGCAAAAATTTTATGATACAATCATCTAACTTAAAGAATTTCAATGGCAAATCGTATTTTCAATAAAGTAAAGCATGTTGATGGAAAATGCTCTTTTCTTAGACATTTCTTTTCTAAAGGAAAAACAAAAAATAACCAAGCATAAAATAATCCCAATCTAAGTAAGCCATGCTAGATAATAGTAACACGAATTAAAAAGAGCAAAATAATAAATTGAGGGAACTAATTTATCAAAATTAGACTAATAATTTAGATACCGCTAAACCTAATAGCTAAGCTAAATCTTTAAAGAAAATTATCTCCATTTCAACTCAACACGAGGCACTTTCATTAGCATCATAAAATACTGCATATTAAAAGGATACAACACTTAAAATATAATCCAGTGTTCCCAAAAATATAATAAATAGATATTTAGATTCAAAAATAATAGATATACCAAAACCCAATACTAATGATTCTACTCCCCTCATTTTTCTTCTCTTTATAAGTGTCATCCCTTTTTTACATTTTTAGTTATCTAAGCATATATCATTGTAGACACTAGGTCCTGAGGTGACTTTTGATTAGGGTTACCTAATAAGGAAAATGTTTCTTGTAAATAAACAAGGAATGGAAGTGCCAGGCTTTCTCCTTGATTTTATAATTTTAAAATACTTTTTGAGCTCTTCTATGGGTTTTAAATGTTTAAAGATCCTTTTTATGTGTTTATTCCTCTTTTCTCTCTATTAGCAAGGTCAAAATGGGTTTTAGGGATTTAAAAAGTCAATGGTCAAAGTCAAGGGCATGAGTCACTCTCTTAACTCACGGGTCAAGGCTGTGACTCACCCCTTAGAAACTATTTTAACATTTTTTAGCACAAAAATAAGGGAAAAAGAGGAAATAAAAGATCTAATTTCATGCTTATCAAGATGAGGATTTTTAATCCTTGGATCTAGGATTAAAAATGGCTCTTTCTCTCATGTTCTCTCTCACACACATTATATTTTTAAAAAAACCAAGAATAGAGGAAGCAAAAAAAGGGAAAAAGAAAGGCCAAAGGCACTAGGGCTTTGTTATTTGATGGAACCAACATTGAGAATAATAATCCCAAATCTTGTAGATCTTGTAATGCCTTAAAATTTGTACTTGACATATTAGGTACATTCTAGAGAATGAATAGTAACCCTAGGATAGTTTTTGGAGTAATTATAAGTGCAGTATAAGAAAATTTAAAACTACACAAGTGTTAAACAAGCTCAAGCCAAGGAAATTCGAAGATGGGTAACCTATCAGGCAGTTTGATTTAATATTAGAATAGGAAAATAGGTATTAAATGGAGTTCATTGGTAAAATTTGAAATAAAATTAAGTTTAAATGGGCCCTCAAATCAAACAGTGAGGATTTTGCTTGGTACCAAAGATAGGGTTGATCAAAAGCTTGATCGAGCCTTAAAATATTATAAAGATATTTAAAATTTATTTTAATCACATAGATCCATTAGAAATGTCATAAAGGATCCATTAAAAGTGAAAAATAATTTTTCTAATAGTTTTAAAATTTTGGATTTCGAATCGGCTAAAATTACCTTCGAAACTGGAAGTATACCAAAATGATGTCAAAATGAGTTAAAATTTTAAAAATATGCTTTTGTATATGCTATTGCATGCAAGGCAAAATTTTATAAAATTATGATAAGCAGAACATCAATTTTTGAAAAAAGGATAAAAAATAATAGAACATGGAGATTGAATTAATTAAAAGGCTTAATTGCCATATTTGAAATATCTAATGAAATAATGTCATTATAAATTAGCCATAATCACCTACATGTAGCATCATAACCTAAGGAGGTGTAGGGACCTATGAAATGGTGATAAGTGACTTTAAAATAAGCCTTTGGATCAAATAATAGATGGAAGAATCATAACCTTAGATTTGGTGGACATAAGGGTAGACTATAGGGATCTAGAATCATCTATAATTCTGTCCAAAAATCTTCCATCTTCCTTTCTTTTCTTTAAGAAAATCGAACAAGCCCCTTTAGCTGGCTTTCCATAATTTTTTCTTCATTTTATCACCTCCCATCATATCTTAAGCCCAAATTTCATGAAAATCAGCTTAGAGCTCAACGAAGCTTGAAAGTAGAGGATTTTTAATGAGAGAAAGTAACACTAAAAAGTTAAATTCTCGAATTTTTGTTAGATCTAATTAGGGAAACTGTTATAAACTTATAGAGCATCATGATTAGGATTATTTACTAGTAATTAGGTGTTTAAATTCATAGCTAAAATTCACTAATTTTCCCTCCTAAATTTGGCCCAAAGAGGAATTTCAAGTGAAAGATAAAGATAAGGAGAAAAAAAGGAAAGGATAAGGAAGAGCAGACCATTCTCAAGTTAAAATAAGGTTAGTGGATACAAATTACACTCTATTTCATTTAATTACTTAAAATTTACATTATGTAACTTCAAAAATTTGAGAAAAAATGTGAAATAAATTGAGATAACATGTTAGAATGATGAATTAAGATCATTTGAATCGAAATTAGTGGAGAAAATACTTAGAAAATACATATCCAATATTGGTTAAATTATACTTAATGAAGCATAATATGATAAATTGATGTCAATTAACAATCTAAGCATAAAATATGTTATATTAGGTTAAATGAATATAATTAGAATAATTTGAGCTTGAACAAATATATAGGTATAATGTTTATGTGTACATAATGATATAACATTATGTAACTATAAGAAATCAAAGTTATAAGGTGAACTAATTTTAGATAACATGGTAATAGGATGTTATCATATGAAATAAACATGAATTGAAGTAGGAATAAATCATATGAAAGAAGATTTCACCTTGGCCAAATTAGGTACCATATAATATAATATGTTAATTTGATGTTTTAATGCAAATTAAGAACAAAATGTGCAATACAATGACCAATAAATATATCATGAATGATTTAAGCTTAAAACAACATGTACATACCATGTTTTTCATGTAAGCATAATGATGTACATAAAGGAACTAAGATGGTAATGGTCGAATTTAGATGTATATCAGTACATAAAGGCCCTAAAATAACCATTAAGGCACGTTAAGTATGATAATGTTAAAAATTCATCATGTATGAATGTTATTTCTCATGTATGTGATGATACCATATGTGATATTGATAAATGCATGAAGGCTAAAAACTTATGATATGATACATAATGATAACAACATGAAGATTGGCATGAAAATATAACATAAAGTAAGATAAATAGTTACCCTTAGTATGCAGCAGATGATCCAGGACCCTAGGATATAATGGCTAGCCATAAAGACCAACATACCATGGTAGCAATATGAGATCAGGTTACTTGTGAGTGATGGCTATGCGTAAGTAGTCACTCACACATATAGTTTTGAGGGATGGCTATGCATAAGTAGTCACCTCACATATAGTCATAGAGTATATCCATATAGTCACATAGTTCTCATTCGTATATTCAATTTGAGGATTTTCACTAATCATCACTAGGGGTAAAATGGTAAATATATAAAAAATAGGAATTAAATAATAAATCACCCATAAAGAATGCCATAAAGTGGTTTAAGTGAGAAATAATGTGGAAAATGAGATTAATAAACTTAAAAGGGAAAAACTATAAATATATGAGAAAATAATGATAAAAATGGCAAAACAAGCATGCAGGATATCATAAAGTTAATTAAATAAGAAATAATGTTAGAAATATAGTTAATAGCTTAGAAAGGAAAAAGTTACAATTATGCGAGAAAATAGGGACCAAAAAGTAAATTATGCATAAAAGAAGTCATATATGTGATTAAACATGAAACAAAGTGAAAACATGATTAATAGACTTAAAAAGAGTAAAAATGAAATTAAGTGATAAACCAAAGGTAAAATCATAATTTGACATCAATATGGTAATTAAAGAAGTTAAAATGGTCAAATAAGTAAAAAGGGATAAGATTGTAAATACAAAATATTTTAGAGATTAAAATATAATTTACCACTTTATGAGGAAACATAAGGACTAAAAAGTAAATTTTCCACTTAAAAGGAAACAAAAGTCAAAAAGGAAGTCAAACAAGGTCAAACATTAAAAAAACAAAAGTTTAGGTACTCAATTGTAATTTCTCATCAAAAGATAAAGCATAGGGGCCAAAATACAAATTTTACACTTAGTATGGAATAAAAGATAAAGAAAGCAAAAAGGATTAAAATTAAGGTCAAACTAAGTTAAAAATGATGAAATAAAAGTTTAGGGATCAAAACGTAATTTTCTATTTCATGGATACACATAAGGATTAGAATATAAATTTTCCACCTAAGACAAAATAAAAGATAAAAGAAATGAAAAGAATTAAGTTTGGAATTAAATGAAGTAAAATGTGATAAAAAGAAAGTTTAGGGACTAAATTGTAATTTTATATACAAGTAAGAATCATATGAGAATTAATAAGAAAAAAATAAATAGCAAAAGGATTAAATAGTAAAATTATGATAATGAGAGAACCAGATAGATTTACATTAACAAAAAGTAATATAAATGGTAAAATGGCAATTTATCCTTACATGGAAAAATATAGACGACCAAAATTGTAAATTAAGGAATTAAAATGAAATAAGAATACAAAAAAGAGTAAATAAAGGTAAAATGGTTAATAGATAATAAAAATTTTCAAACAGGAAAGGTAGAGAGGAAATTTTGAACAAATTTAGTAAATGAATGACGAAACTACAATTTACTGAAAAATTGAGGAAATAGAGACAAAATTGAAATTTTGCCAAATGATGTGTTTAACATTAAGGTCTAAAATGAAAGAAAATGAAATTTTATGATGAAAGAATGGAAACATGGAAAGAAAAAATGAAATTTCACTTCATATTAAAGTTAATAATGAAATGGGTACATAATAAGAAATTTTGTAGATAAAACAAATAGATAGATGAAAATAGTAAAGATTAAGACATTTAAAAGCAACTAAAGAATTAAGAAAGATTAAGTTTTATACAGTTAATTAAAGAAGAGAATTATATGGATATTAAAACTATAAAAAGTATCATTGGTATGATAAAATTTGTGAATTAGAATGAGATTGGAATAAAATTAAATAAAGCGAAATAAATACATTAATTAAGTACTAGACAAAGACCATTATGTAATCAAATAGGGAAGCAACAACATAAGTGCAATTGAATGGTAAAATTTTAATTACGATAGGTAAATTAACAATTAGACGAAAATGTAAGAACAAATAAATTTATTTAAATGAAATTCTATGTAGTTGTATCCACCACTTGGCAATATCATTGCTTAGTGTATGTTTTGTTGATTGTGTGCAAGGACAGGTACTGAAGACACAATGAAGAATAAGCGAATTAGCATGCACATATGTCGAGCTTGTGGACACGAAGTTTAGATAACTCATGTATTAGATTTATATAATTGGCATGTAGTAACTAATGTTGTATATTGGATACAAATGAACTATGAATTTAATTATATATGTGTGTGTGTGAGTGTGTTTATATATGTAATGCCCCGAATCCGAGTTACCCGAATATTTGACTATCAACCTAGTTTTAGAATATGACCCAATAGGAAAAGAGAAAAAAATAAGATAAATAAATCATTAGTTGATTAAGCATATATGCATATGTATGAATGAGAAAATAATAATAAATTAATATAAATAGAAGTATGTAATAATAATAATAATAATAATAATAATAATAATAATAATAATAATAATAATAATAATAATAATATCTTGGGAGGTTTGGCTCTTAGAATTGTCTAGATGAAATTATCATGGCCACACATTTTACAAAAAGAAAAATAAAAATTAAAGAAAAATAAGGAAAAAAAGAGAAGGGAGAGGTGGGAATCGAAAAAAGAAAAAAAAAATAGAGAGAAGCAGGGAGAGGCCGGCACCACCACTGACGATCTTTGTGCTGCCACTGCCTCCTACCGCCGGTCACAAGTGTGGCACCAGCCCACTCCGCCACCAATGACATCGTGCTTCCATCTCTTCTTTCGCTATTTTCTTCCCCTTTACTGAATTCTTTTTCCCCCTCCGGCGACTGGCGGCAGCAGATGGTGACACTACTAGCACCCGAGGACTCTTAGGGACGAGACAATCATCATGGAACCCTCAATTCTTCCTCAATCGTCAGTAATGAGTAGATCGGAGAGGAAGAAGCTGATGGTTTTTGAGGTAGATCCCAACCAAATGGAGAGATGTTGGGGTGCGTGAACACCACTAGGTGGTTATCGGTGACTTCAGCTATATCGGACGGTGTGGGTGTATCTTCAACGAGCCTCTGGCGAAGCTCTGGTAAGCATAGTAACGGGCAGAATTAAGGAAAAATGCCAAAATTCGACCCTAATCGGTATGTGACTACCAAAATTGCCTCCATAAAAAAATTATTAAATTAAATTTGGAATTTGGTTAAAAATTTGTTTTATTTCTTTGAAGTAAACGTTGTTGCTGTGTGATTTAATTGGTAATAATATATTTACTGATTCAGTTTTTCTTATTTAAGATCTAAGTTGGGTTATAATATATTGATGATAATTTAAAACTAATGTGTAAAAGAGAATATTAATAACATGACCTATTGTTGATTTTTTTTTTTATAAATCAGGATAGTTTAAAGTTTTAATTTTAGGAATGAATATTTGGTTTGCTGTTTTAATTTCTCTAATCAGATACACTTGGGCTTGAGTTATTTGTTAAAGGCTATAATTTGATGGTTACAGGGTTTTGAAGGGGTTAATTCTTGTATGATTGAGAAGCTTAAATATATGGGTAATGGAATAGTAACTAACATTTTTAATGAATGATGCCTCTATACGTGAGTGAGATTAAACAAACTAATGGTTGAAATTGGTAATAAGTGATATTACTAGTTGGTCATAATTGTATAATTTGATAGCTAAATTGAATTTTTTTTATGCAGCTAAGTTGACTCATTTGTTCCTTTTACGGTTTAGTCTATCCCTATTAAGTTTAGATTATTTGATAATCTGTTATTAGATTAATGGTTTAAATTACACATTTAATTAGTATTAATATTTAATAGAGATATAAATGTTAGATTGAATTATGACTTATGGCAACTGAAATTACAATTATAATTTAGGTAGCATTTAAGCTTGTAGTAGAATGTAGTTAAGGAAATAGCCAATTAAATGTAGTGTGACGAAGGTGAAAATTCTTATATGCTAACATTAGTATACTTTGACAACATACGATACTATTCAATATATTGAAAATGTTTTGAAGAACCAAGTGGAAATTTTAATTGAATTATTAGTCCTTACATTCATAAAAGTAATTACAACAAGAAGAATTAAAATCTTAATTAAGTGCTTGATATGTGAGAAATTTATAAAAATAACTAGCAATAAATAGTAACAGATTGAAGGTTCCTAAATTATATTGGAATTGTTGTGAAATAGTTACCCACATGTATTATGTTTAGTACTGAGAGGATATGCTTGAGCATATGCATTGGTCTAAATTTTTGTGTTTCAATTCATAATTACTAGAAGATATGTAAACTTCCTCAAATATGGCATGAGACACATGTGCCTATTGTTATTGTTATGTGTGTAACCTTGATTTTAGTTTAACAGTTATGTTAGTTGTTAATCTGAATGGTTGAATAAAATATGTGATTATAAGCCCAAGACATACAAGTATACATGTATCTTGAGAATATAATGTAGAAAGCAAATCGTTGTATACATGATGATATAGATTGAATATGTTAGGACTTAAAGGTATTTTGGGTTGTATAGTCTATGTCACGAATATTGCATATATAAGACTAAGAATTTATGTGTTAATTTGCTTGTCTAAGCTTAGGAAATAAATTAGTTATACACCTTTATTATATTCTACTTTAAAGGGGCATGCTTGGGTCTAATATTTTTTATGTATAAACTTATGATTACCTAAAAGGTATATAATCCTTCGAATATTTTATGGAGTTTATATGCCTATTTATATATATATAACCATGACTTTTTTTTAAGGTTCATATTAACTATTAATTTGAAATGAATAAATCAAATCTAGAATTAAAAGCCCAGGATGTACAAATATACAATACATGTATCTGAGAAGTATGTTGCAGAAAGTAAATAATCTCTTGGGATGACTACGTGAACTAAATTAACTGGTATAATCTAAGCTATGATGAATGCATAAGTACGACTACAATATTTCTGTGTATATTTTGAATGAGTTGACTAATAAGTAATTCATAGTGTGATGATTAAATTGAATTTAAATAGTAACAAGGTAAAGCACTACGGTGCTCATGCTAGTAAATAATATTGTTTATGAAATAGAGAATGAACAATAACAAAATGATATTGTTAAACATTGTTGGAAAGAGTATACATGTGTTAAATGAGTGACATTTCATATATATTTATAAAAATGTTGGGCATAACTAATTAATTTCAAAGGTGTCAATATTGTGTATGTTTCAGAAACTTAGTACTATAACAAATTTATTGCCCTTAGTGTTTAGTGGGTAACCAGGACTTTAGGACAGTATGGCTAGCCATAGGGGCACTTACCAATAGATTATTGCTTTTATTACTACTTTTGTCATCATTATTGGTATGGTATGGGATTGAAATTAGCCAGCTCATTCTGATATTGTACTAAATGTGGTAGTTACATATGCGTATGAAAACCGTGCGTAACCTGGGATGGATCTGACCCAAAAGAGGTCAAGCATCTGCAAGGTGGCAAAGCGGATAGTATCGTTGGGGCCCATTACCTGCCGCTGAGCAGCTCTAATACCCTGATAATGCGTTTGTACTGGAGTAGAGTATCGTACCCTAGTGTTATGTTCCCTTCAGACTATGGGATTTTCTGTTCTGCTTATCCAAACTAGCGGTGTCCAACTATTGATAACTAGGGGTGAAATCCTAAATTACTTAAGTAAATGAAGTAAAAGAATAATTACAGCATTAAAACATTATAAACACGAGTAAAACTGAAATGAAGTGAGAAATAAGATAAGTTAATGTAGTAAAGCATCATAAGCCTCAAATTGAGTAATAATATTGAGTATAAATATAATTACAAACTTCTTAATGTTAGGAAGTGACAAGTATAGTATGAACTTTAAAGTAAATCATGAAATGCCTTATGATATATAAACGTATGAAAACTGCGAGTAACCTGGGATGGACCTAGACCCAAAAGAGGACAGGCATCTTTAAAGGTGGCAAGTGGATAAGACTTGTAAATTGTATAGGAGTATCAACATGATATTATGATTGATAATTTAACTAAGTAATAAATGATATAAGAAATAAAAATGTAAATATACATATATATGTAGGAGTGTAGGTTAAGAAAGCTTGTTCCCTTATTTCTGATAATTAGATATAATTAAACTATGAAGTGTTATATGAATCAGTAATATAAATGACTTGTAAACTAGATGTATGGAATTATGTATATTATGATGTATTGAATATAAGTAGTTGTTGAGGCATGATATAAGTGCATATATTTTGATACCAATTATAGTAGAATATATAATAGAATAACTTATGGACTGAGATAAGAATAATTAAATATTATGGAAAAATTATCTTATTGACTATAAATTAGATAAAGGTAAAAGTAGTTGATTAATAACGTATGGGTTTGAAATTGAAAATGAAGCCTTTAGGACAAGTAGATTAGTTTAATTTCTATTGAGAAAGATGGAAAAATTTTGTGCAGGAGTTTGATTGAGACTGTGGATCTTGAGGAATGATTTTTAGAAGTGTTATTTTGTATTTTGTTTACAGGAGGCTATTGATTTTTACGGGAGATTCTGCCAAAATTTTTAGTAAAAATTAGAGTGAAGAATTTAGAAATTGATAAATAAAGCATAAATCATATTGGTTTAGTGATATTCAGAGCAAAATGAGATGGATGATTTTAGAAGTGTTGTGCATGTTATTAGAGTTTTGGAGGTAGAGGTGGCCTTTAGGAGTGTCAATTTATCAATTGCAAGTTTGGGCAGCATTGTTATGCTGTTGAAATTTATTCCAAATGAATAGTAATCATGAGATGTTATTAGGAATGGTATACAATATTTAGAAATCATGAATGACCGTAGGGTGTTATAGATCTAGTGTTTAAATTGAGTTTTATTGTATAAATTTCATTTCCCATTTTTATAGTTTGATTTTGCCCAATTCTTGATTCCTTTAATTTGAGCTTTTTTATAGGTTATTTATTGTGATTTATGATTGTTTTTCTCATTAATTCATGTTAACTAACTAAAATTATGGTAAATTTGAGATTTATTGCATTATTAGAATCACTATTAATTATCATCTCCATTTGTTCAAACTTTGAATTCCATGTTTTCTTTCTTCAATCTTGTTTTTTTTAATTAAATCACATTATTCACGTATAATAATGAGTTTTGTGCCTTTTCCATACTTTAAATAGGTTAAATTTAAGTTTTGGGGTTTTTAAGCATCCATGGCATCATTTCAGTGGCTAAAAACGTTTTTGGTTTAAGTCAAGGCCGTGACTCACTCTTTTCCCCTTTTTCCTTCCTTTTTGCTCTGTGACTCACTCTTTTGGCCTCTCATATGCACGTGACTCACTCCCATGGCCTATTTTTCACCCATTTCCCTTATTTTTATGATTTTTTTATTTTATTTCTTATTTATTTTATGAATATAATTTCTTTTCTTTTATTTATTCATGTGTTAGTTTGACATTTTATTTATTTATTTATTTATTATTCACATTAATCTTTATTTACTATTTATTATTGATCCTATTATTATTAATATTATTATTTACCATACTATTCACACAACATGTCTCATAATATTATTTATAAATTATAATTTATTTTAATTTATGAATTTTATTATTCGTAATTGTTTTATGTGAATTATGCATTTGTATATTTACACTTATGTTTAATTCTCTTTGATTCAGTTATTTATTATTGTTGTTGTTGTTGTCATCATCATCATCATCATTTTAATTCAAAATTAATTTAAATGCTTTAGCATATATGTGCCTATAAATAATGCATGAATTTTGGATGCATCATGCATTTTAAATATTTTATCTAATTTATTGCATTAAGCTAATTATTTACCTAATTTATTTGAAATAAATAATTATTTATTATTTGATTTAATTCATTATTGACTCATATTGTCATTTTCTATCCTTTTTAATGCACATAATTCATCTGCACGTCAATTTGGGTTGGAGAATTGAAGAATAAGGTGGAGCAGATTAGCCTATGATTTACTTCCCTATTCATTCATCGTTTTAGGCTTGTATTTTTATTTTATACTTCTTATACAATTAGTTGTAATAGCTAGTAAAAAATCAATTTTTACACAATCATTAAGAAAATTCACACTGATAATTTTATACTTAATCAACTGGATTTGTTATAAAATGGATGAATGTTCACTTTTTATCCCAAAAATCACACAAATTATTCTTTTACAAAATATGCATGAAGGAACCAATGTGCCCAAATCAATCAATATCTCGATTTATACATGTTTTACTTGCATTATTATTCTTTCATGCTTTTCTTCATTTATTGCAAATAAATTATTTTCCAAACGTTAATCTAAAAGCACAATAAACAATTTTATACAAGTTTGAATGGTATTTTTTTTATAGTAAATAGAACAATATCCCGATTTTCATCCATAAAATAACATATAAAATTAAGGATTTTTATTTATAAATATGATGTAAAATTAAACACAATTCTTTTTCCAAAAGTCGCATAGGCTTAACGCCCTTTTTTTTATCCAAAATGCCGCGAAAACTACTCCTTTTGGAAAAATATGCATACAGGGACCAACATGCCCATCAAATAAATATTATGAATCAATCCTTGATTTATGTATGATTTATCTTTACATTTATTCTATATTCTTTAATGTTTTCTATGCCATGCTTTTAAAATTTTTAATATTCATGCTTTACAACTTTTCCAACTTGCTTAAGTGTGTCTTACTTTTCCAGCATGATATCTCATGTGAGAAAAGAAATAAATTAAATTAATCATAAAAATCATTTGTATAACGCTAACCTAATGTATAATTAAGAGTGAGGTCTCAAACTATCTCTAGTTTTGGCCTTATAAGGTTAGAACTCACTTTCTTAATATTTTATTGGGTAGCAACTCTGTGATATCTGCCTTGTGATGCCTAGTAGATGCCCTTATAGGGTGATCATCAATAATAGATATGAATACAATCTTATCTATTTCACAACAATAAGCTTTCATGAGTTAAATGAACCTTGTATAATCTCGAGCTTTAAAATAGTCTTTTGAGGGAAAATCGAATGCCTTCAGGGTTATGTGCTTGTCATAATGGCTACTCCACTAGGGATTATGAGATTTTTCTTTGAAAGTACCTTTAGTTAATTTGATATAAATGAGTTTTGAGATTAAGAAATTTTATCTCCTTTTGAAAATTTGCATTGCATTCATGCTAGGGCTTTAAAATTAAGTAAGGCATCCCTTTTTTAACCCCGATGCAGTTCCAAAGCACAACACTATGTTTACTGAATATAGGAATTGTTATGGAGGACCACCAACCCAAGCCTCATACCTTTTGGTATATCAAATAGTGACCCGATTGTTCATCATGGTTATAATGAGTTAGACCTATCAACAGAGACCATGCTTAGGTAGCCCTAAACCTATATCACCTGATGGAAAGCCTATGTAATCACATAGACACTTCCATTAGAAGGCATGTGCCAATAATACATTGCTTATGATGTGGTCTTTTGTATATTAAATAAATGCTAATAAGTTTAAATGTTTGCTCATCAAAGGCTTTCAAACCTTGATGGGCACATTTTAGTTTATTTAGATTGTTTAAATACACAATGGCCAAAATTCGTTTGCATATACTTTCAATAAAAAGAGCTTATGCTGCTGATTTTTATCCATGCATCATACGCATTCATTAGATTCCATGTTAAGCCATAAGCTAATTCTATCTAAGAAAGAGACCACACAACCTCTTATGTGGGAGTAATAAGGTTGGGAGGATTTTTCTTTCTTTCGTATGTGTTTCTCTATGTTGCATACACATGCATGCATTTCTATTAAAACAACAAAAATAATTGTAATAATAATAAAATATTCATGTTTTGTGTGCTTAGATTTTTGATGTATGTGCATCTCATCTCGTGTGTATAGTTTCTGCTTGCACAAATCATTCCTTGTAATAAGAATTAAAACATGTAGATCTTGTGTGCATAATTTTCTACTAAACAAAAATGTGCAAGTTTATGCATCTCATTTTGTGTGCAGACAACAATAATGATATGATAATGTGGAATGCATGCATTCTATGTGTAAATTTTTGTTACCATGTGAAAAGTGTAAATAATAATACATTAACATTACCATTGCATGAACATATATCTAGTGTGTATCTATATATAAATGCATGTTGTAGCACGCATGCATTAACATGCATCATGGCACGTACATATGCATATCCTGCATGTACATAATGATGTTTGTCATGGCATATACATATTAACATACCTCATAAAATGTACACATAGACATTCCCCATAACATCTACCATACTTATATTGGCATGTACATGTAAATACTCATTATCACATGTGCACATTGACAAGTGTCGGAGCATACATTATAACATGCACATATATCCATTATGCATGTGTATGTTGATATATGCTATGGTATGAGCATATAAATATGCATTCTAGCACATACATAATGACATACATTATAACAGGAACATGTTGAAATTTGTCATGACCTGAATGTATAAACATCCATCAACTATTATAACATGTACAAATGAACATACATAAGTCATGGCATGTATACATAAATATCCATCAAGTATTATAACATATACGTATTAACATGTACCATGGCATGCATATAGTAGCGTACACTATAGCATGTGTTGTAATGGCCACAATGTCGATCTAACCATTGATAGTACTTTCCGATGATGAATAGTATTTCTGGGCTGAAAATTACACCCAAAAGTGAAAATATTTTATTGGACTATTGGAAAGTACTACTCACAGGTAGTCCGGGGTTGAAATTTGATGTGAATTTAAGGTCAAATATGCCTCCAAAAGCCCAAAGAACGAAAATCGAGATAATTATGGTTTAGGGTTTTTAATTGATTTTTGATCGTTTTGGCTATTAAAAATAGCAAATGAAGTCTAAAAATTATCAAAAATTACATATGTGCCTAAAATAATATGTAGATTATTTTGGTAGCAAAAAGTGAATTTTTCGGTAACATCGATATTTTTGAATCGGACCGATAAAATTAAATTGGACCCGAAATGAACTCCGATTGGGCTAAAATTTTACGTATAACCTATTTTTAATGTGATATGAATAATGGAATCAAATTTAAAGGGAATTGAAGTTGTAATATGGGAGAAATTAATTAGGGCTATTTATCAGATAATTATTGGATTTAAACAATTTAATTGTTCAAGCCCAATGAAGGCCCAACCCATAACCCATTTATAAGCCATATATAAGCTCTCCTTCTCCAAAAAACTCTAGCAGCAACTCACTCTTTCTTCATTTTCATTGGGTGGCCGAAACACACTCTCACCATTTCCTTCTCTTTTTCTTTCAATCCTTCACAAAATCTCACCAAATCAAAGCCTAAGAAAGTGATTTCAGCCTTTCTAGAGTACCTTATTGAGCTCTAATCTTTGATTCAAGGAAGAGAATCAAGGAAAACCAAGGGTTAAAGTTTAGGTGTCAAAGTTAGGTAAGTGAAATACTTAATTTTAGTTTGGTTTCTTGGTACCTACTACTAGTTTTGGGTGCCTAGAGTTTATTTTTGTTGTTAATTTTAGCAATTGAGGCCAAAATATTTGAGTTTACATTGATGAGAAATTCAGCCATTGAAGGAAATCTAGGGGAGGAACAAATCTCCCAAGATAAAGGCAAAGAAAAGGAAGCATAGGCAAGGATAATCACTAGAAAAAGGTTTGTGACTAATTAATCCTTTTATTTCCCTATGAATTAAGTGAATTTCCTTTAGGTTTCTTAAGGAAAATTTCATATATTGAAGAAAAATTGAAAGTAATGTTATATTCATGTATTTGGGACTTTATTATGTTTATTAGAACATTTGAATGAATTTAAAATAATTTATATGATGGAATTTTAGTGTAGGCCGAATGGTAATTCAATAGAAAATAATGTAATTTTGAGTTATTTTAGTGATTTTAAGCTTTCTAATGTTAATATTAATGGAATTTAATATCTATAAATTTTTATAAAATTTATGGGAATTAAATGAATATTTTCAAAATAAGTTTTAGTTAGGTATTAGTTGAAAAATGTGAAATTATGTTGAATTATTGCATAATTTAAAGATAAAATGGTGAATTATTGCGACATAATCGACAGACTGTGTAAAGGAGACTGACTGTAAGTGTACTGCACTGATACAGTATTGACAAGTAATGAAAAGTAATGAAAAGAATGAGAAATTGGATAATAAAATGAAAAATTAAGGAAATATGTGCCCTTAGAAAGAGTCAGGCAGTAAAACCTAGTTCAGGATATAATTGGCTGGCCATAAGGATACCTGTACTGTGGTGCAAGTCATGGGGAATTGTTTTACTATGGTTGGATCGTTGATCTCCAAAGTATATATCATACGTACTATCATATGTTCATATGTTATTGAGGTATGATTCTTGGAGGTCATTTCTCATTTTATTGTGGCTCTGTGGGGTCCACGTCCCGCTTATTCGGTCTGAGAGTTTTCTGCCGGGTCTGTACTAGGGACATAATGATAAGAAAATGTTAAAAGTGTGAAAAGAAAGTTAAAATTAAAGTTTAAGATGAAAAAGGACTAAAATGAAAAGAGTTAAAAAGTTTAGGGGTAAAACGATAATTTTCCTAAAAGATAAAGTTAATAAGTAAAAGTGAGAAGAAAATAAGTAATAAGGGTAAAATGGTAATTTGATCAATTAACTATGTAAAAAGTCAACCTTATTAAGTTAAAGGACTAAAATGTAATTTTACATGGTAAAAAATAAAACAAGGATTAATCGATAATTTATAAGCCAATTAATAAATTAAAATGAGAAAATAAGAAAATAAAGGGCATTTTGGTAATTAAAAGTATAAAAGGGTATTTTTGGAATAAATAAAAGTTTAGGGACTAAACTGAAAAGTTAAGTAAAGTTTTAAGTTAAACCAGAATATTAGTTGTTAATAGTATAATATGCTTTTAAACGAGAAAAATTGTTAATAATTAACTTAATTGCACTTAATTAGGAAAATATGCTTTTAGGGAAATATTATGATTTTTAGTCACCACTGGGCATGTTTAATGCTCAGTACGTAGGATTTACTACGTGCAGGTACAACTATTCTAGAGCATGAGTACACAGAAGACAACTAAGGCTGAAGGAATAGGAGGAATATTTTTGTGGCATGTATATATACCTATTATGTTTTGTATGATAAGAACAATTTTGTAGCAATAAATATATTTTGTTTTGTATATAGTAGTATGTGGATGAGGAATTGCAGAGAATGGATAGTATGCATGTGCTGTTTGATAGTGTATGCGGATTTGTCATGTAATTGGATATAAACTGTTGTACCTCAGAGAGGCTGTGTTATTATCTACTTTTCAGGGGCCTAGCTAAGAATATAGCTGTTATATTGTCAAATTTTTGTAAAATGCATAGTATAAAATGGACAGTTATAGATCAACAGTTATTAGAAGTTAGGTGAAAGAAGGATATTAAGTTTTATTGGAAAAACTGTTAGTTGATAAAAAAAAATTTCGACCATTCGCATAGTCCAATAAGACTGTTACAGTAAGGCTATTACATTTTGTGGTATCAGAGCATTGGTTTAGTCGGTTCTAAGATCGGAGTGGGAATAAGTATGATTTATTTGCCTATATATACATGCCAATTGTAAGTAATAAAGTGTGATGGAAATCTAATGTGTACTTGCTCCTTTCTGTTTTATAGTGTAAAGATGTCATCTGATCAAGATAGACAGGTGGGGGATGGTGAAAGTAAAGCCTCTATAGGTAGTAGACAGCAAGAGGCCCCACAGCGGCAGGCTTCCTCTCCAGCAGTGCCACCTCTACCTCCACAGCTAGACTTCCTTAATCTTATGGCTGACTATATCCAGCAACGACTACAAGCAGGTCAGGCTTGGTCCTCCCATACAGTTGTTCAGGTCCAACCAGCTCCACTTAGAAGAAGACCTATTTTAGAACAGTTAAAAAGGTTGGGAGCTGAAGAGTTTTCTAGAATGGATCCTTTGACACCATCACAGGCTGAAAATTGGTTATTTAAAATAAAGAGGCTTTTTGAAATCACAAACAGTTCAGTAGAAGAAAAGCTGGAAGGTATAGTTACTTTGTTGCAAAGACCAGCTTTTGTTTGGTGGGATTCAGTTAGGAGGCACACCCCAGTGGATCAGTTGACTTGGGATTTCTTTGTGTCTCAGTTTGAGCTTAAATATA
Organism: Excoecaria agallocha; assembly: GCA_037975025.1. Lineage (NCBI taxonomy): Eukaryota > Viridiplantae > Streptophyta > Magnoliopsida > Malpighiales > Euphorbiaceae > Excoecaria > Excoecaria agallocha. The sequence continues at coordinate 23,226,329 of CM075814.1, read as the reverse complement.
TTGGGTCTGAGTATAAATTGGCCATGCAGGATGCCTTTTAGAGACTTAGAAAGGGTAGTAAATCTGCAGAGTATGAGCGCGAGTTTAAGCGCCTCAGTGCATACCTTAATGAGAGTCAGTCTACAGATTCAAAGCTACGACAAAGGTTTGAGAGAGGACTGCATACTGAGCTCAGACAGATTATAAGGACCCAGCAGTACCCTACTTTGAGAGCTATGGTGGAGGCATCCATTAAACTAGAGACCATTCAGGCTGAGCAGGCTGAGAGAGAGTCTCGATTTCAGCAAAAGAGAAAGCAAGGATAGTCTAGTGGAAAGTGTGATCAAAGTAAAAAGTCAAAGAGATCTTTTACACCTCAGAGACGTTTTCCAGCTCTAGCAGGCCAGGGTCGGGGTAGTGCTATACATAGCAGAGGTCCAGTTGCACCAGCCACCAATACCCCTCGGGATAGAGACAGTGAAATAGCTGCAGCTTGTGATTATTGTGGTAAATTTCATTATGGGGAGTGCAGATTTTAGACTGAAGCATGTTTCAAATGTGGGTCCAGAGAACATCAGATTAAAGATTGTCCAGCATTACCGACTGCTTCAGTGGCATCTCAAGCATCAGGCACTGGGTCTTCTGTACCGAGAGGACGTGGTAGGGGAGCTGCCCCCATCACATCAGCTTCTAGACCAATTGGACAGTCATCTCAGAGTTAGAGTGATCTGCAGGTCAGACATTTGCTGTTAGAGCTAGAGAGGAGGAGGATGCTCCAGATGTGATAGTAGGTACATTTCTCCTATTATCTGATTCAGTTCATGCTTTGATTGATCCTCGTTCGACTCATTCCTATATTAATACTGCATTAGCTTGGGATAAAGGGATGAAAGAGGCATGCTTGGACTAGGATATCTTGGTAAGTAATCCTCTGAGGCATAGTATAGTGGTAAATAAGGTGTACAGACGGTGTCCTATTAGTGCCCAGGGACATTTATTCCTGGCAAACCTTATTGAGCTATCCTTTCACGAGTTTGATGTGATACTGGGGATGGATTGGCTATCCACCCATCAAGTGACTGTTGATTGTAAAAGAAAAAGAGTCACTTTAAAGCTTGAAGATGATTGAGAAATTATAGTGGTTGGTGTGAGACATGAATTTTTGTCTGATGTGATATCTGCTACTACAACTAAGAGATTGATCAGAAAAGGGTTGTGGCCTACATTTGTTATGCAGTGAAGGCAAAGAAAGATAGCCCAAAGGTGTCAGAAGTGCCTACTGTCAGAGAATTTCCAGTTGTGTTCCCTGATGAATTACCAGGTTTACCACCTGATAGGGAAGTAGAATTTTCTATTGATATTGCTCCAGGCACTACACCCATATCCATTGCTCCTTACAGAATGGCATCTGCAGAGTTAAACGAATTGAAGATTTAGCTATAGGAACTACTTGACAAGGGATTTATTAGACCTAGTGTTTCTCCCTGGGGAGCACCAGTCCTATTTGTTAAAAAGAAGGATGGGACACTTAGGCTATGCATTGGTTACAGGCAGCTGAATAAAGTGACCATAAAGAACAAATACCCCCTTTCTCGTATTGAAGATTTGTTCGATCAGCTGAAAGGAGCAGGTGTATTTTCAAAGATTAACTTGAGATCAGGTTATTACCAGATGGGAGTAAAAGCTATAGATGTGCCTAAAACTGCTTTTCGTACTTGGTATTTTCAAAGAATGACTTGAGATCAGGTTTTTGGTCATGCCATTTGGGCTTACAAATGCACCAACCGCCTTCATGGATTTGATGAACAGAGTTTTTCATCCTTATCTAGATCAGTTTGTGGTGGTTTTCATCGATGACATTCTGGTATATTCTAAGACACCAGAGGAACATGATAAGCATCTGCGAATTATTTTGCAGACTTTGAGAGAGAAGTAGCTGTATGCTAAATTTAGCAAATGTGACTTCTGGTTGAATGAAGTATCTTTCTTAGGTCACGTGATTTCTGAAGAAGGTATTAAAGTGGATCCATCAAAGATTGAAGCAATTCTTCAGTGGAAGCCACCTAAGAATGTGACTGAAGTGAGAAGATTTTTAGGGTTAGCTAGGTATTACATGAGGTTTATAAAGGGTTTCTCCACTATTGCAGTTCCATTGACTCGACTGTTATAGAAGAACATCAAGTTTGTGTGGACTAATAGATGTCAAGAATGCTTTGAGAAACTTAAAAGTATGTTGAGTGAAGCCCCTATCCTCACTCAACCCAAACAGAGTAAGGATTTTATGATCTACAGTGATGCCTCCAGGAATGGGCTAGGCTGCATTTTGATGCAGGAAGGCAAGGTGATTGCTTATGCTTCTCGACAGCTGAAGACTCATGAGAAGAATTATCCTACTCATGATCTAGAGCTAGCAGCTATTGTTTTCTCACTGAAGATATGGAGGCACTATTTGTATGGAGAGAAATATTATATTTACACTGATCACAAGAGTCTAAAGTATTTACTCACTCAAAGAGAGCTTAATCTCAGACAGAGACGCTGGTTGGAGTTGATTAAAGACTATGATTATTTTATCGACTACCATCTAGGAAAGGCTAACGTGGTGGCTGATGCATTTAGCAGAAAATTCATGACAGCTCTTCGAGCTTTGAATATTCATTTGAGTCTGGCATCAGATTGAGCTTTACTGGCTGAAATGCAGTTGAAACCAAATTTTGTGTATCAAGTGAAAATGGCTCAGAAAGAGGATGCTCGATTGAAAACCATTATGAATAGGTTAAAAGATGGCAATGAAGGAGAATATTATTTGAATTAAGATGGAAGCCTTTGCTACAAGAAAAGACTCTATGTTTCAGAACAGGAAGAGTTGAAGAATATCCTTACAGAGGCACACCATAGTAGTTATGCTATTCATCTTGGAGGTAACAAGATGTACAAGGATTTGAAAACTTATTACTGGTGGTCAGGAATGAAGCGGGATGTGACAGAGTTCGTGAGTAAATGTTTGATATGTCAGCAAGTAAAGGTTGAGCACCAGGTTCCTTTTGGATTAATTCATCCTATTTTGATATCGGAGTGGAAATGGGACAGAGTCACTATAGATTTCATCACAGGATTGCTCGTTACTCAGAAGAAACATGATGCTATATGGGTGATTATTGATCGACTTACCAAATTGCACATTTCTTGCTAGTCCAGATGGATTATCCTTTGACCAGATTTGTAGAAATCTATATTAATGAGATAGTGAGGCTTTATGGAGTACCATTATCCATCATTTCAGACAGGGATCCCAGGTTTACTTCCCATTTCTGGAAAAGTCTATAAGAAGCTCCGGGTACAAGGCTCCATTTCGGTACAACATTTTACCCCCAGACAGATGGACAGTCAGAACGGGTGATCCAGATTCTGGAAGACATGCTTCGATGCTATGTACTAGAGTTTGGTAGCAGTTGGGAAAAATATTTGTCTCTTACAGAATTTTCCTACAACAACAACTATCAATCCAGAATAAAGATTGCTCCTTTTGAGGCTTTATATGGGAGAAAATGTAGGACTCCTCTATGTTGGACTGAGTTAAATGAAAAGAAACTGATAGGATCTGATTTAATTTGTGATTCAGAAGAAAAAGTGCGAATTATCAAAGGCAGATTGAAAGAAGCCATTGATAGATAGAAGTCCTATGCAGATCTAAAGAGGAAAGATATAGAGTTTCAGGTTGGAGACAAAGTTTTCCTGAAAGTATCTCCAAGGAAGAAGATCTTGAGATTTGGCAAAAAAGGGAAGCTAAGTCCGAGGTTTATTGGCCCCTATGAGGTACTTCAGCGAGTAGGTCCAATAGCTTATCGATTGAAGCTACCTTCAGAGTTGGAAAAGATCCACGATGTATTCCATGTGTTAATGCTCAGAAGGTACAGATCCGACCCTAGCCATGTCATTACACCAACGGATATTCAGGTGCAACTTGATATAACTTATGAGGAAAGACCGGTAAAAATCCTGGCTAGGGAGAATAAACAGTTGAGGAATAAACAAGTTCCACTAGTGAAGGTCTTATGGCACCATCACAATGTGGAGGAAGCTACTTGGGAACTAGAAGTGACCATGACACAACAATATCCTCTACTTTTCGAATCAGGTAAATTTTGAGGTTGAAATTTATTTTAATTAGGGGAGAATTGTAATAGCCTCAATGTCGGTCTAATCGTGAATAGTACTTTCTGATGATGAATAGTATTTTTGGGCTGAAAATTACACCCGAAAGTGAAAAATATTTTATTAGACTATTGGAAAGTACTAGTCACGGGTAGTCCGGGGTTGAAATTTGAAGTGAATTTGAGGTCAAATAGGCCTCTCAAAGCTAAAAGAACGAAAATCGAGATAATTAGGGTTTAAGGTTTTTAATTGATTTTTGATCATTTTGGCTATTAAAAAAAGCAAATAAAGTCTAAAAATGATCAAAAATTACATATGTTCCTAAAATAATATTTAGATTATTTTGGTAATAAAAAGTGAATTTTTTGGTAACACCGATATTTTTGAATCGAATTGATAAAATTGAATCGGACCCGAAATGAACTCTGATTGGGCTGGAATTTTAGGTATAGCCTATTTTTAATGTGACATGAATAATGGAATCAAATTTGAAGAGAATTAAAGTTGAAATGTGGGAGAAATTAATTAAGGCTATTTATCGGGTAATTATTGGGCTTAAACAATTAAATTGTTCAAGCCCAATTAAGGCCCAACCCATAGCCCATTTATAAGACATATATAAGCTCTCCTTCTCCAAAAAACTCCAGCAGTAACTCACTCTTTCTTCATTTTCTTTGGGTGGCCGAAACACACTCTCACCATTTCCTTCTTTTTTTCTTTCAATCCTTCACCAAATCTCACCAAATCAAAGCCTAAAAAAGTGATTTCAGCCTCTCTAGAGTACCTTATCCAGCTCTAATCTTTGATTCAAGAATCAAGGGAAACCAAGGGTTAAAGCTTAGGTGTCAAAGTTAGGTAAGTGAAATACTTGATTTTAGTTTGGTTTCTTGGTACCTACTACTAGTTTTGGGTGCCTAGAGTTCATTTTTGTTGTTAATTTTAGCATTTGAGGCCAAAATATTTGAGTTTACATTGATGAGAAATTCGGCCATTGAAGGAAATCTAGGGGAGGAACAAATCTCCCAAGCCAAAGGTAAAGAAAAGGAAGCCTAGGTAAGGATAATCACTAGAAAAAGGTTTGTGACTAATTAATCCTTTTATTTCCCTATGAATTAAGTGAATTTCCTTTAGGTTTCTTAAGGAAAATTTCATATATTGAAGAAAAATTGAAAGTAATGTTATATTCATGTATTTGGGACTTAATTATGTTTATTAAAACCTTTTAATGAATTTAAAATAATTTATATGATGGAATTTTAGTGTAGGCCGAATGGTAATTCAATAGAAAATAATGTAATTTTGAGTTATTTTAGTGATTTTAAGCTTTCTAATGTTAATATTAATTGAATTTAATATCTATAAATTTTTATAGAATTTATAAGAATTAAATGAATATTTTTAAAATAAGTTTTAGTTAGGTATTAGTTGAAAAAATGTGAAATTATGTTGAATTGTTGCATAATTTATAGATAAAATGGTGAATTATTGCGATATAATCCACAGACTGTGTAAAGGAGACTGACTGTAAGTGTAGTGCATTGATGCAATATTGACAAGTAATGAAAAGTAATGAAAAGAATGAGAAATTGGATAATAAAATGAAAAATTAAGGAAATATGTGCCCTTAGAAAGTGTCAGGAAGTAAAACCTAGTTCAGGATATAATTGACTGGCCATAGGGATACCTGTACCACGGTGTAAATCAAGGCGACTTGCTTTACTATGGTTGGATTGTTGATCTCCATAGTATATATCATACGTACTGTCATATGTTCATATGTTATTGAGGTATGATTATTGGAGGTCATTTCTCATTTTATTATGGCTTTATGGGGTCTACGTCCCGCTTATTCGATCTGAAAGTTTTCTTCCAGGTTTGTATTAGGGGCATAATGATAAGAAAATGTTAAAAGTGTGAAAAGAAAGTTAAAATTGAAGTTTAAGATGAAAAAGAACTAAAATGAAAAGAGTTAAAAAGTTTAGGGGTAAAACGATAATTTTCCTAAAAGATGAAGTTAATAAGTAAACGTGAGAAGAAAATAAGTAATAAGGGTAAAATTGTAATTTGATCAATTAACTGTGTAAAAAGTCAACTTTATTAAGTTAAAGAACTAAAATGTAATTTTACATGGTAAAAGTTAAAACAAGGATTAATCGGTAATTTATAAGCCAATTAATAAATTAAAATGAGAAAATAAGAAAATAAAGGGCATTTTGGTAATTAAAAGTATAAAAGGGTATTTTTGGAATAAATAAAAAGTTTAAGGACTAAACTGAAAAGTTAAGTAAAGTTTTAAGTTAAAACGAAAAATTAGTTGTTAATAGTATAATATGCTTTTAAACGAGAAAAACTGTTAATAATTAACTTAATTGCACTTAATTAGGAAAATATTCTTTTAGGGAAATATTATGATTCTTAGTCACCACTGGGCATGTTTAATGCTCAGCATGTAGGATTTACTGCGTGCAGATACAAATATTCTGGAGCATGAGTACACAAAAGAAAACTAAGGCTGAAGGAATAGGAGGAATATTTTTGTGGCATGTATATATATACCTATTATGTTTTGTATTATGAGAACAATGTTGTAGCGATAAATATATTTTGTTTTGTATATAGTAGTATGTGGATGAGGAATTGCAGAGAATGGATAGTATGCAAGTGCTGTTTGATGGTGTATGCGGATTTGTCATGTGATTGGATATAAACTATTGTGCCTAAGAGAGGTTGTGTTATTGTCTACTTTTCAGGGGGCTAGCTAAGAATATAACCGTTATATTGCCAAAGTTTTGTAAAATGCATAGTATAAACTGGACACTTATAGATCAGCAGTTATTAGAAGTTAGGTGGAAGAAGGATATTAAGTTTTATTGGAAAAGCTAGTAGTTGATAAAAAAAAAAATTTCGACCATTCGCATAGTCCGGTAAGACTGTTACAGTAAGGGTGTTACATGTACATGTACACATCCACCATCACATTGGCATTACACCCATCATTACATATACATATTAATATACATTATAGCAGTATACATCCACCCTCGTGAGTACATATTAACATGCATTGTAGCATGCACATACAAGCATCCATCATCATATGTGCACAATTGACATGTATCATAGCATGAATATATCAGCGTGTGTCATAACATGTACATGTTAGTCATTGAGTTGTTCCCTATACATGCTACCCTATGTATGTGCACGTAGACATCACTTTTACTTCATGTTAGATCATGTATACAAAGCAAGTGCCATGCACATGCCATGTTAATTGCATACCATGTTATGCACATTTCACCATGCTACATTTCCTTTTTCTCATGCTATATGCATACATACAATTATACATGAGGTATGTCATAAACAAGTGTCTTATCATCTATAGATTGTTATACCATATGCCATATGCAACCTATACCATAGACATACATGTCATATATCATCCCATTCATCACATACCGGCAAGCTTATAACATGACATACATCATATACATATGCCACTCATCGTATGCAGTCATTCATACACCATGTCGTGGCCAATGCCATAAGTATTTTTGCATATATCTTGTACTTTTACATATGTGATTTTTTATCATACCATGAAATTCATTAACCTGCCCTATTATGCCATATTTTATGTATCTTATGTCACGTCACATACACGTATTGTCATTATGCAAGCCATGTTATGTATATATATGCCACATGTCATGTGCATTCATATACCATGCCATACCTTGTGTACATAAACCATTATGCTTGAAACTTGTCTTGTATGTATACATTTTGTGTCATGTACATTTATTCTTTCAATTGTGTCATATTTTGCACACACACCCTCATTATATATATGTTATGCACATACACATCGCTTGCCATGTCAATTTAGACTTTATTTTTATTTCCCCATTGCATGCCATATGTGTTCTCTACGTATATGTGCATTATATAAACGCATCATAAAAATAAAATGTAAAAAAATAATAAAGTTTACATATCCTATTTTATGTGTGAATTTCATTCTATGTATGTAATTTTGGCATAAATTTTTTGCATGCATCATTCTAATCCTTTGATTTTGTAGCCATCTTAAACTACTTACCTAGGTGGTTTAAGGGATTAACAATCACTCTATTAGTAATGTTTTAGAGAAGTTAGAGTTTAAAAAGTTAGAACTAGGTTTAAGGTAAAATTTAGACTTAGACAAAGCCTTCAAGTATTCAGTAGAATATTTAATAGAAATAGATCCACAATATATTGGAGCTTTTGATCCTCAAGAATTGGATAAGAGATTTGAAGAGTCCAAAAGAAGAATAAGTTGATAATGAGTGAAATGGTATCTATGTTGGTGCCTACTTATGGAATGAGACCAATATCACATGTTGTTAGCCAAGTTGAATTGACTATGGTCAGGGAGACCCTTATGGTAGTGGCTATAGTCCATACAACTACTGTTGGTTCCAGTGGTAAGGCACCATTTATTCCCTCAGTTGATCAAGAAAAGGATAAGGGTTATGCCACAGAAGATGATTGTATGCAAGGCTCAGAAGGCCATGTTCCAAGAATAGAGTAACCAACTTTGAGAAAAGTGGAGGAAAAAATAAAGTTTGTGACACGATTAATGCCAATAGGTAAGGGTATTGACCCAAAAGATAGGGATTTGGATAGCAAAAAGTGCTACCGTAAATGTTTAGAATGCTAGACTTGCCTAATTTTTATAGCACTTTTGGTCTAGGAATCCACATAAAGCAATATACCGTAGTAATAAAAGGGACCACCCTCACTAAATGATAAAAGGTTGAATACTTCGGGCTCAATCTTATAGGCGCTTTTATTAGTTGGTACCATGAGCTTGATTGGGAAATAAAGAAAGACTAAAATAGACTAACAAAAGAGTTCCTAAAGTAGTATGACTACAACACAAGGCTAGAAGTGACCCTAAAGGATCTAGAGCTACAACATCAAAATCTAAAAGAGTCTTTTTATGTGTATCTTTCTCAATGAAAGAGTAGAATAACTCAAATGAAGAAGAAGCTAGAGACTGTCGATCAAATTTAGTTGCTCATCTAAAATACCAATCCTTACTTGAGAGATAGGATCAAAATTAAAAGACTGAAGGACTAGAAGTCTTTAAAAGGATATAGCCATCAAAGTTGAGGCCGAATATTTAGAGAAAAAGGCATGCTCTACCTACCATAGTTTTGATAGGGATGGCAGAGGTAGCAATGATCGTGGGGGTAATTGTGGTAGAGATGTAGAGGTGTCAGCCATAGAAATGGCTGCAGGATTAGGAAAACAATTGTCTTGGCACCTCAATCAACTTGTTAAGGAAGGGAAATTACAACCTTTGCCTCTTAAGCTGACCATAAGCTAGGGGTAACCCAGACATAGGGTAGATTGGTATTTTATCTACCATCAACAAATAGGCTATAAAATGGAATATTTATGTACTATAAGGCATGTCTATGACTAGGTTGACCTTGAATAAATGCCAAGTCCCAAGAAGAATAAGAAGACATAGAATTATCATAGTGTCATGCCATGACCAACTTTTGGGTTTTATTTAGGTTTACTAGAATGGTATGTAGCCTGAGACTCATATGGCATGTAAATATTTAGTCATCACCCTCTTAGTTCCAATGACAAGTAGTTGTGGGATGTAAATATCATCACCAATGTTTGGGGCATCATCTAGAGAAGAAAGAGTTTGAGATGTTGAAAAAATTTTTGCTATCTACACCTGCAATAGAAGACAATGCAATAAGCCACCTTTTGATGATGTAAAATGTGTTTTTAAAATATTTATATGTGTGTCTAACAATGTTAATAATATGAGCTCTTCTTATGTATGCAATATCCTATTTTATTTAATCATACATGGCAATAATCATAACTCATTTCTATGACATTGATTCAATAAACACAAGTCTTCGTTCAATCTTAGACATAGAGACATCTTGAATGCATTTGTTATAACCTTTGAAGTTATTCTTGAGAAGACTAAATAAAAGTGATTAAATCTTTGCCTAAACATATAATGGAAGCCCAAGAGATGACAAGAATATCACAGCATGTCGTTCCCATCCTTTCTAATTTCAAAATTAAACAGAATGCTTAGCTCACCTAAGTAAAGGAGCCTAAATGTAAAGCCCAACTTATCTATACCAACCCATTCAAAATTCCAAGAAAATCAGTAAGGGCTGATTGACAACAGGAGTCGGATGCATGCAAGCTATCACCCTTTGAGATTAAATTAAGATTTGCATTTTTGTATTCTTGTTTAGTCATGGTTGCCAATATTGCCATATAATGCATGTAAATAGGAACGCATGCATAAGATACCCATAAACATATGATTAACCTATGAAGAGAAACCCATGGCATGAATAAAGAGGCATGTTAAGGTGGGCTTAATACCAAGGAAGTAACAATAGCACCTTGTATACTTTGGTAAAGTCATGAGTAATCCATCTCTCATTTGATGATAAAAACTCTCCAAAGCCATCAACAATAAGGTTATGCATGATGCCTATATATATGGGTTAAAAGTACTCTTAGTGTTGTGTATTTTTCGCAAGTGCACAGTTTTACTTGTCGTACTTAAGATATCACTTCCACGATGAATGATAGTTAATGCTCACTATGTCTTAATCCCTATTTTATTTACAATTAATCAATATTTTAATTGTTACTCTAAACTAATAGTGGTAAACTACAACTAAAACTAATGATTAACCCTACTTTAAATTATGAACAAAGAAAACAAATATATATAATGATTTGGATTAGATGTGAAACTTGATAATTATTCTTTCAATCAAAACATAATTTTACAATGCAAGTAAAGTTGCTATGAATTTCTAAATTGCTCTGTCGATATGAAATAGAATGCCCAAATCATGCAAGAATTATTTCTAACTCTTAACTCTCATTATAGAATTATATTTTAATAATCACATATTTTAAGAATAAACATCAACCTATAACAATTATCATTATCATTATGGTTTCCCTAGTAATGAATTGACAATGAATTTCTAATAGATTTAAATAAGAATATATCTCTTGAACTATACCCTTACTTATAATGAACATTCAATTACTTAAATGTAAACAATACTATTAGAAAATTATACACTAAAAATTACTTTTATTAATTTGAATAACTAATAATTAGTATAATTATTCAAGTTCCTAAGAAAAACATCATTCAAAAAGTTACAAAGAAGAATAGACAATTGAAAGATAAATAAAAAGTTTATCTCTCAATCCTTTACTTATAAATGATTTCTTCTTCTTCTATGCTCTTCATTCACTTTAAAAGTTAGATTTCTCTATCTTTCTACACAAAAATAATTTCCTATCTCTGATAATTCATCTCCTTTCATCAAATCTTCAATGTCTTTTATAAATTCCTTCCAGAGCAACACAACTCTTCATGTACCCGTCTAGAAGTACACATCATTTGGTGAAGAATGATGTCTTTTTGAAGCACCTTTTGAAAATTAACTGCCTAAAAGCCCCCTCTGTCACACTTATGACAAGACATAGATATATCTCCTATGAAATTTCATTCTTCTTCTCCTCATATGTGGCTTTCTTCCCATGTTATGGCCATGATGAAACAACCACACAAAACATAAAAGATATCAAAATCTGAATAAAATAACCAAAACTAAACATTTATATCAAAATCTAAACATAAAACACTCACACAACATGCATTATTAAGCTCACATTAATTGCCCACACCTAAACCTTTGCTTGTCATCATACAAAAACTTAAAATTCAAGAAACAAAAATAAAAACGCAAAGCACAACAACACAACGTGATGGAGCCTTTATACCTTATAATTACTTTGTAAACAATTGAAATAACTTCCATCCCACAATACACCAGTCTATATCAATAAATTCTTAAGCAATATCATGAACCATCAAACTTTAAAATCCATGTACACCTAACTAAAGAATCTTGGGAATGCAAAACATAAGAATATAGACACCTTAAAAATTGAATTTCTTATAATATGTATTAATTATTGCAACTATCACATTGCCTAAAGTAACTCTCTCAAGGTAAACACTTTACTCACATCACTCAAGTATTTAGTAGGGTAGTGTTTCCCTTATTCCCTTGGTGCATCCATACATGCCATAATCTTGTAATTGAGTAAAAATCTCCACTACTAGCAAAAGCCAATGCACAAAATCAAAAGGTCTTAATAAAGGTTGTAACTTGGCTTAACTTAGGGTAAGATTATCTTTTGGTTATGTAACTTAAATTATGGAAAGTAAAAGCAACTATCACATCATATAAGACTTGCAAATTATAAAAGCATAGCATGATACATTTCAATTCTAAGACTTATTTCTTACTCAAGTTCCTTTTTTCATGTCCACAACTTTTCTTTTTTGTGTATTTTCTTTTTTTATTTTTATTTTTATTTTTCTTTTTGTTTTCTCTTTATTTTTTCTCTCTATTTATTTTATAATTCTATTTTCTCTCTTTTTTTTTTCTTTATTAAAGACATATAATTGATATGGGAACACAAAAAGAAGCATTATACATATAACTAAAGTAAATCATCTCAGATAACATAATAAGAACTAATCCTCCCATAATAGGGTGCAAAAAGAAAAGTTAAGCATTCAAAAATTGGATTAAGGTGATAATGTGCTTAATAATTAAGAAAATGGCTAATGGCTCAAAGTTGGCTACCTAAAGTCAAAAGGGTGATTTTTAAGCAACTTAAAAAGTTCATTTCTAATGTCCCTATCATTTTTCATGCACAACCTATACTAAATGTAGTCTTGAACATTACCAAAAACAAGTTCTAGAAAATATAGAAATATAAGAGCTCTCTTCAAGAAAAATATAAAACAGAGGCTCAAAAGCAATGCTTCATTAAAAGAACCAAAAATAAATACATAAAGAAAAACAACCTAAAAAAGAACCTACATTATAGTGCTTTGTACAATCATGACCCTCAATAGGTGCACATGCAATCTTAAAGCTCAATATCCAACAAAATTCCTCAAAAATTTCATTAACTAGACCAATAATTTCAAAATGCAAGAATTTTTAAATAAATATTCCCAAATATCAAAAAATACAAATTCTCCAACAATACACATACATAAAACATGCAAATAAAACATAACCTAACCTAGGTCCCCACACTTAAAGGACACAATATCCTCATTGTGTGAAAAAAACCAAAAAAAAAACATATAAAAAACGAACACACCAAAGTACAAAACAAAATAAAAATAAGTAGAGTAATAAGAAACTGGCATTATGAAGATCCACTAGGAGATCCTGGTAGAGAAGGCATGAACTCAATATGCTACTTCTTAAAAAGTGACATCAACTTTCGACTGATGCTCTATTGTCTATGCATCCAAACAAGGTGTGACATATGTATTTATGAAATAAAAGCAAGGCATCATTTTTAATAAGTCTATTACTGGAATTTTTAGGTTTAAAAGTACTCAACCAAGTGAGTTTTTTCCAAGTATCAAACGACACAAACTATTAAGGAACAAAAGCCTGACCATTCAAAGAAAATCCAAATAAATCATATATTTCATTAAACCCAAACATATATTCATCTCTTTCATGCCTAAACTTTAATTGATTTTTTCTTTCATCCACATATTACAAGGTAATAAAAAATTCTAAAGCCCATTCTCTCCTAATCGATAATTGCATATGAGTAAAAGATTCCCATTTCATTAATTTCAATTATTTTCCAAAATCTTGTGAAAGACCTAGGGTTTCTAACAAGTAAAAATCTATATACCATATACCTACTATTTCTTTTTTAGATAAAAATTCATATTTTTTACCTTCATCTTCATTAAACAATGGTATGGACATTTATAAAGTCGAGAAAAAACAATAAAACTTGATTATTACTATAAAGATAATGAGACTCCCTTCCTTTTACCCTTGTTTGAAATAGTCTTTTGATGAACCATGGTGAAATACAACTATTGATGAATAAGAAAAAATCAAAAACAAAGAAGAAAACTTGAAATTTGTAAGAAGAAAATAATGAAGAGGGAAGAAATTTGATGAAAAAAGAGAGAAAAACTTTAAAAAATGAAAGTTGAGAGAGAAAATTTAAGTTTGCAGATGAAAAGTTGAATTTAAAAAAGGATGTTAAATTGATGTAAGCGTTAGAAAACCCCAAAAATTAAAATTTTTCTTCCTATTGCGCTCGCGATAGAACACTAATTTTGAAGCCTCCTTATAAGTCGCGATTGCAAAGCCAGTCATGCTTATGATAGAAACCTAGGAACGAGTCAAGTCATGCTCACAACAGAGAGCAAATTGTGAAAATTACATGTGGGGTCGCGCTCGAAACATGAGTTTCTCTCGCGACATATACAAAATATGAAAAATCTTTAAAAGTTCAACAAAATGCAATTATGCTAAACACAAATAAATTCTTTGGAACACATAAAATTTTTAGTAACAATAAAAACTACATAAAAACATAAAATTAAACAATATAAGTAACTATACATTGAAATAGAAAGAATATTTAAGTAGAAATCAAGCCACTTTCATCAACTAAATCGAAAGAGATAAATTATTTTTTCTCTCCCATGGAATTGCCTTCCAAATAAACCTTACACCTCTATCCATCAGTCTTAAACAATTTCCCTTTATCCTTTTTTTATTCTAAGTATCTATGATTAAAAACTTGAGTTACTTCAAATGGATCACTCAAACAAGATTTAGGTTTTTCGGGGTACAACTTTAACCTAGAATTAAAAAGTACTTTGTCCCCTCCCTTAAAACTCTTTTTCTAATATGTGCATCATGCCATTTCTTGGTTTTCTCTTTATATATTTTAGCATTTTCATAATAACTAAGGCATAACTCATCTAATTCATAAATTTACAAACACCTCTTAGAACCAGCTACTTGCAAATCAAAATTCAAACCTTTAATTGCCCAATATGCCTTATGTTCTAGCTTAATTGGTAAATGACAAGCTTTACCAAAAATAAGCATATAAGGAGACATGCCAATAGGGGTTTTAAATGTTGTATGATATGCCCATAAAGCATCATCTAACCTATGTACCCAATCTTTCCTTAAATTTAAAACTGTCTTTTCAAAGATCCATTTCAATTCCCTATTAGATACTTCTACTTGACCACTTATTTGTGGATGATAGAGGGTAGCTACTTTATGATACATTTCATACTTATGCAATAATGAAGTAAAAGAATAGTTAATAAATTGCATACCTCTATCACTCATAATGGCCCTTGGCACTCCAAATCTAGAAAATATTTTTTCAAGAACTTGATTACCACTTTTGAGTCATTAGTTGGTGTTGCTATTGCTTCCACCCATTTGGATACATAATCCACTCCAACCAAAATGTAATTCTAACCAAATAAAGTAGGAAAGGGACCTATGAAGTGAATACCCCACACCTCAAAATCTTCCACCTCCAAAATGTTAATTAATGGCATATTATCTATTCTTCTAATATTACTAACTCTTTAGCATCGATCACATCGAGCAACAAAAGATCATGCATCTTGAAATAATATAAGCCAATAAAACCCACACTCAAACATACGAACTACCATATTAGTGCTCCCATTATGACCTGAATAGAATGTCGTATGACAATGAGTTAGAATATCAACATATTCCTTCTCACCTACACATCTTCGAATGACTCCATCACCATAAATTTTGAACAAGAATGGTTCCTCCCAAATGTAATGCTTAACATTTGAAAAGAACTTTTTCCTTTGTTGATGAGTCATATCTTATGGCAAAATACTTGCAGCAATAAAATTTGCAAAATCAGCATACCAAGGAGTAGTTAACTACTTTACTAACATCAAAACTTCATCGAGAAAAGCTTCATCGATCTCATTTGAATCCCCATAAGACCTTGATCATTCTCCAACCTTGATAAATGATCAGCCACCAAATTTCATATCCTTTCTTATCTCTTACGTCAATGTCAAATTCTTGCAATAAAAAACCCAATGAATATGTTGAGGATTTGTGTAAGGACCACACTAGACCACCCAAACTCTTCATTCTATAAGCTCTTTTACATAGAATACTCTATTTTCTTTATAGTACTGTTGGTTATCATTATTATTATTCACACATGCATACCTTAATATATTATGATAAAATTATAAAACATGATATTAAATATTTTATATAATTAACTCAACTGTTCTATTCATTAGTGTTCTTTAATACAACATAATAAATACAAGAAAAAATGAATTACAAATATAATTGACTCTCTCCTATCTCTAGAGTTGGCTTTACAATAGCAGCTCTTGTCCCAACAGAAAGCATATTGACTTTGAGTACTTACACGGATAAACACCCATGCTAAGCTATAAAGCTTAGTGGGGAACAATACATAGATGAACAACCACTCACAGTGATTGCTCTCAAGCACACAATAAACAATAATAATGTCAAGATATTAAACTCAGCATGCAAGAGTTATAATATAACTCATATAGCATAATTAATTATATAATATTACTGTATAAAGATGGATCATAAATAACTGATCAAGTATTTATCAACATTATACATAGACTTTTCAGTTCATACTGTGTAATGCCTGCTAAAGCCCTATGGGTGTGGATAACGGGTGCTGTGGATACCCGTAGGTATCAAATCTGTGGATACCCGAAGCTATCAAATCTATGGACCCATTGAGCCAGAACTATGGTCTCATGTAGAGACAAACTATGGACTCATAAGAGTCAGACTATAGCAGCTGCGACTGCAACCCTATAGGCATGCCTATCTATCCACAACCAAGTTCTATGTGCAGGCAAATAATCATATCTCATGTATCCTTTGATTCATAGTATACAATTTATCATATTGAATGATAAATCAAACAATAAGATAATATTCTTTAACTATCATGTCACAATCAAAAGCACATGTAAATAATCGATATAACCCAATCATATTCAAGTAAATACTTTCATGTATCTATTACTAAAACTTTATCTTTATATTACTTATACATTTCATATGTTTATGGTTGTGCATTATCATATACTTTGTATTTAAGGTAAACTATATGTTTAAGAAAGAATAGTTAATTTTATGCTTCACATGAGGTCTTAACTTTCATGTTTTAAACTTTGAAGGAGGGTCATGGTTACTACCAATTCATGGTAACCATGGCCAAGACATGATTTAGGGGTCACAGTTACTACCAAATTCATGGTAACCGTGACCTCAATGCACTTTCGGGTCTGGACTACGCCAGACTACCTCACGGTCATTACGAAATGAGTAATAACCGTATTCTATACTTTTTAAAGGGGTCATGGTTACTATGAAATGTTTAGTAACCGTGAGTTAGGTCATATTTAGGTTCTGGACTGAAAATGGGGTACCTCATGGTTACTATGAAAAACCTAGTAACCGTGAGGCCCAAATCGCCTAGAGACAGATTTTCTATCTCGACTTCTATGCCATTTTTGACCAAGAAAACATCATTTTTAGAGGAAGATTTCTTATAAAAAGTTGTAGATATATATTTATAGTTTCTAAAAAATTAAAAATAAACCCAATAAGAGCTATAAATCTCAATTTATGCACTAAAAACCGAAGACTGCTCCCAATGACAGGGACAGCAGTGAAAACCCAAATTCAAGCTTATTTTTATCTATCATCCAAATTGATTCAGATTTCGTGTGCTTCATATGAAATGAAGATATATGAGTATAGTTTCATATCCAAATGGAATTTCTCAATTCCAATCACTATAACTTGAGATATCATTAAAATAGTGAAGACTGGTCCAATGAACCCTAAAACAGTTTTTCCCTTATCTTTGTCACCCCTTCCTATTCCGATTTTCAATCAAGTCTAACCTCACTTTTTCATGATATTTACTTAATATAACATCAAATAATACTATTATTGCATCAAATACATGATAAACACACACACAAGCAAGGTTAAGTTCCCATACCTCTTTAAGCTTTAAGCTTTCAAGCTTTACCTTTTTCTCTCTCTCTTCCTTATCTTTCTCCTTCCTTTCTCTTGCTCTTCATCTCTTCTTGATCCTAGCCTTATGTTGCTGTAAAACACTTCTCTCTCTCTCTCTCTAACATCTATAATCATCTCCTCACTTAGAGCACAAAAGCACCATTAAGGAGAGGAGAAGAAAATGAAGGAGAAAAGAAAGAAAAGAAACAAACTAATTTTTTCTTGGCCAAAATGGCCGGCCACCATAAGAAGAAGAGGACCAATTTTGCCTCTTCACTCACAGCCAACCACTTGATCAATTTCTATTGGTTAATAATAAAAATCTTGGCAAAGTTCACTTTGGTCCCACTTTATATTTATAATTCTTACTTTTATCTCTCATTTTCACAATTTACATTTTCACCTCAAAACTTTTACTTTAACTTTTCAATTACATCCTTAATTTACAATTTTTCTTTAATTAGTCATATAATTAACTTTTGTCTCATGCAAAAATAATTATCTATCTCTCTTAGGGTACCATTTGGGGTATTACAATTTGCATCTTTCTTTGAAAACAAATATCTTAAAGCTACATAGTTAGTATAGAAAATGAATTTTGACCCCAAAAATATGAATGAAATTTATCACATGAAAACACTACAACAATCATCTCTTTTTCTGTTATGGTGTAATGATTAAGGACCAGATAACATGTGACTAGCATAGTAAATAACATGCAAGCATTTATCCCTATGTTAACCTAAAATAGAACTAATTGCTAGGTCACTAACATCACATGATCTCAAACAAAAAGAATCCAATCAGGAGAAGTTATAATAGGAGCACTCATAATAGCCTTTTTAAGATATTAAATGTTTCTATGCATTTAGTTTGAAAATGAAAAGGCACATCCTTCACTAAAAGATTAGTTAAAGGTTTAGCAATTAAAGAAAAATTTTTTAATGAATCTCCTGTAGAAACCTGCATAACCTAAGAAAGACCTAACACCTTTTATTGTAGAAGGTGGTGGTAACTTCTCAATCAATTAATTCAGTCTTAGCTCTATCGACCTCAATGCCTTTCTTAGAAATTTTATGGCCTAATACAATACTTTCTTCAACCATAAAATGACACTTCTCCTAATTAAGTACCAAATTGGACTCCTTACACCTAGACAACACTCTATCAAAGTTATGCAGGTGTAACTCAAAAGAGTCTGCATACATAGTTAAATCATCCATGAAAACCTCCATAATTTCGTCAATCATATCACTAAAAATTGCAGTCATACATCTTTGAAAAGTTGCTAGTGCATCACACAATCCAAATGGTATTCTTCTATAAATAAATGTTCCATAAGGACATGTAAAAGTTATTTTCTCTTGATCACAAAGGTAAATAAAAATTTGAAAATAACCCAAAAAATCATCAAGAAAATAATAATGATAATGACCAGTAATTCTCTCTAACATTTGATTAATTAAAGGTAAAGGAAAGTGATCCTTTATAGTTGTTGAGTTTAGCTTCCTATAATCTATACAAACCCTCTAACTCATGGTGGTTTGAGTAGGAATCAATTCTCTATTCTTATTCTTAACTATAGTTATGCTCCCCTTTTAGGTGCACACTGAATTGGACTAACCCATGCACCATCTGAAATTGGATAAATAATTCCAACATCAAGTAATTTTATGACTTTTTTTAACTACTTTTTCATTTTTGGGTTAAATCTCCTTTGCCTATCAGCTTTAGGTTGATAGCCCTCTTCCATGTGAATTCTCTGCATAGCTGCATTAGGGCTAATCCCTTTCAAATCAGAAATTTTCAACCTTATACTTTTAATTATTTTCCTAACAACTTGTAAAATTGCATTTTCTTGCATCAGCGTAAGCTTGCTAGAAATTATAATTGGCAAAGTACTATTATCATCAAGAAATGCATACCTTAAATGGCTAGGCAACTCTTTCAATTCAACAACCAAAGGAATTATAGTAAATGGTAGAAGTGGCTATTCATTTCAATGAAAAATCCCAGGTCGATGATCAAAGTGCTTCACCTCTTCTTCAGGCATTCATATAAGACCTCTTCGAGAGGCAGTTATCAAAATCCTCTTTAAGAGGCATCCAAAGTCTCCCTATGAGCACAAATTCCTCTTTGAGAGACCTTAAAATATTTTCAATATGTGATAGGTAACAAGCTCGTGGAGTAAGTGAAGATTATGTAGTGAGATTTTTATCGACAAGCCTGTATAGATCACCTCATCACCAAAACTTCACATCCAAAGAGATAACCACTTGCTTTAACTGAAGAGCGTTAATGCATCTGCAAGTTAACAATAAGCCATTTGCTTCATCGAAGAGGGTTAACATGCCTACTAGTTGATGATAAGCCACATGCTTCAACTAAAAAAGGTTAAAACATCGATAAACTAATGGTAACTATCTAATAAAGGAGAAAACCAGCTTAAATACGTGTCTCTATCTTTAACTCTAAACTTTGGCTAACCTAGACACTAGTGCACTAGCCTAACTAAAGTTAGGGGGAACTCTAGATGCTAGATCCTGAGGTGGCTCTTCATCAAGGTTACCTGATGAGGAAAATATTTCTCATAAATAGATAGGGAACAAAAGTGCCAATCTTTCTCTAAGATTTATGTTTTAAAAATGTTTTTGAGCTCTTATGTGGGTTTTAAATGTTTAAAGATCCTTTTTGGGTCTTTTTTCCTCTTTTCCCTTTGTTAGCAAGGTTAAAATAGGTTTCAGGTATTTAAAAAGTCAACAATCAAAGTCAAAGTCAAATAACATGAGTTAAGGGTGTGAGTCACTCCCTTAATTCATAGGTCAAGGCCATGACTCACCCCTTGGAAACCATTTTAACGTTTCTAAGAACATAAACAAGGAAAAAAGAGGAAATAAAGATCTAATTTCATGTTTATCGAGGAGGATTTCTTTTAGGTTTTTAATCATTGGATTTGGGATTTAAAAATATAGTTCTCTCTCTATCTCTCTCTCTCACACACACACTCACTCTATTTCTCAAAAAGCAAAGAATGAAAGAAAAAAAAGGGAAGAAGAAAGGCCAAAGGTATAAGGACCTTGTAATTTGATGGAACTAATACTGAGAGTAATATTTTTGAGTCCTAAATCTTGTGGATCTAGTGTTTAAATTGAGTTTTATTGTATAAATTTCATTTTCCATTTTTATAGCGTGATTTTGCCTAATTCTTGGTTCCTTTAATTTGAGCTTGTTTATAGGTTATTTATTATGATTTATGATATTTTTGCTCATTAATTCATGTTAACTAATTAAAAATATGCTAAAATTGAGATTTCATGCATTTTTATAATCATTGCTCATCATCTTCTCCATTTTGTTCAAACATTGGATTCCATGTTTTCTTGCTTTAATCTTGTTTTTCTTTAATAATATCATTTTATTCATGCATAATAATGAGTTTTGTGCCTTTTCCATGCTTTAAATTAGTTAAAATTGAGTTTTGGGAGTTTTTGGGCATCTATGGTGCCTTTTAAGTGGGTGGAAAATTTTATCGGTTGAGTTAGGGCTGTGACTTATGCAAGTCACACCTTCAGGCTATGACTCACATGAGTCATACCCTCAGGTCATGACTCACGTGAGTCATACCCTCAGGCCATGAGTCATACGAGTCACACTCCCAAGCCGTGACTCACTTTTTTCTCCTTTTTCCTCCCTTTTTGCTCCATGACTCACTCTTTTGGCCTTTCACATACACATGACTCACTCCCTTAGCCCATTTTTCACCCATTTCCCTTATTTTCATGATTTCTTATTTTATTTATTATTATTTTATTAAATTAATTTCTTTTGTTGTATTTATTCATGTGTTAGTTTGAAATTAAATTTATTTATTATTCACATTAATCTTTATTTACTATTTATTATTGATCCTATTATTATTAATAATATTATTTGCGATATGATTCACACAATATGTCCCATAATATTATTTATAAATTATAATTTATTTTAATTTATGTATTTTATTATTTGCATTTGTTTTATGTGAATTATGCATTTGCATATTTACACTTATGTTTAAGTCTCTATTATTATTATTATTATTATTATTATTATTATTATTATTATTATTATTATTATTATTATTATCATCATCATCATCATCATCATCATCATCATCATCATCATCATCATCATCATCATCATTTTAATTTGCAATTCATTTAAAAGCTTTAGCATGCATGTGCCTATAAATAATGCACGAATTTTCGGATGCATCATGCATTTTAAATATTTTGTCTAATTTATTCCATTAAGCTAATTATTTACCTAATTTATTTGAATTAACTAATTATTTATCTTTTATTATTTAATTTAATTCATTATTGACTCATATTGTCATTTTCTGTCCTTTTTAATGCACGTAACCCATTTGCACGTCAAGTTGGGTTAGAGAATTAGAGAATAAGGTGGATCGGATTAGCCTAGAATGTATTTCCCTATTCATTCATCATTTTAGGGCAATATTATTATTTTATACTTCTTATATAATCATTTGTAATAACTAGTAAAAAATGGATTTTCACATGATAATTGGGAAAATTCACACAATTATTTTATACTTAATAAACTGGATTTGTTATAAAATTGACCAATATCCACTTTTTATCCCAAAAAGCACACAAATTATTCTTTTACAAAATATACATAAGGGACAAATGTGCCTAAATCAATCCATATCCCGATTTATGCATGTTTTACTTGCATTATTATTCTTTCATGCATTTTTTCCATTTATTACAAATAAATGATTTTCCAATCGTTAAACTAAAAGCTGAGTAAATGACTATATACAAGTTTGAATGGGATTTTTCTATAGTAAATTTACCAATGTCTTGATTTTTATCCACAAAATAACATGTAAAATTAATAACTTTTTTATAAATAAAAAAGATTTTCTATTTGAAATTAATTGAATACGATTCTTTTCTATTTTGACCCCAAAAATATGAATGAAATTTATCACATAAAAGATTTTCTATTTTCTATCTCTCTCTCACTTTTCCAATATTTTATTAGGTGGAAACTCCATGATACCTGCCTTGTGGTCCCCAGCAAATTCCCTAATAGGTTGATCATCAACCATAGATAGGAATAAAATCTTCTCTATTGTGAAGTGACTAGTTTTCACAAGTTAAATGAACCTTGTCCGGTCATGAGCCCTAAAAGTGGGTTTTCAAGAGCAAACTAGATGCTTTTGGGGTTTGGCATGCATCACAATCATCATATCTCCTTATACAATAATCCATTTTTCTTCAACTCAAAATTAGCATTTATTATAATAAAAATGGAATAAAAGCTATTATATACAATTATATACTAGTATGTATAATTCTCAAACATTGAACAAAAGTTATTATGTGGACGAAAGCTAAATTCTTTAATTTAGATTAAAAAAGGCCTTTTGAATTTTAGCATCATCATGAACAAAATTGTCTCTGAGGACACTATCTAGAATAAATATAACAAATGAGAATAACATAAAGGATAAAATATCAAAATCACCTTAAACAAAAGCAGTAGATGAAACAAATCATCATATTGTTTCAATTAATTTTATTTTATTTTTGGACATTATCATTGTAGATGTTATTTAAAAACTTCACTGCCTTTGGTAGTTATTGAATCCCAATGCTTGTTTTGTTTTAAGTTAATAAAAATATGCCAATACATGCTAATGGATGCCGAAATAATGGAAACATTTTATTTTTATATTCCTAAGGGGTATAGATATACATTACATATTAACAATAGAGAAAACCTCCACACAAGGCTTGAGTGATCTTGAGAACTATAACTTTTGAAACACAAAGTTATCACACCGACAGTTCATATTAATATTGGCATAACATTGATAATCTAAGTAGAACACTTATAAACAGACTATAAATATGAAATGTTACAAATTAGAAGATATTGCTGCCAAGAAAATGACCACAGTATCACAAATTATTATTATAAGTAGTATTTTCTAAAGGTAAAAACATACTTGGAACAAATCTTTAATTCCAATCATGCAATAGCAATTGCAAGGATTCCTAAAAGTGAGTCAACAAAACACAAAATGACAAGGTTTTATATCACATTTTTCTATTCCCTTCTTTATTCTTTTATTCTTAGTAAAAAACATAAAAAAAATCAAAATATATAAGAAAGATTCCTTCCAAATGTGAAAACCCAACCTGCAGCATTAGGTTCCTTAAAAAGAAATCATGAAGAACAAAAAATCACAAAATTGCTTACCCATTTCGCATATTATATGTGACTAGATTTTTTAAGTGTCCTCCATGTTACATTGCCCCTTTCACTATCTCTGCTCGATATCAATGGCCAAAAGAAACCCTGGCCCCTCACCTAAATCATTGCTGCATAACATCGTTGTGACTTGCAATCAATCGCAAAAGACAATGAAGCAATTGCAAATGAACCAATCAATAAAAGGGAGAAGGAACCAATTAATAAAGCGAAGAAGGGCATAAAGAAATAAAAGAAAATAAAAAATGACTAGAGGGTGAAAAAGAAAGATAAAGGTGGGGCCAATAGGTTGGCCTCCAGTGGTGGGTAGCATTGAGTGGGTGAGGGGATGGATTAGGACTCCTGTGGGTTTGCACTTTACATAAAATGAGTTTTATGGGTTTGTGTGGCTTTCCACCTTTTATATTGTTTTATTTTAATAAAATAATTGAAAATTATTTTTGGAGGTAAATGGTTTAGAAGTCTTGCTATTTTTTTAAAGCCATAACGATCGAATTTTGAGTTTATTAACAATCGAAATTAAACCCCTCATTAAAGTTTGAGCTCTAACAATCGGATTTGTAACATCCATATAATGTAAATATCATAATGCAATATAAATATAAATTTCACATAATTCATGTACAAAGCACGGTCCAACTCCAACATGCCATATACAAACACCAGAATTTATCACTATTGCTATGTGACTTTGACCAATCTAGTGCCTGTCCCTTTGAGTAATGACTTATATCTTCTAAAACCTGCACACACCGAAAAGCTACACACTTAGCACATGATGCTCAGTGGTGGATACCCAACAAATCAATTTCACAGTACAAGTATGCAAGTAAAAAAATTCCTTTCATTTCTTTATTTCTTTCATTTAAATATCATAAAAAATTCTAATTTACTTGAGTTGACTTCTTTTGCTTCCTGTTCTTATATGTCTTATTTCTATCATGAGTTGTCCATTTGTTTTACATATATGTGCTCTTTTGAAAATTCCTTTTTGTTTTTCTAATTGTTTTGATATTTACTACATTTTAGTCATTTAGTTGTATACTCTATGTTTAATATGTAATTAACTTATATCTTTTCTTCATATTTCAGTTTTTAGTTCACTACCTATTTTTCTTACCTAGTGTACAACCTTATTTTGTTTCACTCTTATCTTTGGACTATTTGCATTTTCCATAATTCAAACATCTGTCTCCAATATGCTATTCATAATATAATGATATTTTTCATCATTTTCGTTGGACTTATGATTACCGTATTCACTATCTAGATTTCTTCATGATTTTTTTTTTTCATTTTCTTATGCCATCTTTCCTTTTTACTCTTAGTTACTTAATATTATATTTTATTCTACAATTTCCTCTTTAACTCTTTCAATTACTATTAAATTCTTGTTTTCACATGTTTAGGTCTTTTTCATCCTTAATTTCTCTTTTTAGGGCAAAATTCCCATTTGATCCCTATACTCCCTTTTTAATACACATTTGATTATTTGTCATTGACTTAGCTCTTTTTATTTCCTTTTTGGTCTAGTTGGAATTTATCTGTTATATGCATCTCATACATAAGCGAAATTTAAATTTTTTTAACCAATAGATTTGATCTTGCCATGAATTTACAATATACATATTAATAGGAATAAGAAAAATCACCTTTGATTTTTGTTGAATAGTTGATTTTCCTTCTCATCGGGTTGTCGCAAACCACAGTGTCCAAAATCGAACACCTCCAATGAGTAATCAACACTAGAGAAGGATTGAATGAAACAACTAAGGAAGAAAACAAGGGCTGGCCGAAATTCCCTAGAAGCTAGCAAGGGAAGTGACGGCTAGGGTTGAGAGAAAAGAGAGAAAATATTTTCTCTTAATTGTTCATACTTAACCCTAATACCCTATCACTTGGATTTTTATAGTTCGGTTAAAAATCCAACTTCATAATAGGATTGGGTTCTTTAAAATTTCTAGAGAAATATTAATTGGGCTTTTGGAATTATTAATAATTTATTTGGGCTCAATTAAATCCAATTTATGCCCTTTCACAAAAGACTATGCACAAAACCCACAAACTAGGCCCTTTATATATATACGTAGATTTAATTACCCAAATGAATTTCAAATCAAACCAAATTAAATATGTAGGATCCATAACACTTATGAAATATATTTAATTTATTTTGGTACAAGAATTAGACCTCTAAGGCCTTCTGTTTGTAGTTGACGTGTAACCCTTCCTCTGGAGGGTTTCTGCGCCAACTTCACTTCTTTGGGCCTCTTTAATTCTTCCAATGGATCTATTAATTATTATATCAGTCCTATAACACTTATAGTCCAATAATAATTAATTATAAAATACATTATTTCAATTAGGTCCATTTTACAGAACATTTCTAAAAAGTTCTGCGAACAATTTTACTTGATCATAATTACTTAAACTCTTTAATTAATTATTCTCTTATTCACTTCTCTATCCCCATAATAATATCAAATATTATTATCCTTGTCATTTTATCATTTTATCTTTTTCTCTATATGTGTGTGACCTATTGGGTTCCTATCTATATTGGCACTATAATATGTAATTGTGAGTTCTATTCAAAACTCACATGATTTAAACTCCTTTAAATCATTTTATCAATCCCTATTAATATTTATGATACATTATTATACAAGTCATGATTGGCCTCTAGCTAGGCATGATGACTACCCAAATGTCAGGAAAACCAAGTGGTATGACTATACCCTTCCATAGAACAGTTACCGTGCAATTACTCCTTTCACCACTCTTATCTCAATTAGATTATGAGTATGAATTTCTGCCAACTCATATAAATCTAATTATGTATGTTCTATTAATTTAACCATTGTTCCCAAATTGCCCTTCATAGATCTCTATCCATCTTGGCATATTACTCTGGCCAGAGATTCTCTAAACAAGGCAATTATTAAATCATGCGAGATAACTTCCCTTAATAAATCTGGGATGGTGAATCCTTTGTCAATCACTCAACTATCTTCAAGTAGGTCATGATATATCCAACCTCTTAACTATGTTCACCCCCAGTTGGAAGTAATCAGTTATGGAGTCAAAGTATGCCACTTGCTACTTAAGATAACTTTGGTGATCTCAAGTCTAAGGATACTTGCACAACCACTATGAAGAGATTCCTCACTGACATAGATTTAATATCCATGTGAGGATTCTCTTTGTAGGTATCCAATGAACTTGTTCTTCTAACAAGCATCCACATGTTAGCTTTGATTATCTTTTATAATCACAGTTATGAGAATCACTACTTGAACCATTAAAGAAGTATAACAAGTGCTAGTCTATCCGAATTAATAATGTCCTATCTTGTTAATTCTATGACTAAGGATATTTAGATATTAACACATTTGCATGCAATAGACACCTCATATCATGAACACTTTCATGATTGCCTTTGTACTGTGTTTATAATATCAAGAACTTCATTTATTAATTTAAGATTTACAAACTCATGTATTTAAACATAGCATTAATAAATGAATAATGCCTTTTATTAAGAATATAAATTCATACATATGAAATTCATCCCTTTTACATGGGCTCTAGGGCATACTCTCTAACAAGTCTGTATTCCATTATAATCCCAATGTACTTGTTAGTCCTCAAATTATATCCATGTGGTGGCAATTTATGATTTAGTCTCTACATGGTGACAAATTACAATTTAGTCATTCCTTTATTTTGCTTTTTCTTTTATTCTCATATAATTCTTACTTAGATGGAAAATTACCATTAGGTCCCTAAACATTCTTTTTATCATATTTAACTTTGTTTAACCTCAAATTTGATCCTTTTACTTCCTTTGACTTTTATTTCATTTTAATTGTAAAATTTGTAGTTTAGTCCTTGTATTTACCCATGAAGTGGTAAATTATAATTTGGTCCCTAAAATTTTCACTAATTATAGTTTTGCCCTTCTTTACTTATTTGACTATTTTAACCTCTTTAATCACATTTTCATTGCAAATTTACAATTTTGCCCTCATTTTATCATGTAATTACATTTTTACTCTTCCTTAATCTATTAATCACATTTTTCACTTAATTTATTATTTTTATCACACGTGTCAAATCTTTTATGCATAATTTACATTTTAATCTTTATTTTCTAGCATATTTATAGTTTTGCCCCTAGTGGCAACTAGTAGACATCTTCAAACTGAATATGCAGGATGAGAACAGTATGATTGAGTGTATATATTATATGACTGTATATATGAGGTGACTATTTAAGCGTAGCCATCCTTCAGTATGTGTGAGGTGACTACTTAAGCATAGCTAACCCTCAATAGAAATCTGATCTCATGATGCTACCATGGTATATGGGTCCCTATGGCTAGCCATTATATCATATATTCTTGAATTACCTATGTTCATTGAGGGTAATTATTTATTTCACCTTATATTGTATTTTTATATAATTCTTTGTGTCATTCCCATTATACCACATATCATGCATTCTCTTTTCTCATTCATTCATCATTATCACATATGAATTAATAATAAACATGGTGAATATCATTTAAACTTGATGAAATATGCCATTTTCCTAAGGTTCACCATTCGGCCTCATCATGAACCTTTTCATACAATGTGATTTCTCATCATTTCTCATGCCATATATATTTCTAAGATCACTTTATGTATTCATATGTTGATATACATCTACTTTGCATTAGTAACCCTTAGTTACATGTACCATATTATGTTCACTTATATAATATTATGTCCATGTGTTATTTTTAGTTCTAATCAATCATGTTGTGTTTACTCATCATTATTTTATGCATTTCATGTTTAATATGAAAATAATCATCAAATTATTATATGATACAACATAGGTTACCACTCAGTCACTATTGAATATGTGTGTATAAATTTAATTAATTCATCTACACATTCCCAACATGTTTTTCATGCATATTAAGCATAATTCTAACCTTGATTTAATTTAATTCCTTAATAAACATTATTTTTATTTTCTTACATAATAGGTTTCATAACTAAAATAATGTTTCTAAACATATTTTCTTACATTTAATATCACATATCGTATTCTTGTTC
The DNA here is from genome assembly GCA_037975025.1 of Excoecaria agallocha. Taxonomy (NCBI): domain Eukaryota; kingdom Viridiplantae; phylum Streptophyta; class Magnoliopsida; order Malpighiales; family Euphorbiaceae; genus Excoecaria; species Excoecaria agallocha. Next base: position 23,196,759 of record CM075814.1, on the reverse strand, counting down.
TCTCAATTACATTAATCTATCGTTAATTGAAAATTAACTGACATTTACTTAATTTATTCATAAGGAACATAATAGGTTAAGCAACTAACATGTGATTCCTAATCATGTTTTCTTATGTTTAACATTAAATGTTCTATTATCCAACATTTAATTTCATTAATTTACCATTTATTTGATTTAATACTCACATTACATAATTTTTCTTAAAGTAACATAATGTCTCTTTATGACATTTTCTCACCTTTAATCATAATTTCATGCAATTTCTCATACTAGTCTCATTATTTCACATCTAAATTCATTTATGTACCATCAATTAAATGTTTAATCAACTTATTTCAAAATTCCTAATTTACATAACGTTAAATATATGAAATAAACTAGTTTGGATATCCACATACCTTTTTTTCAAGCTCTCATCCATGATTTCTCTTTCTTTTTCATTATTTCCTACCATTTTCCCATTGGTTCCACTTGTTCTCCCTTAGAAATCGATATTGGTTGAATTTCTACATGTCTCTTTTCTCTAATTTTTTCATCCATAATTCAAATTCAACCTAAAATATGAATTTTTATATCAAAATCTGTCTAAAAATCTATTTAAAATATTAAATTATCACTAAATACAATCACTTGAATTTTTAGTCTAACCTTTTTCTTCATAATTCCATCCATTTTCTCCACTCAAAATGAGCTTTAGAGATGGTTAAGGATGAATTTAGTACTTTAGATTTGTTTAAGACATGAAATTTTGTAGGTTTTTGTAGAATTATGTTAGAAAAATAAAAAAATGGAGGAAGAAGAAGGGTATGCTAGAATGGGGAAGAATATGGGTGATTTTTCTAGAGAAATATGATTTTACTCCCTTATATACCCATGTCAATTGGGAAAAATTAGGCCCAACCACATTTGTCCAACCAATTGCCCAATTTCACTTAAATAACACACTTTTTGGCTTAATTAATTCCTCTACTATTTTCCTTGCTTAATTTTTGATTCCAAGTGACCCTAACAAAATTTATTATGATATTTATTCCCTTTAACAATTTGAAAATGCTCTTTAACTCCTCTAATTAAATTAACCTCAATTTTTAAATATTTTTTAGATACTAATGTTCCCCTTATTAGAATACTTTGAAATTTTTCCTTGCATGCACAAACATATGTAGGAGGGTTTGTATAAAATTTCAAGTTATTTCAACATCATTTCAGTATACTTCCAGCTTCGAAGGCAAAATCAGCAAATTCGAGACCTAAAAATTTAAAGTTATCAGGAAAATTATTTTTTACTTTCAAATATTAATTTATATTATTTTTAGTAGATCTAGGAAAATGGATAATTTTTAAAGATCTGTGGAATATTTTAGAGCCTGATAACTTACGATCAACCCTTTTACGATACAAAAGAAATCCTTCACTGTATGTTTTAGTGACCTATTTGGACTCAAATTCTCCTTAAATTGTACCACTAAACTACATTTATTACCTATTTTCTCATCTAATAGTTAAGTATAACTTCCCATCAAGTCACCCATCGTGGTACTACCCTGGACTTTGCACGTTTAACACTTAAGCACTTCTAAATATTATTATATTATATTGTTGTAATCATACCAAAAACTATCCCAGAGTTACTACTCATGCTCTATAATATACTATTCATGTGAGATGAAATTTTAAGGTGTTACATGATTAAATTCCCTTCGTTGGTTGTATCTTTTCACTACAGGATTTTTATCCCTTCGCTAAATTTTGGTAATTAAAACTCAATTTTCTTGTAGTGTCAAAACTAACTTCCTTTAATCATATGCTACTTCTTAGAGAAGAGAAACAACATATGTGACCCTTTATTCAAGTGGACCTTGAATTTCACCAAATACCCTTTCAATTTTCGCTAGCAAAAACTCACCTTTCTATGTTTTTTTCCAAATTAATGCCCAAGAATTCTTCAACTCCATGTTTCCTTATAGCATTAATGGGAGCTTTTGGGGTGATTTTTCTTTTTAAAATTTAAGCTATATCTTGGAAAATCTTTATCAATGGTTCTTTAAGGATAGTTATAGGTACATCACCCCTATGAAGCCACTGAAAGACTAGAAGCTAATGGATTTGTTTGCCTTGGGAGATTACTCTCAATAGTCTCTTCTACTCCTTCCTTGATTCTTCTATGATCTACTATCTATAAGGAATAGGGACATCTATATTAGGCTAACACATATAACTATTCATATTTATATATTCCTAAACTCTTATGTTCCGAAATTGCCTAAATTGATCTCTGATACCACTAAATTTGATACCCTCTTTAACAATTGTATAACCCTATATAAAATCTCATAACTCTAATGCCAACCACTCATATCATATTATTTAGTCCTTGCATTCTTATTGATTTATATGGAGGTTACATTACAATGTGCATATAAAATTCATTATTTTTCATATAAAACCATAGTCTTGTGCTTAGTCGTGTTCAACTATTTGCTTACCATAGAATTACTTTATCTATAATTAACCACATACAATAGTAATTATATTTTCATTTCAATATTGACAAATGTAAATTTAATTCATGTTAAAATCAACATTAAACTCATCTATTGATATACTACAACCATTTGCATAATGCTCATAATACAACACAAAAGAAATTATATTACATGTAGTATATGCATTTGAAAAAGGTCATACATTACAAAAGTCTTCAGAATCCTATTTTTTGGCCTTTCGTATTGCAACTTATCCTTATATTGAACTCCTATCCTTCTCACCTATACGAATTAGCACTGGTTTTAAGCTAAAAAGTTTTATGGGAAATTATAATGCCATAAGATATGCCCTAATGGTATTCTTGTATGTTTAGGGTAAATTAATGAGTGAACAATAAAGGTTAAGAACAATAAAGTATAGTAAGGGATATAATTGGTATTAATTTAAAAGATTTGACCAATTCGGTAAATTATTAGCATTGGAATTTTCATGTTTAAATAATTATGGGATATGAAATAACATTCAATTAGAGGTGGAATTGTATGTATTTAAAATAAAATAAAAGCAAAATTTCACCAATTACAAACTAACACTTGGCCCAATGAGAATTTGACATTTGCATCTTCTAGAAAGGGGGAAAGGTGTACATATATAGAATGGACAAATGGAGACCAACCAAAAAGGGTTGAAATTATAAAAATTTTACTCTTTTCTCTCTTTTAAATGCACATAAATTGATCTTTAAGGAGGATCAAAGAAGAGAAAATAGGAAATTATGCATAATCAAGTTAGAAAGTGGAAAAACAACCAAAGAGAAGGGTTTTGGTCCTCTTATAAGGTATGGGAATCTTTTAATCCTTCTTATATATGTTATATATGATTTGAATTTGTATTTAAATGAATTATAACATGATGATGTTGACAAAACTCGAGATTAAAATTAAATTGCATATTGAAGCTTGATCTTAGTTTTAGTTGATTAGTTAGTGAAATTTTACGTGAAGACACCATAAACTAGTTTAAGTATTATGGATATAACCCAACACATAAAACTCCAAATTAAGCGATTCTAATTGAAAATGAAACTTAAGACACATATCTAAAAATGTCTATAAGAGACCCAAACCTAATTCTAGTTTGATTTTGCCACTATTTATGAGCAGCTTATGATATTTTGTGTATAACTCATGAATTACAAAACCAAATGGAGTGATTTTTTATTACATGAAAGATAGAGACATATAAAAATAAAATTACAAAGATTATTTGGTCTAAATCTTGCCAAAAATATGTTAAAATGCAAAATAATGTGAACTAGAAATCCTATCAAGATAACCAAGTAAGTTTTGAGGGCCTTACACCTGTTAGGGTTTCCTGACAGCTGTGAAGATGCATTATGGAATAAAATTTTCATCCCGAGATGACCCACATTGCTATCATGAATATGTGACCACCGTGAGTTCCTTAATTTTAGCTAAAATGCAAGTTTCTCTCACCCAGAAGTCCTTAAATTGCATCCAAACTTTCTCTGATGCTTATGGAAACTTTGCCAATACCTAAAAATAAAAGAAATATTCTCTATCTTGTTTAAATTAGGTGATTAAACATTGAATTTTAAAATTAAATATAATACATGCCAAAGGGAATTTCATTCACATAAATAGTTTATATGCCTAATTATTCCTTACTTATATATAGTACGACTATAAAAGTTTACATACTAATGTTATGAATATAATTATGTAGAATTTGACATGTTTTATATTTAAATAATGAATATAATTAAGTAAAATTGTGACCTTACTCAAATATCATAAAAATTGTTAAGGCATGACTTAGTAACCTTGAAATGTGTAACATTGCATTAAATATGAAAATGCATAAGGCACATGTATGTTGATTTACATGTTTATAATGAATTATAATGAAATTAATATTAATATAGGCTTATGCTATAGGTAAGTGAACATGCGCACAAACAATAAGAACATGGTTAAGAAGGATATATGAATATGTAGGTGAAATGTATCAGCATGTGTGTATATGCGTGCGTGTGTACACACACACATACATACATGCATGCATACATACATACATACATACATACATACATACATACATACATACATACATACATACATACATACATACATATATACATACATACATACACACACACACATATATACATACATATATACATATATATATACATACATACATATGTATGTATGTATGTATATATGTATGTGGGTGGGTGTGTGTGTGTTATATATATATATATATATATTAATATTATAGAGTTTTTACTTACTATTTATGAGTTAGCATATTAGAATATATTTTTTTTATCATTTTTAAAATTTTAAATTAAATATTCATTTTAATTAATCATATATTTAAAAGTTTATATTATTCTACGATAATTAGCAAAAAGAGCTAAAGTTAATTCTTCTATTGTAATTATTTCACTTTTTAAATTTGCTAATCTAGGTTTAAGTAATTTTACTTCTTCTAATTCATTTATTAAATGGTCTGTATTTTTAATCTTCTTTGTAATATTTTCCATAAGATTTTATTATCCTAACGATATTTTATTAAGCGTATTATCTAATCTATATATTAAATACTCATTACATTATATTGTATGATTATATGTTTCTAATAATTCATGCCATCCCACCATTGGTCGTGATATCAATTCTTCTATTACAATTACTTCACTTAATAATTTTTCTTTCCTAAACTTTACTAATTTTAGTTATGTTGTAATTCTCTTTTTCAATAATCAATTATTTTAAATAACCTTTTAATATTATCCATATTATTATTAATAATCATTATTTGATATATTTAATAAATTTAATAATCTCATATTATGATTGATAATCATTATTTGATATATTTAAAGATTGAGAAAATGCTCTACTGGAATATTTGGAACAAAATCTATTAATATATAAATTAAATTCATTTTCATATAAAAATCCTTACAATTGCAAAATTAATCTAAATCTAATTTTTCATGTTTTTCAATTAAATATTATTTTAAAATTATTAATTCTTTTTTTTAATAAAAATATATCTTTATCATTATCAAAATCAATTGCATAAAATCCTTCTAAAAGTTTATCTTTACACCAAGGCATGTTAAAATAAAATACCTGATAAATCATATTTTGATGATAATTCTAAAGATAATTTATAAACAAGAGGAGTGAGATAAGAAGGATAAGGAAGGGTATAGGAAGGAGTATAAGTACATGCATTTAAAAATATAAGTTATAGATCTAAGGTTTTATTGCAAAAAGAGGTAGATATCACAAGAGGTTTCCTATTCTTTTCTTTAATCTTGAAATTTTTATTTTGCTCTCTCTGGTTGTTTCTCTAAATTGATGAGAATATCTTCTTATATAGAGGATAAGTAGGCTATTAAAGATAAGAATGACTTATAATCAAAACTGTTGCAGATATGAGGGAATTATTATAGGTGAATGATGACTTACTTTTATTGATTCATCTTCTTTTGATAATTGAGTGAGAATGATAACTTGGTTTTACTAATAGTGATCTCGGTCTAAAATAATTGCAAATTTTTCATTTTTTGATAAAGGAGTGAGAATAATTATCTACTTTTAAGAACAATGACCTTTGTCAAAAATCTTATATTGTTGATAATCTTTTTGATGTTAATGGAAAGTAGTTTATCAAGGAACATGTTGAAAATTTTTTAAAATTACTTTTTAGCTAATTTTTATTTTTTATAATTCAACATTTACGTATGGATCTTGGAAATGTTTAAAAGTTCATTGAGGAGGAGTGTTGTTTTCTGACGAATTACCTCTTTTAGCAGAAATTCGATTAAAAATATTATTAAATTCATCTTCTAAGGTAGTTGAAGTTAACAAGTTCATAATCTGACTTTTATCTATTATAAAGCTTGATTGAGGAACTGATAAGGGAAGAGTAGGAGCTTTTTGATCACAAAAATTGATGACCGCATGAGTATCTACTCTTTTAATCTCAAAGTTATCCCACCATTTTATTCTGGATTCTTTATAAAGAATGAGAAGCTAATTTGCTTGTTTTGATATATGATAAGTCCATGATACAATCCAAGGAATCATAAAAATTGCACAAAACTTTACAAATTTATTTGAAGCATTTGGCTAATAGTAGGTTTTGAATTTATTAAAGGCTTTTTTTGACAAGGAAAGGAATTGCTTCTAATATTAAACCAAAACAGCTAAACCATCTGATAAACCAATTGGGAAGAATACCGCCAAATTTGTGCAAAAAATTAAAAAACTAAGAGTGTTTAAAATTCCTTAAATAAAATGCCTTAAACCATACTTCCTGATAATTCTAATAACTATATACCATTCTAGCTGGATATTAGGATAATGTCTTTAAAAGATAGGTTCTATGTCCTTATTTTGATTGTGTAATAACATTTATAATTTTTACCTTACTATAAGTAATTTTATCTCTCTTTCTTATATCATAATTATGCTCTATTTCTATTGATCTAGTATCAACTAAAATTGCTTCATAAAACTCTATTGATTTACTATGATATTCTTAATGAAAATGCCAACTATTAGTGAAAATAAAATCAATTAGCTTATAAAAACTTTAATTTTCTGATAGGTTGATTTCTTATGGTTTTAATACTTTGATGAATAACCTTTTCTCATTCATAGAATAATTAGAAGAATTTGTAGTTAAGGATGGAGAATGAGAATTTATAATAGGAGAAGAGGGAGAAGAAGGAGAAGCAAGAGCAGAGGAATATGGTTTAGGGGGAGCTAAAGGTGAAAAAGCTTAAGGTCATAGAACTAGCGAAAAGGTTGGAGGAGTAATTGGGATATTTTATTGATAATTTTTTGATGATAATGTAGTTGTTTTTCAAAACTCTTTTATTTGAACTCATTTTCCCTATAGAAATTCATGAGAAAGAAAATAAAGTGAACTATTATCTTTTCTATTGATAAATTCTATGTTGAATCAAAATTGCTTAATAAAGCCTACCATCTTGAAAATATTTGTTTAGAAAATAAATTTTTAACGTCCTTTTCTAAAATATATTTTGCTAATAAATAATCAATTCTTAATAAAAGCTTTTTCATATATAAACCATCTTCAAATTTTTTAATATATAAAACAATGCTCGATATTGTTTTTTATAGTAGAATAATTCATTTAAGTTTAATTCCAACTCCTTAAATAAAATCTTACTCATTCTTATTTATTATGTTCTTTTCCTTTTTGTTTTAAAATTTCTCCATATCTTATATTAATAGCATCTGTTTCAATTATTAGAAAAGCTTCTGGATGAGTAATATTCAAGCATGGAAGACTATTGACTTTTTTCTATAATTTCTCTTACTATATTAGTATGTTTTTTTATCCAAGGTTTAGGTTTCTTTTTTAACCTGTTATAATTTTCCTAAATCTTTGCAAAAATCATGTATATAATTTAAACATCTTAAAAATCTTTGTAATTTTTTTATCTTTTATTTTATCTAAAAATCCATAAGTAAATTCTAAACTTTGATTTATTGGCTTTATAGTTTCTTGATCTATATCATATCCTAAAAACCTAACTTTAGTTTAAAAAAGTTTCATAGTGTCCAAAAGGAACATTAAATCATGTTTTATATCTATCTTCTTCGTTAACTTGGATTTGCCCAAAACCTGATTTCATATCAAATTTTGAAAAAATATTTGCATCGCGCAATTTTTTAATAATTCTCATTTATATGGCATGGGATATCTTATCCATTGTCAAACTGCATTTAATGGTTTATAATTTATTACTAATCTAGGTGTTCCTCAATATATTTCAATTGCATTCATAGCATAAAAGGATGAACAAGACCATTGGGATTTAGAATCTCTTATTAGTCCTTTATTTTTTAAATTTTGTATTTCTTTTCTACAAAATTTTTCTAAATCTACTGAAATTTTAATAGCTTGAGATTTTGTTGGAATTTTTATTTAATTGAAGTCTTTTATATAAGGTAATTTTACTATATGTTGTTTTCTATTCCAAAAAGCATTAGGAACTGGAGCACAAATTTCTTTTGAAAATGTATTTTCAAATTCTTTTATTTTTTGCTTTATCTCCAGACTATCTAATTATTCTTTTATTCATTTTCCTTTTATTTTGCGAACTAAAAATTAATTTTTTTTATTTTTTATTAAATTAATATTTTGAATATTTTTTCTTACTTGACTAAGTTCTCTAAAAATTGTAGGAAATGCAAATTCAAAAAGATTTTTGTATCTAATATTTTTGTTTTAATTCCATTATCGCATACTTGAAAAGGATATAATAAAAGGTTTCTTAATATAACTCCTGAATTTAAATTTTTTACTAAAACTATATGAGTTTTAAAACAATATCTTTTATTACAAATTTTGACTTTTGATAATTTATAATTAATTATTAATTATTAATTTAGATCCATCAGTAGTGCCTAATCTTTTTGAAGTTTTTTCATAATACTTAGTTGGAATTAATTATTCTTGAATACAATTCTAATATGCTCCACTATCTATTAAGGCTATTGTTATTAAATGAAAATCATCATTCATAACTATTTCTAGTTTTACATACCACTTTTGATAATTTACTTGAGATATACTATTAATATATTCATCTTGTGAATCGCAAATAGTTATATTAGATGATGATGTTTATCTTCTTTTACTAAATTACTAAGGCTGACATTTAAACTTTCTTCTTTTTATAAATTTTGCACTTTTCCATTTAAAATATTTACTTCTTATTTTAATATTTTAATTTTCTTTTCAAGGTCTTGTATAGTAGATTCATTTTTTACTTCAAATCTTTTACATATTTCTACTAAATTATATGGTGTAAAGTCTTTCTTTTCTTTTGTACTTATTACTTCTTTTAATCTGAGTAAATAATTTTTTTCATTACTATATCATCTATTTTATCTATTATATCTAACAATTTTTTTTTTCATTACATAGCATATTTATATTATTACATTGGCAAGGTCTTAAACAAGTATAAAATTTTGCTTCACTATTAGTACCCATTAGTTTCAGATTCTGCACTTATTGCATTTAAATCATTTTCTAAATAATCAATGATTTTTCTTCACTGCTAGAGGTTTCATTAATTATAATTTTTGCTATCTTATTTTTAATTCCTTTGAGATATCTAAATTATTAATACATTTTCTTACCCTACAATCTTTTGAATAATATTCCTAATTTCCACATTTATAACAAACTATTATATCTTTCTTATTTTTCTCAAGTTTCGATTTTTTGTATTTTTGTTTTCTTTTAATTAGTTTCTCTTGATTATAATTTTGTTTTTGTTTATAATTTATTTTCTTATGAATATACCTTTTTTTAGGTTATATTTTTCTTTTAGTAGAAGATGGAGCTCTTGTCTGTAGGCAACCATATTGTTCACAAAAGGATCCTAATTCTTTTCTTCCAACCATCCTATTTTTTTTAATTTTTCTTTAAGTTTTAAACCAATACAAATTGCTAATCCTTCTATATTAATAATATTTATGAATTTTTCATAACTTAGTTCATTATATGGTATTGTAACATTATAGTTTGTTTTTAACCTATTTCTAGTTCTTTCTGCAAACAACTTTGGTAATACTGCTATAAATCTTTCTTTCCAATATGTACTATTAAAATATATTTTAGTCATCACTTTTGTTAGGAATAAATCTTTATACCATCTAAAATCTTGTAATTTTGGACATGTTAAATTTTGAAGAATTTCTTAACTTATTTCCTGATATAGACGAGGATCACCTATAAAGTTTTGGGTAATAGCAAATAGTAAAGTATTTTATTATGTCATCCTATTCAGTTTTCTATTTGTGTATTATTTTCCATTTTAACTACTCTTTTTTGTGTTGATAATATATGTCCTTTATCTATATCTATAACATAGTGATCCCACTAACCTTTTAATTAAGTAAATCCTGATAATATCATTCACTACAAGAAAAATCCCAATTCTTGATGGAAAATTATCAATAAAAAATTTTTCGTAGGTAATTATCGATGGAAAAATATTTTCGGTAGGAAAAATTATCGAGGGAAAATGAGTATTATGATGGAATATAAAATCTATCATAAATAATAGAGGAAAATATTCTCGCTAGACTTTAACAATGGAATAAAAATATCCACCTGTGCTAGACTTTATCGATGAAAATTAGCGATGAAATCAGATGTATCTATAGGTAGCTGGTGGTAAGGACAATCGTGGTAGGATTTTTGGCCTTAGATCTTTTGCAAATACATAATATATGCATGCCTCCCCATCTAGTACTATTGCATCCAACGAGGAAGTAGTTGAACTTTGAACTACAATGAGTTTATTGGCAACTTAATTACACAAGTTAATGGAATATATAGCCAAGATGTGTACTCAAATGAAAGAAATAAGGGGGAGAGACAACACATCACAACATCCAAATGATCCACCTACACCGACAACATAGGGCATTAAAATTTATAACTTTTGGGACTTGTAACAATCTGATTGCAATTTTACGGATAATATTTATGCTTTTAAAACTTATAAGAAAATGATTTGATATGTTATTGAATATTATAAATTTTATATTATATTATTGATTAAGATTCCACTCTATAGAGAAAAAGAAAATAATAAAAATATTGAAATCTAAGATTTCCCAACAGATTATAGCAAACTGTAGCCAAAAATATGGATGAAATGTAGCGATAGCAAAAATTCCACTGTTAAATTTACCTACGAAATATATCATACCGTAGGCAAATTTTCCTATGGAATACTTATTTCTGTCAGGAAATTTAGCTATGAAAAATTTTTTCATCGCCAAATTTACCAACGAAATGATACATTTCGTAGGCAAAGTTAGCGACAGAATACTAATTTTCGTCAATAAACTTTCTGACGAAAAATATAATTCCATCGGCAATTTTAGCGAGGAAATTTAACTCCATCTGTAAATATGGTAAATGATGACAATTTTTGAGTTTGCAATTCCCGACATAATTAACGATGAAATATTTTTCATCGAGAAAGATGCCTACAACCAATTCTCCTACGCCATTTTTTATGGCTAAATTCCATCGGTATTTTGGTTTACCTATGAAATTCACTCAATTCCATCGAGAATTTTGGTCGAAAAAATGGATCTTTCTTGTACTTATATAAGCTATAGTTGATTCACTATTTCCTTTTGTTATATAAGCATTAGCTACCATTGTCATTTCTTATAATAAATTTAATATTTACTATTTTGTTAAGCCATCTATATTCTATTCATATAAAAAAGTGTCATCATATCTTGATTAATAATTTATTTCATCATATTGAGTATCTGAAGGTGTACATCTGGGATAATAATTTCAAGTTTTAGGTCTAGGTATATAAGTATTAAAATGTAATTTTTTAATTGAAAATTCTTCTTTACTATTAGCTCTAAATTGTTTTTTTTTTATTTTATATATATGATGTAGTTTCTTCATCTATTGTCATAATCTGTTTATCTTTAATACTTAATTCTACTAATTTTTCTTCTTTTTTTCTTAATATACGATCTTCATCTTTTAAATTAATAATTGTTCCTAGGAAAAATTCAAAAGGTTTAAATAAAGGTGCTTTTAATTTAGTGGATGATGACTCTTCTTGTGGTTTAGGCATTGGAATTGAATCCTTTTGTATTTTAGGGGTTTGAACTATTTCTTCTACCCTATTTAGTTAACTAGCTATAATATCAAGTATTTGATTAGAAAATTATTTTGTAAAATTAAATGTTGTAAATATTTTCCTACATCTTTACTATCTGATTTTATTTCTTTAAATGGTTCAGAAAAATAAGTTTTGTCATTATTCTTTCATTTAATACTTTTTAAGGAGGATGTATAGATATTACTGCTTCAACTTTAAAAGTAATCCATTATTTTCCTACTTTTGAAAATACATTAATTTCTTTTTGAAATGGATAATTTATATTATTATAATAACAATAACTTTCAAACCATAAAAATAAAGGAATATTTACCTTTTTATATTCCATTTCTTTATACCGTAATTTTGTAAAATTATTTAATTATTCGTAAGGAAAATTATTAAAATGCCATTCTACTCTCTGTTTATTATATTTTGCTTTTAATCATTTCTTAAAAATTCTTTATTTATCTCAAAATTAGTAATATTTACTGATTAATTTAAGAAAAAGCTTCCATTTGGGATCTAATTGGACTAAAAGAATATTCACTCTCTTTTTCTTCTTTATATAATGGTCTTGGAATACTTGTATTAAAATTTACTCCTCTTAATTCTAAATTCCATGTAGACAATGATCTAGGAACTGTACTTCTTGATGGTCTATTATTTGAATAAGTGGAAATTCTACTAGATTGATAAATGTTTGAAGAGAAATATATTTGAATTGATCCATCACTATGTTCTAGTATATGAGAAAATTGATTATTAATATTAATTGCTCCAGGTTCTCATATTTCTTTTAATTCCCAATTTCCTGAACTATTTATCTCATACCATCTTAGTCTTTTTGGAACTTGAATATTAGAATGAGATTTATTAGTTTGAAATAATAAATTTTTGTTTCATTTGAAAGATTCTCCAGTTTTATGATTTATAGTAGTAGTTATTACTTTATAATATATTCTATATATTAATGCTACTACTCTGACATTTTCTTTGAAATTTAAATTTTTTGCTTTAATTTGTAAAGTTAGAGTATGTAGTATATTATAATCATATAAACTAATAGAAAATCTTAGGAAACAATTAAAATAAGCTAGTCCATTCACTAAGTTAGTTTTTACCATAGCAAGTAAAGTATTAGAAAAGTTAATGCATCTAGTATCTCTTAAGCACATTAAAACATAAGTGTCTAATCCTAATCTGAATAAAGGTTTTATAGCCATCTGCACTAATCCTATAGGTAAAAACCTATATATATTTTTTTATGTTCGGTTATTGCCTTTTCTGATAATAATTGAATAGCTTCATGTTCCTGATTAATTGCTATTGTTTATTTGTCTGTTTAATAGAATAATCTTAAAAAATCAAAAGTTCCCAATAAAAAAATAGTTCTAATATCTTGTTTAGGTATATTCCAATCAAATAAATCATTTTCTACCTTTTCTATGTTAACTTCTATAGAATTTATATCTTCTATATCTCTAATATTGTCCTTACTACTCGAACTAGAACCTGAATCTTTAATAGAAAATATCTAGTTAATCTATCCATATGACTTTTTTTAATTAAGTTTAATTTGATAATAAAAATAGTTAAGAATGAACCTGTGTAAATCACGAGACCACCCAGATAAATGGAGACCACCAACTTGCCATCTCACCTTCGAAGGGCTAACCAACGGCTAAGCCTTCAACGCTGACCAATGTTTCATTGCTCCAAGCACATTTTTAATTGCTTCTTTTTTTTCAAATTATTCTTAATCAAATAATCTTAGTCTATATATTTTAATACAATATATTTCCTAAAAGACTTAGATTATGTAATTCAATCAAAATTTATATTTCTTTATTATATATTTCAAATAATGTTATTATAGCTTCACTTAAAGTAAACTCCTAAAGAAACTCAAGTTCTAAACTCAAACAAATTAAACACATACTTTAAGTCATCGTGTAGATTTACAAGTACCTACCATATATACATGAGATATGCTTCTGCAAGGCAAAATATGCTTTTCCAGTGACCCTCACGACGGTCAAGACTTCTTACTCACCATTAGCTCCCTTACTCTCCATCAAAATGTGAATTTCATTATAACATTTTGACATCAAACTTACTCAGACAATACTAATACTTAGTTAATGCATATATATTGTTACAACATGAAAGGTATGAGAAACACTTGAATATGTATTATTTTGAAATAATTATAATGGTTATGTGGTGTTATTCATGTATATATGAATATGTAATTGAATTGGGTAACCAAAGATGTAAATTTGCATGTACCATGTGTTATTATAATGATATAAAAATGCATAAATATAAATGTTTATGATATTCTGATAATGTAATGATTCTGTGAATAATTACTAATGGTCGATATGATATGATGCTAGCATAAGGCCTGCTTTAGTATGAGTTATGGAGAAATGGGCATGCCTATAGGAATTTTAGCTACTTCTATGAAACTAATTAGTGTCTTATGTTCGATACTTCATTATCATCTATTCTAATTTATGATTTTGAGACTTATTATCTCTTTTGTGATGCCCTTTGAGGCATCATATATATATGCCATATAATGATATCAATTATTTTCTATTATCCATGCCATGTTTTGTTAAAGTCCTAGATGTGGATAGTAGGTATGCCTAGAAAGGGTTTCATAGCTACTTTTGTGACACTACGATGTCTTTTGTTTTGAGACTTATATCTTGTTTGCTTTGAGGCTTCTGCCTTTTCTATTGATACCAATAGAGGTATCTTTTGTACCCATTACCCACATTTATAAGAAAAGTAGGCAAATTTGTATATGATCTGCTATAGTTCTATTATGTTTTGATTTAATATGATCCATTAAAATAATTTTGGGTCTATATAAAGTCTATCTTTGATTTGTTTTATTTTGGTCAATTATCAATATTTTTTGGTTTGAATAAGGCTATTTCTACTTTGTTCTATTAGGATTATTAATTTGTTTTATGATTTGACAATTAGTTATAATATTTGATATGAACTTTGGCTTGGTGTATACTTACTTTTTGTTTCTTATAAGTAAGATATATGAATCGTTTTAAAGCTTGTTATAAGATATTAGTAACTAACACTTAAGAATACTTTTGTATAGGGCCTGTAAATAAAAACATGATGTAAGAGGGTAGAAACACCTAGTTCTGATTCCCAATTTTAGGATACATAGGAAGCTTGGAAAATATATTCCAAGTCCAAACCAAATCCTGTTAATTCAGTAAGTGCAAGCTAGATAGTATTACACAAGATTTTTGGTAAAAAAAATTAAACTAGGATAAATCTCGAATAATATTACGAAAATAACACATAAATTAGCATGAGCAAATAATTTACAAGAAATTCTAATCAATCAGTTTTTTTTTACTTGTCTATAGTAAGTATATTTTATTAATTTTAACTTAGCAATTGAGTTGCTTGTTTTCAACATAGGGTGACACCCTATGTTTGAACTTAGTTTGAACATTGGTGTGTTATTATTACATATGTTGCATGGTTAATTCACATTGATTAATTGTTTATTAATGGTGATTTATACCTTTAACTTAGCATTGAATTCTCAATTTAACGTTAGTGTCAAATGTTAATATTCATTTGATAAAAATTTATGCAACATAACGGCTATAAAACCATGCTACACAAATCTATAAAGTGTCAAATTACACTCCTAATAATCATCCTCTAACTTCAATACTACAACAACAACCCAAACACTTCTAATATCAATTCACAATCCATGATCACAACATACATCACATAATCATAGTTTAAGTATCATGTTAATATACATAACTATATGTTCACTATTGTTTAATATTCATTACTTATTATATTACATAATCCAAAATGGCTAATGCATTAGACCTATAAATTCTACATAACCATCCAAGCCGCACATGTACATGCCATTTAAATTTTTCTTGTCCTTGTCCTCGATTACCTATCCCCTACGCACAATCAAACAAAACCACTCTCTAAGCAATGAAGTTGCCTAATAGTGGATACACTACACAAAACTTCATTCTTATAAATAACATCTACAAAATTACCATTTTACCATTAGTTATAAATTAATACTTCTCAATTACCATTTAATCCATATTATTGCTTACTTTTCCCTTTTCCCATTTATTTCTCAATTAAGCTGGTAAATTACGATTAAGTCCCTAAATTGCCACTTTAGTACATTTTAAGTTATTATCACACAAATTTTGCCTATTTTACTTTTTATTAGTATTTATTCGTGTTTAAATCCAAAATATACATTTTAGCCCTTATATTTTCTTATATAGTGGTAAATTACGATTTGGTCTCTAAAACTTTTCCTTAATTACATTTTCATGCTTCTTTACTTATTTGACCATTTTAACTCCTTTAACTAGATTTTCAATGCAAATTTATGATGATTTTACCCTCATTTTCTCCTGTAATTACATTTTTACCCCTTTTGACTAATTAATAACATTTTTCCTTTATTTACTATTTAATCACATATGTGACATATTTATGCATAATTTACCATTTAGTCCTTATTCTTTTATGAAATAATAAATTTCCCCCTGATGTTGCCTAGTGAAAACCCTCAAATTGGATCTGCAATATGAGAATTCCAATGGTTCTAAATGAATTAGATGGGCTTTTGGAGTGACTAACTACTTCAAAACGTATTGAAGGATCACTTGGGATTATCAAATCCTTAATTGTACAACTAATATGTATTTAGGGATCAATTGGGGTGATTAACTCCTCAGTTATGGTTCTAATGTTGGTTGAAGGATCCCTTGGGGTGATCAACTCCTCAACTGTAAGTCTAATGTGTACATCAGTCTAAATTAACTCATTATCCTACCACATTATTTGTTTTTATGGCTAGCCATTATACTCGAAATCCTTGGATTAATCTCTGTATACTAATGGCATATTTTTAGTTAGCTTATGTGATAATATCTCATAGATTTTCATAAGTTCCACATTATGTCATAACTCCCATTTGCTTATATCTTGTATATTGATGTTTAACATATTTATATTCATTATAAATAAGTGAAATATCATGCATATATAATACAAACATGTCATTTTCATAAGGTACTATGTTCGACCACACTATGTTTACCAATATATACCATGATTTTCCATGCATTATTATATCCCTTATGTTCTTTTAATCAATTTAAGCCTTCATTTAAAAATGCACATTCAAATTATGCTTATAACCCTTTAAAAATAAAAGAATACCATTATGTTCAACTTATGTACATTATGTACATATATAATTTAAGGTTCTAATTATGTATACTAGATTCATTTATCATTATGATATCCAAATTATGTTAAATCTTCCATTCATTAGTCAATTATTACATGGTAACCTTGAATACACCATTCGGCCACTTTGGGTTTTCCTACTCTTTAATTATTTTCTTCTTTAATTCTTAGTCATTATATTTTTTACATCATTTTATTAGCATATATTATTTTATTTCAATATTATACCTAAGTTTCCATAGTTACATAATGTAAATTTAAGCAAAATTCAAAGGAATTAAATGAAATTAAGTGTAGAATTTTATCCACTAACCTCAAAATGGCTTGAAATTATCTATTTTTCCTTTTTTTTGCCTTTTCCTTTTTTGTTCTTCTTCTCACCTTGAATTTCTCCTTTAGGCCGAATTGGAAGGGAAAGAAACTGTGAGTTTCATCATAATTTTTAACACATAATTAATCATAAATGGCTTTACTAATGATTCTCTATAATTGTATAACAAAATCCCTTAATAATTCAAGAAAAATCTCATGAATTTACTTAATTATGCCGAATTCCTTTCACTAAAATTCACTCTTTTCAAGTTTCTTTTGCTCCTAACTTATAGCCATGTGGAAGAGGGTGATCTCTAATGTATCTAGTTAATATTTGAACTTAAGATGTGGTGGAATTCGAAAGAATAAAGAAGAAAAATAGTGGATGGCAATGGTATGGAAGACTCGATTTTGGCAAGAAAAAAGGGAAGATTTTTTAAAATTTGGAGAGGTTAATGGAGAATTCTACTTCTCTCTATTTTTTTCCTTTTACATACAAAATAAAGGTCTAAGATTTGATCATTTATGATTTCATCCAATGGCTTGTTTATAAGCCACTTGTTGCTACCACATTCATCCCTACACTCTTTCATTCACAACTAATGGATGTAGATGATCATACTTAATTTTTTATGACATTTATGCCTTTTAACAAATTAAAAGTGGCATTTAACCCCAATAAATCATCCGATAATTTTTTGTCATTTTTTCAATCTTTATGTTCCCCTTATTAGAATCCTCAAAAATTTTATCCAAGTGCAATAATATATGCAATAAGGTGTGTCTAAAATTTCAAGTCATTTCAATATCATTTTGGTATATTTTCAGCTTCGAAGGTAAAATTCGCCAAACCCAAACCCAAAATTCTAAAACTGTCAGAAAAAAATTATTTTTCACTTCTAATAGCTCATTTAGGTTATTTATAATAGGTTTATGCAATTGAAATAATTTTTAAAGATCTGTAGAATATTTTAGAGCCTGATCAAACTTAGGGTCAACCCAAATAATAGTACCAAGGAAATTCTTCACTATCTATTTTGAAGATCTATTTGAGCATAATTTTTTCTCAAATTATACCACTGAAATCCATTTGATTCACACTATTTCATATAATAGTTTAGCATCAAATTCCTAGTAGGTCACCTATTTTAGGATTTCTCTAGTCTATGCATGTTTAAGTCTAACATTCTTATAAAATCTGCTATAGTAATGCTAATAAAGTCATACCAAATACTATTTCGATGTCACTATTCACAATCAAGAAAATATTAATCATGTCAATCAAAATTTTAGGGCATTACATAAGGTGTAATGAAAGAGTAGCTCAAAGTAAAGATCGAATTTGGTAGACAAAGACCTTTACGAAGTCTAAACAGTAAATGTATCAAGATAGGTTGTAAATTGTATAATACACTAGAAATATGTAAAGTAGAGTTTATGAGTGTATTACTTGATATGTCCAGGATCACATTTTTAATAGCTTGCTATATAAATGTTCAACTCTATAATTAAATTTTGATGTTTTATGATGTGACTTATAAACGAAATTATTTCATAATCTACTATAAGTGAGTCATAGCATTCCCAGACCTTTCTTAGTGTATATGGAGAAGTTATAGGAATGGTTAACTTTAGACGACCACTCATAATAGTCTTTCACCAAATGCACATGAAGGGTATAATATAATCACATCAATATCAAAATCAAATAAAATAACACCCTTACAATCATGTTTAGGAAGGTTATTTATATAACATATAAGTACATGTGTGTGTGTGTGTGGGGGGGGGGGGTTTATAATATGCATTTCTTTCATGTTTTATGTAAATCTTTCTTTACATATTAGTTTCAAATGGAGTAATCCTTTTCAATTCATAAGCAAATATATTTATGTTTTCATATACAAAAATTTAGAAATAATACATTTCTTTGCTATAACATGTTATTTCTTTATGTATCATTGTTCGCATGTCATGTCATCTCTTTCATATAAATAGGTTTTGCTCTATTAGTATTTGCCTACATACCATTTTATGGTAGTGGATAATAGGTGGAACTATAGGTACTCAAAGGTATAGATACTATAGGCACCCAAAGGTACAAATACTATATGAACATTAAATTCTCAAAAGACACCAAAAATGTGTCATATTATAGGCAGTTATGCGATAAACCCTATTGGTGTACCTACCTATCCACTAGCAACACTAATAAGTAGGCGTTATAGTTATACTCTTTTATCATTTTAGAATTTCAATATTCATTAAGTCCTCGAATTATACATGCTAATTTAGTTTCATGTAATTCATATATACATCTAAAATATGCAATACATATTTGCAATCATAATATATACCTATATGTAATTCACTATGAGCATATTCTTTACATAGTTACTATATGTATATGAATTAGACTTATAGTAGTGATGTATACTTAATCTTAGACATAGGTTTATCATGCATGTTCATGCTCTTTTGCCTTATCACAAATTCAAATATGTTAAGTCATGTTATCATCTTATTTATGTATTTGTGTATTTACTATCACAAACCAATCATTCATATTATATTCCATTCATTCCTCATATAACCTTACTTTTAGCCATTTTGTACATTTATGCTTGTCAATACATGCCATACACTTATAACATATAGGTAAATGTGCACAATGTTGTCCAATGTTGCATGTATTTAATCCAATCATACATTTCATATATACTCACACATATTATATATATTAAGTCATATTTCACATTTTCATATATGCTTATAAAGTTTTGTAAATATCGGAGAAACTATGGATGCAATTCAGTACCATACGGGAGCAAAATATGCACAACAAGATGAAATCAGGGCAGACACAACTGTTTAAGTTTTTTTAATAGTCATGTAGGTTAATATTTGGTGAAATTTGAGTTACATAATGGACGATGCATGGTTGTTAAGGTTTTGTAATAGCCATGTCATGCCTACAATTCTAGATTTCTGGCAATGGATTCTTAAGTTCCTCTTATGGGGCATTTTTGGATAGGTAAATGATATTTCTGGGCAAAGTGAACTCTGAAATTTTTTTCCATATGTACTTAATTTCTAATGGATAAAAAACATTGGCATTTAGACCTATAAATTAAAAGTTATACACCAAATAATGTAGACTACTCTAAAACAAGGGTAGCATCAGGTTATCATCTTCAATCAAATTTTCAAAGGCCTTGAGGGCAGAATTAGATCTTGGTTTCTTCTAAAAAATTATACATATATACTTACATGCATATATATATACACTTACGTACATACATATATATATTCATACATATATCTGTGTGCGTGTGTGTCTTATATTTCATATCCAACTCTAATTACTCCATTTAAAGGTATGTAGTTCAATTTATAGCCAAAACAAGAAAACTAAACCTAGTGAACTTTTGACAAAATTATTCAACTCTTATGGCATAATTCATCTTTTCCAATCAATTTAATATCAAACCAATATTTTAACATCACAATCACATCTATTAAATTATATACACATCAAGAACATTTAGCATGCACAAATAGGTTATTCCCAAACCTTATTATGGCCAACTAGCTCCTTTAATTAACACTTTTCTCTTTTCCCTTATCCTCGCTGCTCTCTTCCACTTTAAACATAAGCATTAACATAATTGCATAAATTCTCTACCCTCTAAAAATAAATTTTCTTATATAGCAAAAATAAGATGAAATTCTCCTATAAAGTTACCTTTAATTGCTGGAAATCAAATTTAATTCACATAAGCTTTTTAAATGGAAATTAGAGAGTTCAAATAAAGGGAAGAAAGGAGAGAAATTGTTGGATTTTCTAGCCAAGAAGGCCAAATACCTCTCCCCTTATATGCCTAGCTTTTTCTTACTTTTCTAGAATAGGTTTGGTGTTAAAATCCCATTAGTCCACTTGTTAGACCAATTCAAACTTCATTCTAATCCTTAATCTTTCTTTCTTTTCCAGTTATATACACACTCGAACTCTTTTTTCATTTTAGTACATGAATCATTTTTATTTATTTATGCATATGCATGTTATATAATCAAGTTGCCCTAATGATTTTATCTTTTAAGTTAATTCTTTTTATATCCTTCTCTGCAATTTATTAAACTAACTTTTTATGATATTGTTCTAATGCACTCTCTGGACATGTTTAAATACTATTGAGGTGTATGTTACGACCTTACAAATATGTTTTGCCACTAGAGTACAACTAAAGATTGCATTTCTTTTCAATCAAATACATTTGGATATTGATTACTTATTACTCTAAAGACCCACAACTTCATCTTCTTGCTTCATCATTTGTAATTGCCTCCTTCTTTTGGTGATACTGGATTTTCCCTAAAATATCAGACCCAACCTATATATATATATATGCAGATGTCTGCATGTTCCATCTCTCGTGAAAAACACTTTGACACCATTAATCCCGCACCCACTCTCCACCATTCATCACTCCAACCACTTATCCTTTCACTTTGTCATTATTCCATTTATTATTATTTTCAATCATTTTAGAAGAGAAATAAACTTTTAATGAATAGTATATATTTTTTATATAATTTTTTTAAATTCATTGGTTGTGTAATTGTTGATAAAATTTTGATCGATAATTTTAGTTTTGACCTATCTTAATTTCAAGTGTACTGAAGTGATAAGACATGGAAGTCTTTATCTAAAGAGAGAGAGAGCCGACTGTTGTTCCCGATTGGATGTGGATCCTACAAGAAAGGGAGCCCGATCAGATCAAACATAAGTACTTTGAAGCTTAAGGTAATAGCTTTATAGAGAGAGAATTCTTAGAGAGAGTCTCATAGATTCAATATCTGGAGCCACTGTGCATTAAGCTATTTATAGGAGATAAGAGGGGTGCACTTGAGTGCTTAGGATATGATAATTGGCTATTAGAGCAGATAAGCGATGAAGTGACAGGGATCAGTTGGAAGGCATGGGCTCTAACTTTTGTCAGTGGACTGATTGAGATGTGATGTCCCATCAGTCTGATTGAACATCAAGTGGCCTCTTCCTTGGCTTCCTGCTCATATTTGGTGCTCCTTTCCTGATGGCTTTTGTGCCATATCACGTGTAATGGGCCGATTGTTTGGGCCTTAAAGTGTGACTTTTTCATAGCTATCACTTGTCCCCCCCTAAAGGGTCCGATCAGGTGAGTTTTACTCTTAGGTGCTCTAATCGGAGAGCGACTGTTGGCAGGATTTTCAAAAATTAAAAAAACTCAGCCGAAGAGACGTATCTATTCAGATAGCTATCTTCTCATTAATGTCGTACACACACATCAAAAATGATGTTTCGCTCTTCGCATCGTAATGATGGCTTCAATAAAATGTGGCAAGCATCCTGTGGTGAGACAATTGGTGCATTCAAGAGGTGTTTGCCTATAAATAGGAAACTTTTGGGCATTTTTTCTTTACTTTCCAGCAATCCTTAGAGAAACTTTGCCAAAATTTCTTCTCAGCCTTCATCTTTCAGATTTTAGCAATTTTTCTAGATTTCTCATGAGATTATCCACTTAAGTAGTTCCTACTCGCATACCTCTCACTTCTCTTTCATTTGCTTTAATACTCCTGCATTCATCTTCATTTCGACTCCTTGCCAAAAAGTTTCTAGCTTAAACCCAAGAGCCCTTTTAAGGATTAAGGATTACTTTGTTTTACTGAAAATGGTTCCAGCAGCGGTTAGTCAATAGATAGGAGCTTTATTGAAGAATACAGGAACCAGTCGATGGATGCCCATTTTTCCAAATTGAGTTTGAAAGAAATGATTGAAATTCCTTCTCGATATAGCTTCCCTACATAAAGTGTTTTTACTAGCTTGCCCTGACTCCATGATGACGACAGAGGGGCCTTTCAGCTATGAGAACAATGAGTGGTTCATCTGTCACCTGTGGAGTTTGGATGCAGGGATGACGCTCACATTTGATGCATTCGAAGTAGCAATGCTGAGGGGTTATGGAATTTCCTCGAACCAACTAAATCCAAATGAATAGAGGTTGGTGGCCTGATTCAAAATCCTTTACAAAATAGAGGGGGTGGCTTCGATGTCAGACCTTTTCACCCACTTCTTTTACATTTTAGGTCAAAATGATGGGACATAGTACTTTTTTACCAACCGATTGAAGAGGAAGCTCTTCACCATCCCATCTTTACTGAAAATCGTTCAAGGAGAAATATTTTTTTTGGTAGGGATGGACAGCGGGTTCGGAGTTTAGGTTACCCGATTAGAGGGAGCGATCATCCTAAAAGACCAAGCTACCGGGTAATCCTTGTATAAGGTCGACATCAAGAAATTAATGGATGTCGTGGCGAGGCAAGGACGACTATACGACTTTAATTATCTTTTAGGATGCTATTCGAGGTCCTCCAACTCTGATGTTGGTAAAGATACAGAATTTGAGCATTAGGATTGGAAGAAGGGGAAAGCATAATATAACAATAATGCATTGCATATGCATTCAAATCATGATTTTTGTAAAAATATGCTGGTAAAGATGATTTAACCAAGTAGCTAGGCAATCGGGCAAAGGCGAAGAGAACTAACGAGCGGGCTGCAAGGGAGGAGAAGACAAAGAGGAGGAGGCTCGTTCTTTCTTCATCAGTCCAACCTCCAAGGGGTCCGACAGGAGGTCTTCCACCTGCTGCTACTGCTGTTGCTGCTACGCCTGCCTCCCATCTAATATTGATAATTATCGAACCTGTAGCCTCCTATTCTGGTGCAGAGGGTCAGGTTCCATTGAGGCGGTTGCGACTAAAGGATAAATCTAACTCTAAGAAGACATTGCCTGCTACCATCTCCTTCAACATACCACTTCTGAGAAAGGTCACATAAAAGAGGGCGGTCGAACTGGACGAGGCTGCCCAGAGCTAGGCTGAGGAGGCAGCATAGAAGAAGATGGCTAACCTGGTGGCTGTAGCAGACACCTGAGCTACAGCTAAAGGAAAAGCATCTAGCCAAAGTGAACCTGCCCAAAGAGTAGTTGGGGGAGCCCTAGAGAAGCAAACTATGCTCCTGAAGTATGTACTGAGAGAGAACTTTGGCAATGACTGGTCTGTCAAGGATAAGGCAGTCTCTAGCTTTATTTGTCAAGATCTTCTTCAGGAAGATGACTTCAAAGACATGGGAGATCCCAGTCTTCTCAGTTGGAAGTACACCCTATTCAAGTAGCAGCAGAGCCTAAAGGTGAAGTTCATTTTCTTACCCTTTTCATTTCAGCATGTCTGCCCTCTCTCATTGATTGCTAAAAAAAAAAATTAGCTAATCAAGAAGGGTTTGTGCTTACACAATATGAGGATCTTTTTAAAGGCCAAATTGGATAGCACCATTCGATCAAAGAAGAAGGAGGTAGATGCCAAAGTCAATGTTGCTAAAAAAGATGCCTCTCTCTTTCAATCAAAGGTGAATACTCTGAAGAAGGGAGCTTCTCAGAGCGCCCAAGAACTGAAGGCTGGGTAGGGCGAAGTCAACTAGCTAAGGGGGAAAGTGGCGCACTTAACTGCTGATGGCACTCAACGGCAGAAGCTCAAGGACGACATCGTCAGATTGACTATCTAGTACCTAGTCATGACCTCCGAATATGCCAAAGCTAATAGGGCTAAATCAAAGCTCTTGTGGAGCATGACCAGCTTTGCACTCAGCGAGATGTCTTGAAGTCCACTTTGGAGGAGAAGGAGTTGGCCTAGAGCGAAATGAATAAGGAGGAGCTTACCTCTCAAAAGGATCGACTGCTTCGATCAACTGGGTAAGATCCAAGGGAAGTTGTCTCAGTTAATCTGTAAGGCCAAGAGATGCTTTCCTAGGGATGATCTCAACTGGATAGAGGACCCAGGTGTCTTGCCCAATCCTTCATCTAGTGATGATGAGGAGGAGACCCTTTAAGAAGGGATAAACGAGGGCTCAAAAAATGAGGGGACGCCATGTAAAAACCCTTTGTCGTCTAAAGCTCCTCTTGGTGAGATGGTCGAGTTCGAGCTTGTGACTTCACTGCCTATAAAGTCTCTCATGATTACCGCCATGCCTTTAGAAGAGCCTGCTTTAGGGTCGATTGCAAACCTGCTGTAGAGGTGATGCATCCCTAGCCTACCTCCTATCCTATTAGGGAGCCAATTACTACAAAAATTATAGATATAGGAACTTAGGATTTTTCTTCTCCTTTTCTTTATTTTTATTTTTTTTGTAAAGTTTGTAATTTTTGTAACTTGTACACTTCATCATATGAATAAAATGCAATCCTTCATATGTTTGCAATACAATTTGGTGAATGCTTTCATTTTCAGTAGTATCTTTAAATTTTCTACTTTAATTATGTCGATGATAATCAAATCAACTAATTAAGTAGTAAAGATACTTCCTGAACTTATAGAAAAATAACTTGTAAACCAATGGTTGATTGTAAGAGCATAATCAATCGATCATCTAGCATAAGTTAAGAATTAGGCTTAGAAGCTTAGGCGTGTGATCCTATCGGAATGCCTAATAGGTCAGCCATATGAATGTTAAGCATAGTGGATGACCTGTAGGCCTCTCAAACGTAGTGGATGACCTTTAGGCCTCTCATTCACTTGGGTTTTTTAGGACAATTTCATATCTTGAGATGGATACATCGACTGGGATGTTACATCGATTGAAATTACTAAGATCATTGATCCTAAAAAATCAGAATAAATATATTAATCAAGAAATCTAGCTCCTTCGATCAAATACGTATCAATCGAGGATTAATTAGATCGTCAATCAAAATTTTCTTCAGTTGGAATTAATTGCATTGATAAGGATTTTCTTCGATTGAAATTTAACCTACAAATAATTAGACTCAAACTTTCGTATTTTTGGCTTGCGATGAGCATCGAGCCTAGCAGATAAGTTATACCAAACATTAATTAAATGGACTTTAACTTTTACATATTTTGCTCGAGATGAACATCGAGCCTAGCAGATAAGTTATACCAAATATGAAATAAACCTGCAAATAAATGGACTTAAACTTTTGTATTTTTGGCTCGGGATGAGCATCGAGTCTAGCGGATAAGTTATACCAAACATACCTTTTATGGAGTTGGAAAAGAATTTCTCTGTTTATTGAATTCAATTTTTGATACAAGATTACATGTGGTACTTCTTAAGTACCTCGACATTCCAACTCCTGGGGATGTCCAATCCATCCAGGGTTCTGAGCTTATATGTACTCGAGCTTAGAACCTTAGAGATTTCGTAAGGTCCTTCCTAATTGAGCATCAACTTCTTTACTTCTGCATTCCCTATTTTTGTGTCTGCCTTCCTGAGCACTAGGTCACCAACATTGAAAGTTCTTGACTTCACCTTCATGTTGCGATATCTGGCAACCCTTTGCTTGCATGCAACAATTTTGGTCTAGGCATCCTCTCTTTTTTCTTCTATTAGGTCTAAATCTCAACACCTTTCATGGATGTTCATCCGATCGGAATAGAATATCATCTGATAGGAAGGGATGCCAACCTCTACTAGGATCATTATCTTGGAGCCATAGACAAGAGAGAATGGCATTTGGTGAGTGCCTACCCTTGGAAAGGTTTTGTAAGACCTTAAAATACTCTGTAGTTCTTCAGTCTAGTTGCCCTTTACTTTGCCTAGTAGCTTCTTCAGCCCTTTTAGGATTGTTCGATTGGAGACTTCGATCATTCCATTACTTTATAAATGAGCGACTAAAGTGAATCTAAGGTTGATATTCAGGCCTTGGTAAAATTTTATGAAGATGGAGCTGTTGACTTGCTTGTCATTATCTGCAATAAAAATTTTGGGTAAGCCATACCCGCAGATGATATCCTTCCAGGCAAAGTTCCTAACCTTTTATGCCATGATCGTTGCCAGAGGTTCTGCTTCGATCCATTTGGAGAAGTGGTCAATGGTTACAATGAGGAATTTCATCCACTTTTTACCTTGGGGAAAGGGTCCTAAAAAGTTCAGGCACCACTGGTCGAATGGCCAGGTGATCTCGATCGGCTACTAATCTACTGCTGGTTGTCTTATAATGCTTCAATGAATTTGGCATTGTTGGCATCTCCTTGCTTTCTCCTGAGCATCTTTGAAAATGCTAATACAGAAATATCCGATATGGAGTACTTTTCTTTCCATGGCTGTAATGACTATACTAGATAATCCTGATTACTGTTACTAATTACGTTCATTGATCCTATTAATCCTGTGGTTTATCTATTAATGATGCATATATAAGCATACATACATTTATACTATACATATTATATACGGTTAAGGGTTATATTTTCACATGCTATTAGAGATTATTTACATAACTGAATAATTACATGCCTTTAAATACAAATTTATCTTTATATAACAAAAAAAGATGCAAAATTAATCTCATACGTCAATATGCTACTCGTATTCTGATGTTGGCTTTGTCCCTGGACAAAAGTTCTACCCTGCAAACCTACACAGATAAACACCCGTGTTAAGCTATAAAGCTTAGTGGGGAACAAACTAATATGTTGATAATCACTCACAGTGATTATCACCAAGCATGCAATAATAGTATAAAATAAGTTCACATATATTTTATTGAATAAAGTAATAATGAATAAAAAAATGCATTATTGGAAGGAATGATTGTTTCATTAAATCATAGAATGAGAGATTATAAACTGTATATGAATATCATTCATCTTATAAATTTGCCTGCTCAATTTCTTGTGGGTGTGGATAACGGGTGCTATGGATACCATAAGGTATCAAATTTGTGAATACCCGAAGGTATTAAATCTATGGACCCATTGGGTCAGAACTATGGTCTCATATAGAGACAAACTGTGGACTCATAAGAGTCAGACTATAGCAGCTGCGACTGTAACCCTATAGGCATGCCTATCTATCCACAACCAAGTCTTTAAGTGCAGGTATAATAAATCATATTTCATATATTGTGAAATTGTATTCACATAATCCAATATATCATTAATGAATGCAAAGTACTTTAATATCATGCTTGGCTATCTCATAGTATAAGAACAATCATATACTATCATATACTGTCATTGTAGAGAAGTAAACTCATGTATATTCTATTTTGAGTAATAGAAACTCACCTTTGCATTATTAAGCAAGCCTTGAAATTAAAGAGATACATTTACTATATAACTATAGTTTAGGATGATTTATAAGCTTAGGAAGGGCTTAGACAAGTCTAGACACCAAATGGGGTCACAAAAACCCAAGTATCAAAGAACAGGGAAGGGTCACAGTTACTATGAAATTCATGGTAACCGTGAGCTCAAACATATAATAGGGGTCATGGTTACTACCAGTTTATTAGTAACCGTAAGCCACAATGCCCTTTAGTTTTGGACTAAAATTGAACTACCTCACGGGTACCAAGCTTTTAGTGATAATCGTGAAGTAGCGTTACGAGCTCGAGTCACGGTTACTATGACTTCCTTAGTAACCGTGAGATGGCATAGGTTTTGCTCCTAGACCAAAAGTTCACTACCTCATGGTTACTAAGCCTAGGGTAGTAACCGTGAAGTAATGCTATGAGGATGGGTCACGGTTACTATGAAACCTTAGCAACCGTGAGCCAGGGCATACTTTTTGTCTGGACTAAAGATTTAGGCACCTCACGATTACTATGATATTCATGGTAACCGTGAGCCCTAAACCGCCTCGAGACCGATTTCCAATCTCGACTTCTATACCATTTTTGACCTATAAAATAGAAATTTTAGCCAAATAGGCCTCAAAAAAGTTATAGGCCTATGTTTCTAGTTTGCAAAACACCAAAAATCATCTTAATAGAACCTATAAATCTTTAGATATTCAAGAAAAACCATAGACTATTCATGAAGACAAAATAACAATTACAGTCAGATTTCAATACCGATTTTCACTATCATGCAATGAAAATCAGCTTTTTGTTTCTTCTAAAAAAAATCAAGGTATAAAAATCTAGTTTCTATACCAACTGGAATTTCATCATTTGGACATCTATAGCTCAAGATATGAGAAAAATAGTACCAACTGGTCTTTTGATCTTTAAAAATAGATTTTTCATATCATGTAACAAAGTTTGTGTTTTTCATCTCTAAGCCACTTCCAAGCTCAAAATAAACCATAAAACACATGAGAGAAGCACTCAAGATCTCTCTCATGACAAACCATCAAATATACACATATAAAATCTAAGTTCCCATACCTTGTTAAGCTCCAAGTTTTCTTTAACCTTGAGTAGTCTCTTTCCCCTTTCTCTTGCTTGATTCTCCTTCTATAAACATAAGATACTTCTATGAAAATCCATCAAGCTATTCCATGGACCATATACATCAAAGAAGAAACATAATTACCTTACTATCAAAACCAAGTAAAACTTCTTTCCTTTTCACCAAAAACCAAGAAATCTAGAGAGAGATAATGAGAGAGAGTTTAGGGTTTGTGGGGAGACGAGAATGGAGGAAGATGACCTTTTACTTGGCCGGCACTCCCACTAAAATATCTCCCTCTCCCTCAAACTTAATTGGTCCAAATGTCATCTTTAAGTAAAACTTGTTATTTGGTCCTTTAACTTTCCTTTATTTCAAATTCTACCCCAAAACTTACCCTTTAGCTATGCAATTAGGTCTTTCTCTATACATTTATACTTAATTAAACATAGGCACTAATAATTAATTAGTGATAATTCTACTAGGGTATAATGAGGGGCATTACAACTCTCTCCCCCTAAAAGAATTTCGTTCTCGAAATTCATACCTGTATTGAAGAGCTGATGGTATTGAGCCCGCATAGCTGCTTTAGGTTCCCAAGTCACTTCTTGTACACCATGGTGTTGCCATAATACTTTGACTAGGGAAATTTCCTTGTTCCTCAACTGTTTAACTTCTCTAGCCAGTATCTGTTTAGGCTCTTCATCATATTTATAATCAGATCTAACACTGATATCTTGCACTGGTATGATGTGTAACTCATCGGATCGATATCGATGGAGCATCAAAACATGAAAAACATCATGCAACTTTGATAACTCACTAGGAAGATCCAGTCGATATGCTACCGGTCCAATTCGTTCCAAGATTCTATAAGGACCTATAAATCGGGGACTGAGCTTTCCTTTCTTTCCGAACCGTAACACTTTTCTCCACGGGGACACCTTTAAGAACACTTCCTCACCAACTTGATATTCAATGCTCTTTCTTTTCAAGTCCGAATACGACTTCTGTCTATCACTGGCTTCTTTCAATCTTTGCTTAACAAGTTGAATCTTTTCTTTGGTATCTTTAACAATGTCAGGACCTGTCAGTTTACTTTCAGTTAATTCTGTCCAGCAGGAGGGAGTTCTACATTTTCGACCATAGAGAGCTTCATATGGTGGCATACCAATGCTAGTTTGATAGCCATTGTTGTATGTAAATTCCATCAAAGTCACATATTTATCCCAACTTCCAGGAAAATCTAGAACAAAGCCTCTTAACATGTCCTCTAAGACCTGTATGATTCTTTCCAACTGCCCATCAGTTTGAGGATGAAAGAAGTACTATAGAGGAGCTTTGTGCCTAAGGCTTGTTGTAGACTTTTCCAAAATCTGAAAGTAAATCTCGGATCCCAATCTGAAATGATTGAGATTGGCACCCCATGCAGTCTAACAATTTGGTCTGTATACAACTCAGCTAACTTGTCCATTGAATAGTTGGTTCAGACCGGTATAAAATGAACCACCTTTGTCAATCTATCCACTATGACCCACACTGCATCATGTCTCCTTTGAGTAGTGGGTAAGCCTGTAACGAAATCCATGGTGACATTATCCCACTTCCACTGAGGAATGGGAAGAGGATTTAGCAGTCTCGAAGGAAGTTGATGCTCTGCTTTTACTTACTGACATGTTAGGCACTTGGAGACATATTCAATTACATCTCTTTTCATTCCTGGCCACCAATAAAACTGTTTCAAATCTCTATACATTTTGTTACTACCGGGATGCATGGTGAATATTGTACCATGAGCTTCTTGTAATAAAGCTCTTTTTAATTCTTTAATATCTGGCACACACAATCGATTTCGGTAGTAGAGACCACCATCAATTCCAATTAAATATTCTATCGGACCTCCTGCATGAACTAATTGAGTCAACTGTTGTAGCTTTCCATCATCTGTCTGTGCATTTATTATTGCTTGTCTGAGATTAAGGCGAGCTCGTAATTGAGCTAACAATGCCCCATCGGATGCAAACTTCCATGTACAATCTTGTAATAACAAGGTTCCCATCATCTTTCGGCTCAAAGCATCAGCCACCACGTTTGCCTTTCCTGGGTGATAGTCAACTATACAATCGTAGTCTTTGAACAATTCTAGCCATCTACGCTGTCTTAAGTTGAGATCTCGCTGAGTAAGCAAGAATTTAAGACTCTTGTGATCTGTATAGATTCTGCACTTCTCACCATAAAGGTAATGTCGCCAAATCTTTAAAGCAAACACAATTGCTGCCAGTTCTAAATCATGAGTCGGATAATTCTGTTCATGAGGCTTTAACTGCCTTGATGCATAAGCTATTACTTTACCCTCTTGCATTAATACACATCCTAATCCATTTCTTGATGCATCACTATACATAGCATATTCCTTATCCTCTACTGGCTGGGTAAGAACTGGGGCTTCCATTAACATCTTCTTTAACTATTCAAAACTGGTTTGACAACGATTTGTCCATTCAAATCTGGCTTCTTTCCGAAGTAACTTAGTGAGAAGAGAGGCAATAACTAAAAATCTTTTCACAAATCGCCTATAATAGCCGGCTAAGCCCAAGAAACTTCGAACTTCTGGCACATTCCTAAGTGGTCTCTAATTTACTATAGCCTCAATCTTTTTAGGGTCCACCCTGATGCCATCTGAAGACACCACGTGCCCAAGGAAAGAAACTTCTTTAAGCCAGAACTCACATTTGCTTAGCTTTGCATATAACTGTTGTTCTCGCAAAGTTTGCAGTACTATTCTCAAAGTGCCATCTTTCTTCTTGACAAATAATACCGGTGCACCCCAGGATGACACACTGGGCTTGATAAAGCCTTTATCTAACAACTCTTGTAATTGAATCTTTAATTCCTTTAGTTCTGTTGGTGCCATTCTGTAAGGTGCTCTGGAGATAGGAGCAGTTTCAAGCAAAGTCTCAATAGATAACTCAACTTCTCTCTCTGGTGGCAAACCCGAAAGTTCCTTGAGAAAAACATCAGGAAACTCATTAATCACAGGAACATCTTGAAGATTGACTGTCTCCCTCTTAGAATCAAAAACCAAAGCCAAGTATGCTTCGCATCCTTTTCTAAGGAATCTTTTTGCTTTCATAGCAGGGATAACATTGGTTAAGGGTTTAGACTTAATACCCTGAATCAATGTCTCTACTTCCCCATCATTCTTAACTACTACTGTTTTAGCTTTATAGTTCACTATGGCTTGGTATCTAGACAACCAATCCATACCAAGGATTACATCAAATTCATGGAAGGGCAAAACAATTAAGTCAGCTGGGAACTCTCTCTTGAATTCTAATAGGGCAATTTCTATAAACTTCATTTACATGTATACTATGGCCCAAAGGACTGATTACACATATATCATAATTCAAATGATCAAAAATAGATACATTTCTACCTAGCTTCCTATTACAAATATATGAATGTGTAGATCCCAGGTCTATAAGCACATACACATCAATATCAAAGACGGAGAAGTACCGGCTATGACCTTAGGAGCATCAGCATCTTCTCGACCTTTCATAGCATAAGCTCTAACAGGAGGTGTCGGAGCGAAAGGTCGATCCACTGTCTCAGAAACATTCTTGCACTGGGCTCTAAACTGGCCCGATCCACCTCTGCCTCTACCACAACCTCTACCTAAAGAGGGTGCATTAGAAGCTCCTCAATTACTTTGCTGAAGGAGGTTTGCTCCTGCATCATAGGACAATTTGCCATAAAATGCTTTGTGCTGCCACATCTGAAGCAAACACTTGAGAGCATTCTACAAGTGCCCCAATGTCGCCTAAAATAATAGGTACATTCTAGAGCTGGACCTCTGCCCTGTCCTGACGCAATACCTCTACCAGATCCGGCTGGAGAAAAAGTCCCTTGTTGTCTACCCCTGGATATAGGGCGATTACCAGATGCCATTGATTGATCTCCTGAAGTCAACCTCGATCTTTTCCTTGATGAAGAACCACCTCGAGAAAAACTTCTTCTTCTTTGCTCTCTTTCTCTTTTGACATTCTCTTCTTTCTCAACCCGGATAGCTGCTTGAACTAGCTGATGATAATCAACAGGATGCAAGGAAATATACCCTATCAAATGATCTCGGATCTGGTCATTCAATCCATCTTCGAACTGGCAACACTTGAAAGTCCCAGTCAGCATCGGTTTTGGTGCATACTTGCTCAAGCGACTGAATTCTGCCTCATATTCAGCCGCTGACATACCTCTCTGCTTTAGATTCAGAAACTGTTTTAACCTTTCATCTTTGTATGCTTCAGTCACATACCTCTTTTTAAACTCTGCTATAAAGAATTCCCAAGAGAAGAAATCAGGTAGCTGAGATTGTGTCTGAACTAGTTTCCACCAGTCATAGGCTGCTCCCTGAAGCAAGGACACAACACATGTCACCTTTTGACTAGCTAGACAATGAACTTCTAGAAAAACCCGCTCCAATCTTTCAAGCCACAACTCGGCTTTCTCAGACTCTTCCCAAGTAGAGCCTAAAAACTCTTCTACACCATGCTTTCTGATCTAAGAAATAGGGGCCTTTGGTGCAATCATCCTTTGCAAAATCTGAGCCATGTCATGGGAAATCTTCAACAAAGCTTCCTCAGACTCAGCAGCAGCTGCACCACCTCTAGTGGATGCAGAAGATTTCGGCTGAAAAGGATTCGATTGACCCAGTAAATGGCTCCTAGCCGACTCATCTACCTCTTCACGATGTCCTTCCATCTATAACTATATCAAAGAAGCACAGGGATAGCCACAATCAGCCAACATCAATAAGAAGTCTGTAACTAAGGACCTTTAAATTCCTATCGGCCAGAACCGCCTAAACCAAGGCGCTCTGATACCAAAAATATAATGACTATACTAGATAATCCTGATTACTATTACTAATTACATTCATTGATCCTATTAATCCTGTGATTTATCTGTTAATGATGCATATATGAGCATACATACATTTATACTATACATATCATATACGGTCAAGGGTTATACTTTCACATGCTATTAGAGATTATTTACATAACTGAATAATTACATGCCTTTAAATACAAATTTATCTTTATATAACCAAAAAAGATGCAAAATTAATCTCATACATCAATATGCTACTCCTATTCTGATGTCAGCTTGGGAGATTGTTGGCTTTGTCCCTGGACAAAAGTTTTACCCTGCGAACCTACACGGATAAACACCCGTGCTAAGTTATAAAGCTTAGTGGAGAACAAACTAATATGTTGATAATCACTCACAGTGATTATCACCAAGCATGCAATAATAGTATAAATAAGTTCACATAAATTTTATTGAATAAAGTAATAATGAATAACAAAATGCACTATTGGAAGGAATGACTGTTTCATTGAATCATAGAATGAGAGATTATAAATTGTATATGCATATCATTCATCTTATAAATTTGCCTGCTCAATTTCCTGTGGGTGTGGATAACGGGTGCTATGGATACCATAAGGTATCAAATATGTCAATACCCGAAGGTATTAAATCTGTGGACTCATTGGGTCAGAACTATGGTCTAATGTAGAGACAAACTGTGGACTCATAAGAATTAGACTATAGCAGTTGTGACTGTAACCCTATAGGCATGCCTATCTATCCATAACCAAGTCTTTAAGTGCAAGCATAATAAATCATATTTCATACATTGTGAAATTGTATTCACATAATCCAATATAGCATTAATGAATGCAAAGTACTTTAATATCATGCATGACTATCTCATAGTATAAGAATAATCATATACTGTCATTGTAGAGAAGTAAACTCATGTATATTCTATTTTGAGTAATAGAAACTCACCTTTGCACTATTAAGCAAGCCTTGTAATTAAAGAGATACATTTACTATATAACTGTAGTTTAGAATGATTTATAAGCTTAGGAAGGGCTTAGACAAGTCTAGACACCAAATGGGGTCACAAAAACCAAAGTATCAAAGAACAGGGAAGGGTCACGGTTACTATGAAATTCATGGTAACCGTGAGCTTAGACATATAATAGGGGTCACGGTTAATACCAGTTTATTAGTAATCGTGAGCCACAATGCTCCTTAGTTCTGGACTAAAATTGAACTGGCTCACGGTTACCAAGCTTTTAGTGATAACCGTGAAGTAGGGTTACGAGCTCGGGTCACGGTTATTATGAATTCCTTAGTAACCGTGAGATGGCATAGGTTTTGCTTCTGGACCAAAAGTTCACTACCTCACGGTTACTAAGCCTAGGGTAGTAACCATGAAGTAATTCTACGAGGATGGGTCACAGTTACTATGAAACCTTAGTAACCATGAGCCAGGGCATACTTTTGGTTTGGACTGAAGATTTAGGCACCTCACAGTTACTATGATATTCATGGTAATCGTGAGCCCTAAACTGCCTCGAGACCGATTTCCAGTCTCGACTTCTATACTATTTTTGACCTATAAAATAGCAATTTTAGCCAAAATGGCCTTCAATAAAGTTATTGGTCTATGTTTCTATTTTCCAAGAGACTAAAAATTATCTCAATATGACTTTAAAATCTTTAGATATTCAAGAAAAACCATAGACTATTCATGAAGACAAAATAACAATTACAGTCAGATATCAATACCGATTTTCACTATTATGCAGTGAAAATCAGATTTTTGTTTCTTCTAACAAAATCAAGGTATACAAATCTAGTTTCTATAACAACTAGAATTTCATCATTTGGAAATATATAGCTCAAGATATGAGCAAAATAGTACCAACTGGTCTTTTGATCTTTAAAAATAGATTTTTCATATCATGTAACAAAGTTTGTGTTTTTCATCTTTAAGCCACTTTCAAGCTCAAAATCAACCATAAAACACATGAGAGAAGCACTCAAGATCTCTGTCATGATAAACCATCAAATATACACATATAAAATCTAAGTTCCCATACCTTGTTAAGCTCCAAGTTTTCTTCAACCTTGAGTAGTCTCTTTCCCCTTTCTCTTGCTTGATTCTCCTTCTATAAACATAAAATACTTCTATAAAAATCCATCAAGCTATTCCATGGACCATATACATCAAAGAAGAAACATAATTACCTTACTATCAAAACCAAGTAAAACTTCTTTCCTTTTCACCAAAAACCAAGAAATCTAGAGAAAGAGAATGATAGAGAGTTTAGGGTTTGTGGGGAGAGGAGAATGGAGGAAGATGACCCTTTACTTGGCTGGCACTCCCACTAAAATATCTCCCTTTCCCTCAAACTCAATTGGTCCAAATGTCATCTTTAAGTAAAACTTGTTATTTGGTCTTTTAACTTTCCTTTATTTCAAATTCTACCCCAAAACTTACCCTTTAGCTATGCAATTAGGTCCTTCTCTATACATTTATACTTAATTAATCATAGGCACTAATAATTAATTAGTGATAATTCTACTAGGATATAATGAGGGGCATTACAATGGCTCTGCTAGCTTCATGTGCCCTATAAATGCCTTTATAAATCTCTCTCAGGATATAGTCTCCTTCCTCCTTTAGTACACACTTGAGCCAAGGATGACTAAAAGCTTTTTTGTACAGATAGCCATCAATTATAGAATAGTTGAGGGATTTATGCGATACCTTTCGAACTTCGACTTTGTCTATAGGTAGCTAACCTGTTTGTAAGAATCATTTGATCATACTCATCCATGTGTCATCCACTTGCTCAAACTCCATCATATCTAATTTGTTTAAGGATGATGAGGCTTGGTTAATAACCGCAATATTTTCTTCTATCACTTCCTAATCGAAGGTGGACATTTTGGCAAGCTGATTAGCTATTGTTGTTTGGTCCTTCAGCACCTTCTGGAGAAACCATCCTGATCCAAAATCTTTCAACATTCTGAGTGCGACTTTAAATTTTGCTAGGTACTGAATTATGTTAGTCTCCCTTGCTTCGAAGGTGCCCAAACTTGGCTGGTCACTAGCTGAGAGTCTCTCTTTATCATCACTGACTCCGGTCGGATGGCGTGGAGCAACCTTAGACCTTGAAGAAGTGCCTCGCATTTTGCCATATTATTAGACACTTTAAAATTGAGTCTAATTGCGTACCTTATGCCGATTTTGAGGGGGCCTATTATTACGATTCCTACACCTCCTCGGGAGTCATTTGAGGCTCCATCTATAATCATCTCCCATATCAGTCATTGGGGTTAAGCATCCATCACTTTGCCAGTGAACTCAGCCATAAAATTTGCCAGTGCCTGTGCTTTTATGACCATTCTGGGCTGAAGGTCAGGGGTCTGGAGATTTTTTCTTATCGGCTGATCTTATCGGACCATGATGGTGTGTGCTTTAAAATATTACCGTAGCTTTTACATGTACATTATGAGGGCGATGATAAGCTACTTGACTGGCTCATGTAGTAAATGGGCAGCTACTATGTTTCTTCTTCCCTAACCAGGACTCCTATAATAGCTTCGCTAAAGGTAGACAAGTAAAGGTATTAATTTTCAATTGGGATCGGTCGGCTTAATAGTGGTGGGTTGGTAAGGAATTTCTATAACTCTTCAAAAGCTTGTTGGGAATTTGTTCCCTAGCTAAAAGTGTCATTTTTCCTCAGCTTTTTAAAGAATGGAGTGCAACGCTTGGCTGAGGAGGATATGAATCTTCCGAGGGTTGTGATTCTTCAGTTTAGCTTCTGAATATCTTTTATGTTTCTCGAGATTTGCATTTCTAGGATAGCCTTTATCTTCTCTGGGTTAGCTTCAATCCTCCTTTGAGAAACCATGAAGCCTAAGAATTTTCTTGAGGGAACCCCAAAAACACACTTCTCAGGGTTGAGTTTCATCTAAAACTTGTTCAATGTGTAAAAAATTTTTTCT
Source organism: Excoecaria agallocha (assembly GCA_037975025.1). Taxonomy (NCBI): domain Eukaryota; kingdom Viridiplantae; phylum Streptophyta; class Magnoliopsida; order Malpighiales; family Euphorbiaceae; genus Excoecaria; species Excoecaria agallocha. The sequence goes on along the minus strand of CM075814.1, from coordinate 23,157,815 downwards.
ATATCTACGGAGTGTTCCTTTAGGCTTTTACTCTTGACAATCATATCCTCTATGTAAATTTCAACATTTTGCTTGATCTAGTCTTTGACAATCTTATTCATGAGATACTGGTATGTGGCACCTGCATTCTTCATACCGAATGGATTTACCTTGTAGCAGAAGGTTCTGTTGTCGGTAATAAAACTTATCTTTTCTTGATCCAGAAGCCACATCAAAATATAATGGTAGCCAGCATATGTATCGAGGAGAGAGTAGATGGCATGGCATGCAATTGCATCCACCAACTGGTCTATATTTGGCAGAGGATAGCTATCCTATGGACATGCCTTATTAAGATTTGTGAAGTCCATGCACATCTGTAGCTTCCCTATCTTCTTTTTTACCAAGACCATATTGGTAAACCACTATGGGTAATCGATCTATTAGATTGTACTAGCCTTTAGTAGCTTGTCAACCTCCTCAGATATGAATTTCTTCCAATTGGGAGCATGCCTATGTAACTTCTGCTTGATACATCGGTAGGTTAGGTCCACATTAAGCTTGTAGGTGATCCCTGACCTGGCTCTTCAATTATGGCCTCCTTCTGTTGCTTGATCATGGTGACATACACCTCTCAGGATGCCTTTTGGTCGCCTCTAAGGATGGTAACACCCTCTTTTGTTGGGATTTTTTTATCACCATATACCGTATGCTAGTGATAGCTCTGGTCTGAAAGAGCAGGGACCTGCCAAAATGGCGTTATAGGCAAAAATCATATCAATGACCATGAAGGTTACCTTGTATATATAGGCGAGTGCCTTTTGGCCAAGTTCGATTAACAGCTCAACGAATCCCACCACTGGAATTGTAGTGTTGTCGAGCCCGATCAATGGTGTGGTATTCAATTTTGGCTCTTCGATCGACAATCCCATAGCTCTTTAAGCCTCCAGTGTGAGCACATTTACGGCACTGTCATTATCCATAAAAATCCTTTTTACATCAAAAGTGTTGATCCGAGCCCAAACGACTAAAGCATTCTCGTGGCGAAACATTATATCTCAGGCATCTTTACTGGATATGGTGATTGGAGCAAACCGTTCGGCTTGATTGGAGAAATAAATGCCTTTTCCCTTTTTCTTCTTGAAGATATTTTCTCCATACAATGATCTCCCAGTAATCATATTTATCACCCCAGTGTATGGCCTACATGGGTCTGGATTCCTAGGATTTTTGCGCTCATCATCATCATCTGAGCCAAAATTGTCTCTTTTAATGTTAGGCTATTTACAGGGACTTTTCCCTCTAGTCGGACCTACGAATATCTTGAGGAACCCTCTTTGTAGGAGTCACTTGATGTCCTTCCTTAGTGAGTAACACTCATCAGTTGTATGCCTAACATCTTTGTGAAACTCACAGTACTTGCTGTTGTCCCTCTTGCTTCTTAACCGTTCGAACAGATTTTTGGGCCAGTTGACTTTTTTGTATTTTTCTTTAATCCACATCAATACCTGGGCAGGGTTAGTGTTGAATGGGGTAAAATTTCGGGTAAGTTGGTTGTTAGACCGAATGGACCTGCCTCGTTTAACCTCCTTCCGCTTACCCAGACTCTTTGAAGTGGTTGATGGAATATGACATGGTATGATAATCATGATAGCACAGCGGAAAAAAAATTTTTTATCATGCATACCATACATATCCAAAACTAGGAACGAAAACATGCAATTTTAGGGTTTTGAAACTTACAATAGATGATGCCTTTTATTCTTTGATTTTGTGATGTCCAGCAACCAAGATGCCTTTATCCACCTTAGTTCTCGATCACCAATGCCAAGGAACAGCCTTTTGCGCCACTCCCTCTATTCTCACACACACACTTGCACCGACGGCTTAAAATCGAGATTGCTAGCTCTCCTTTTCGGTATTGTGTAATGGTTATAGTTTGAAGCTACAAAATTTGATTTTGTACTTCCCTTAGGTTGCTATTACTACCCAAGATCACAAGAGAATGAGGAACTATCCTTTCTCCTTGTGAAAATTGGCTAAAAGAAATATTGTGAGAGAGAGATGAAGTTCACGCAAAACCTAGAATGAAAGCCTAGGGTTTCACGTTTTTTCCACCACAAATATATATCTCTTTTTTTCTTTTAAGTGATGGATCTCAAATATACTATCTTTAGATAATTAATATTAGCTAAAGATAATTAATATTTGCATTTATCACTTAATTAAAATAAGTAATATTATTGATAAAAACTCTTTCAATTTATCCAAGATAAAATCAAAAGTCATTTAATCAAATTATATCACTTAATTTAGGAAAAAGATAAGACATTTAAATCTAATAAATCACTTAAATAAAAACTATACATGTGCCGAAATTCCTTGTGATTTCTCTTAGGAATTTCGGCCATATCAACTTATATTTAGATGATTTAATTAGATAAATATGTCTTTAGGCTTTAATACTCAATTAATTAAATTAATACATGATATTTAATTAATTGAAATTAAACCTTGTGGGCTGAATCTCTCTCTCTCATGGACCAAAGCCCAATAGCAATTTTATAACCCATTACATACATTAATTTGACTTTAATTAAAAGCCCAAATTAATGCCCAATACTTAATTTAAGTATTTTAAGCCCAATGCTTTGTGTGCGATCCTATAGGTCCATTTAATGTTGGCAATGAATTAATAAATTAATTCAAAGGCTATATATATTCTCTAGCAAGATATTATAGCAATCCAAATTAAATGAAAATACATATGGCATTTAGTGACCTAATGCAATTTTGCATAGTCCCTTACCCACAAATATCAGAATTAATATAAGGCATGGAACTAGTCATCCTTATATATATTAATTCCTTTCTTGATATTCCAGTGACACTGAACTCTCAGATAAATAATGATTACTCATTATTTCATCTCGGTATGGCCATACACTTCTCAGTTCACTGATCAAGTGGCCGGTGATATTTTCTCTCTTATCAAGAGGGGTAATCCCTTCACTTCTCTCATGCTCTCTAACATGAATCAGTGCATACCCAATCATACCCGTACTTGTCACTCTGTTACGAGCACGTTAGGTGTATGTCAAAGTACACAGTAATTCATAAAGAGTTTCATAGAGATTTCAGGTCTAAGAACTCCGATACAAAACTTGCATTTGAGAAACACTTATGACTTGTACCATGTAGTGTTCTCATGAGCGGATCGAATCCAGATACCATGTTCTTTAACATGTATCTATGATCTCTGATTGACACTCTTGTCCTAATGATCTGTAAGACAGGACTCATAGCATCAGAGAGAGCATACTAGTCTTAATTCATTTGTTATTCCCATAACAATGACTGACTAGGGATATTTAGAATGAAGTCTCATTTGTTTCAAGGTCTTACAATCCATGTGCCTCACACATGATAACTTAAACCGAAACAACACTCTTGGATAGTTTTATCAATTGATATGCACAGAAATACAAAGGATAAAACAAATGCCTCATTTTATTAATTTCAAGTGTTTCGTTACAACGTATTGGGGCTAGGGCTTACACTAACAATCTCCCACTAGCACTAGTCCCAATTGGGCATAGCCCTAAGACCGAACGCTCTCAAATGAGCTTCGTGCAGATTTGGACGTAACTGTTTCGTCAAAGGATCTGCTACATTGTCTTCACTTGATATCTTGCTAACCTTGACGTCCCCACGATCAATGATTTCTCTGATCAGGTGGTACCTTCTGAGTATGTGTTTGGATTTCTGGTGTGACCGGGGCTCCTTAGCCTGTGCGATGGCCCCGTTATTGTCACAGAAGATTTCTAATGGATCTAGGATGCTTGGGACCACTCCTAATCCATTAATGAAATTTTTAATCCAAACAGCCTCTTTTGCAGCCTCACTTGCTGCAATATACTCAGATTCTGTAGTTGAGTCGGCAACGGTCTCTTGCTTTGAGCTTCTCTAGCTGACAGCACCACCGTTTAAAACAAAAACAAACCCAGATTGCGATCTAGAATCCTGAGTGCTGGTCTGAAAAGCAGCATCGGCATAACCTTGTATGACGAGCTCTTCTTGACCACCATACACCAAGAAGTGATCCTTAGTCCTTCGCAGGTACTTAAGGATCCCTTTTACAGCAGACCAGTGCTTCTCACCTGGGTCTTGCTGAAACCTACTGGTTATACTCAGTGCATGAGCAACATCCAACCTAGTACATAACATAGCGTACATGATAGATCCAATAGCAGATGCATATGGGATTCTACTCATGTTGTCCCTTTCCTCTTTGGTTTTAGGGCACTGTTCTTTAGTCAAAGGAACTCCCAAAGCCAAAGGTATGTACCCTTTCTTTGAGTCTCCCATACTAAAACGCTTTAGTACTTTGTCTATGTACTTTTCTTGACTTAGTCCCAAAAGCCGATTCGATCTATCTCTATAGATTCGAATACCAAGTATTGTCTCGGCTTCACCTAAGTCTTTCATTGAGAAACATTTTCCCAACCATTGCTTAACCTTTTGCAATGTTGGAATGTCATTCCCAATGAGAAGGATGTCGTCCACATATAGGACTAGAAACACTACTATGCTCCCACTAACCTTCTTGTACACACAAGGCTCATCTTCGTTCTTGATGAAGTCAAAATCTTTGACTGCTTCATCAAAACGAAGATTCCAACTTCGGGATGCTTGCTTTAATCCATAAATGGATTTTTGAAGCTTGCAAACCTTCTTAGGATGCTTGGGATTGACAAAACCTTCAGGCTGTGTCATATACACATCCTCAAGTAAATTTCCGTTGAGGAAAGCAGTTTTGACATCCATTTGCCATATCTCATACACTACAAGAAAATCTGAAAATAGCAATGGAAAAATAGCAACGGAAATGATTCCGTTGCTAAATTAGCAACGGAAAGTCAATTCCGTTGCTATTTAGCAACGGAAATTAATTTCCGTTGCTAAAATTGGTTAAACTTTGTAAAATTAGCAACGGAAAAAAATTTGGTTAGCTTCCGTTGCTAAAAGTGGAGTGAATTTCTGGCGCCATTACTTAGCAACGAAAATTAGCAACGGAATTTGTATTCCGTTGCTAATTAAGGCGGCAAAAAATGGCGGATAAAATTTGGGACGGAAAATAGCAACGGAATTTAAATTTTGTTGCTAATTTAGCAACCGAAATCTAATTCCGTTGCTATTTAGCAACCGAATATTAATTCCGTTGCTAAATTAGCAACGGAAAAAAATTCCGTTGCTAAATTTCACTTTCAACGAAAAATAGCAACCGAATTAAATTCGGTTGCTATTTAGCAACGGAATATAATTTCGGTTGCTATTTTAGCAACCGAATTTAATTCGGTTGCAAAAATAGCAACGGAAAAATGATTCCGTTGCTAAATTAGGGGCATTTTAGTACTTTTACCTTTGTTAGAACTATAAATTGGAAAAACCCTATCCTAATTAAGGCGGCAAAAAATGGCGGATAAAATTTGGGACGGAAAATAGCAACGGAATTAAATTCCGTTGCTAATTTAGCAACCGATATCGAATTCCGTTGCTAAATTTCACTTTCAACGAAAAATAGCAACCGAATTAAATTCGGTTGCTAATTTAGCAACCGAAATCGAATTCCGTTGCTATTTAGCAACGGAAAAAAATTCCGTTGCTAAATTTCACTTTCAACGAAAAATAGCAACCGAATTACGATTCCGTTGCTAAATAGCAACCGAATTTAATTCGGTTGCAAAAATAGCAACGGAATAGTGATTCCGTTGCTAAATTTATTCTAAATATTTACATATTTGCCATCGAGTATAAATACCCAATTAAAAACCCTAAGCTCTCATTCTTTCATTTCTTTCCCTCTCCTGCCGCCGTCTCCTCTTCTCCCTCTCACCACCAAAACCAGCTCTTGGATTCGTTAATCTCGTCAAGGGTTTCTTCACCGACCACCACCACCATCCACCTCCTCCACCGTCTCCTCTTTTCCTAGAAGTAGAAGGTGCGCTGTTGCTAACAGAAGAACGGTGGAACTTTCTAAGGTTTAGGTTAATCTTCAATTATTCAATTAATTTTGGGATGTTTTTTTGCACATGGTTTTGCTTTTAGTCACTGGAAAAATTAAGGTCGTTGGGCATGCAATGGTTTTTGGAGTTATCTAATCTAACAAACTAATCTGCTTCTTTTTCTCTTTAAGAGTTGATCATAATTTATGGTTTTTATTTGTCATAGCCGTTTTGGAATATATACGTATATATGCATCACAGTCCAAAACTAAATAACTGAGCATTTGATTATTTAATGTTATATGTATGATATATAAGGAATGGAAATATATATATGTTGCAGGTAACAGCTCCCGCGTTCCAGTTTCACAACCCAGAGAACGGGCTCTTCTTGAATTGTATCTGTCTCGAATTACGCCATCAACAATCTGATTCCACGCCAAATCACGAGTTTCTTCTTGCTTTTATTTATATATTTTTATTATGCTTTACTGTTTTAATATTACAGTTATGCTTTCTTTCACACTTTTTTTTTATTGGGAAGTGAATGGTTTTTGAACCGCTCCCAGGATCTCCTGCCACGTCAAAATTGTTGGATTTCATTTAATTTTCATCTTGGAGTTGAGAACTTAGTTTTATATGTCTAATTCTTTTCTTCTTTTTCTAAAAAAAAAAAAAAATTCTTTTCTTCTTTGGAAAGTTCAGGGCTCGATATTAGACATTAGACTTGCATTTTTTTTTAATTGTATGCTATATCCATTGTTAAGTACGTGTGTATATAAATCATTAGATCGAGTATATTTGTTTGTGACTTATAATAGTGTCGGTGTTGAATTAAGTAAAATTCAAAACGCAACGTAATAGGCCTTAAATTAGTGATGCAGAAAAAGAGGGAATTCAAACAACCCCTAGACCTAAAACCCTAAAACCAAAAACAGAGCAAAGTCTCGCTCTTGCTCTTGCTCTTCCTCTTCCTCTGAACTTGCTTTTTCTCTCTTTCCTGTAGCAGCATGATTTCTTACTAGAACTATTTTGCTTTACTTTCACTGTTTTTTATTTCCCTAACTTCTAAGCTCTTTACATATAGCCTTCCATGGCCAGGCTTCTTTGGATAGTTTCTTCTCTGAAACGCTCTTCGCTTGCACCAGAGGTACGTTATTCCTTAAATGAGGCATTTGATTTTATGTACTTTGTTTGTTTACTTTGAAACTTTAAAGAAATGTTGAATGTTAACTGCGGATTACTTAATCCATTATCAAACAACAAATAATGCTCTGCTCCAACGAGTTTAGCTTTTGTCGAAAAGGAAAAATTTCCTCATTTAAGTTTTCCTTTGTTTGATTATACTTTCTGATGCTTTATATTTTTCAGGGATTAAGGAGCGAAATATTGGGAAACTCTTCTCAGAGTTGCAGGTTTGCCACTAAAGGTGCTGAAAATTCATGACGCGCTGTTATTTTTTTACATTTTAAGTTCAAATTGGATATTGTCAGGAGATGAATTCAACTACTGTTTTCATGTAATAGATATCTGATGCTAAACAAATTGTCCTAACATTCCCGTGTTTTCTGTGTTAGGATGGCTTCTGTGGTTTCATTTTTTTCGTTGTCCTCAATCTGTGGTTCCTGCTGGTAGAAAAACTTGGGAGAAGACTGGATCTCGTGCTGTTTTCACCATTTTGGTAACCTTTCTGCTTTCTCATATATATTGAAATTTTGCTTTTATTTTTATTTTTCTATTTTTCTTGTAATTTGCTGTTCATTTTCATAAGTTTTCACTAATTAAGTTAATTAATGATAGATAGGTACCATATCGTTGTCCTTTGTATGCCATTATTGAATCTTAAAGATCTTATTTTTTTGAAAATTATTCGAATTATGGGAACAAAATATTGCTAATTTCATAAGTTTCCACCTAACATAATAAGCTGGCATAAAGTGAAGTAAAGGTTTAAGTTTTAACGGATACTATAATTACATTGATGAAAATAATTAAGTTTGTTTTACACCAACTAAATTATAAAATTTATAATTCGAGGACAAATCCTCATAAAATAAATTAGAAAATATTTAGAAGTATTATCTGTCTATAAATCTTTTAATATATTTATATTATATAGGCGGGAATTCGCATAAAAATAAATATATTTCTCTCATAAATTTCTAATCACAAATCACAATGAATCTTGTTCATAATAATAGAATTTTTCAAGGATAGAATATTTCCCATCTCCGAATCCATCATTTCAAATTATTCCCATGAAATTGGGAACACTTAAACCAAAGAATCAGAGATTGTATCCTTTAAAATTAAGGCTGTAATTAAGCGATATGTTTCGGTGCGTAGCAAGTATTTAAAAGCCTACATGTTTCAATTAATTCAGTATGAATGAGAATTTTTTTGGTTTATAAGAGTTCAATTGGAAGAAAATAAACAATAATTTAAGGCAAGTATTGTCCTAAAATAAATAATGGCTGAAGATGGGGAGAAAGAGGAAAAGTCAAGGAAGGGGATGGACAGAAAGACCATCCAAAGTGGAGGGAGGGAGGGAGCAACATGGCAATGGCATAGCTTAGCTTTTAGAACAAAGCAAAGGGCAGATATGCTTTTTGACAATTTTTATTCCCTATAGGCTTTCATTTATTATGGCCTTTACTAACCCACCTGCCTATTTCCAATTTTTGCGCATGCTTTAGAATGTATCAAGTCTTAATTTGAATTACAAACAAGTTAATTATCAAGGGGCCAAGAACCAAGCACAATATGGAAAAGCAAGCTGCCATTTCCAAGTGGGTCATTCAAAGTTACTGTCACTTGAAAATTTTAGCTTCTAAGTCTAAGAGCCTTGACGATAGCTGTTGATAGGCTGAATCTTATGGTTATTTAAAAAAGAAAAAAACTCACAAGTCAACTGAGGCTCCATTGACTCAAGTCTTTGCTCAGTGCGGCTGTCTATTTATGGAACTCTACAGTTTAGCAAATAACCATCATCTTTCGTTGTCCACTGCTCAATTAAATTAAAGGTGTATCAACTTTTTTTTTTCAACCTCCATTCTTCTCTAAATCCTGTCCACCCCTGCTTGTTACACTGCTCAATGAAATCCAAGCAATTTCATATGATTGTAATCTGTAAGGGATATAGAGATGTGTGCTTATTTTTTTCTCACATCGCTTGGGCATAGAGTTCTACATGCTTGTGCAATGATTCATCTAATTTTGTCTGATTTCCAGCCTGCAGTATATGTTGCAGAAAGTGCAATAATTCAGGAACTGCAGGTTCTTCTTTTGATAGAGCTGAAAACAAAGTAGCAATTGTTGATTGTATATAGGAAAATGTATATATAATTGAATCGCAGGCATCATATTTTGGTCTTGGTTTCTTGCATGTGATCTCTGATTCATTATAATTGAATGGCTGATACTGAATTTTATCAATTTGCTTGATTGGTCATATTCCTTTTTTGCATATATGTTCCAATCCTTGATTTGTTAATATTTACTGCAGCAAAGATCTCTTCTTTAATGGGTTCCTAAAATCATTATTCATTTCCTGAAAGGCAAATAATTAAACTTCCTATTACATTGCAAAAATAGGCATTTTTTGTTGGAAAATTCAACATGTGCTCTGCATCTAATTTCTTGAACTTATGATTTTTAGAGAAACTTGCTATGAATCCATTGTTCTCACTCATATGAGCACTATAACTTTGAATCCAGGTGATAATCACAAGCATCAGCGTAGATGGCAATCTTCTTCTCATTGGCAGCCATCAAAAGAACAAGGTACAACTCATGGTATTTCCTTGTGTTCAGTTTCTGTTCGTTGAATTCTAAGCCATTATATACTGTGGATACTGTTTTGCTGAAGTTATCGTGGACGGCAGCGTGTGCTGATATTGTGGATAGTGTTTTGCTGAATTTATTTTATGCATCATAATGTTGAATTAATTGGCTGTCCATGCCCCTTGTGGTGGATGGATTCTGAATCACTTTTATGACCATCCTTAATATAGAATTAGACATTGAAGCACCTTATTTTTATTGTATATAGGTGTGAAATAAATGTTTTAGTTGAATTATGAAGCATCATAATGTTGGTTTTCCAAATTACACTAAAACAAGTTGCTGTTTTAGTGTAATTTGTTGGTTTTCAATTTTACACTAAAACAGCTTGCTGTTTTAGTGTAATTTGTTGGTTTTCTATTGTAGTGATGGAATAGCGACGAAAAAATCATCACAAATTTTTTATACTAGTTGCTGAATTTAGCAACGGAATTTGAATTCGGTTGCTAAATTTAGCAACGGAATTTAAATTCGGTTGCTAATTTTGATCAATTTACCAAATGTTAGTGGTTAGATTTAGCAACGGAATTAAATTTTTGTTGCTAAATTTAGCAACGGATTTAATCTCCGTTGCTAAATTAGCAACGGAATAAATCTTCCGTTGCTAAAAATACCAACCGCCAAATTAGCAACCGAATTTTCCGTTGCTATTTTCGGTTGCTAATTTTAATTACCAACGGAAATTCACCAAATTCGGTTGCTAATTTCCGTTGCTATTTCCAAATTTTCTTGTAGTGATAATCATGATATGCAGCTATGGCAAGCAAGATCCTAATGGACTTGAGCATGACTACAGGCGAAAAGGTCTCGTCATAGTCTATACCATGAGTTTGTCGAAAACCTTTTGCTACTAGTCTACCTTTGTAGGTCTTATCAGCTTTTAGTTTGAATAACCACTTGCATTCAATTACCTTAGCACCTTCCGGTGGATCAACCAAGGTCCAAACCTGGTTATCGTACATTGATCGCATCTCGGATTTCATGGCTTCAAGCCAATTATCCGAATCTGGGCTTTCAATAGCTTCTCGGTAGGTAGTAGGATCCTCACGATCTACTAACTCAATAGTGTCACTGTCAGTGATTAGAAATCCATATCTCTCAATCTCCTGACGTACCCTACCAGACCTTCTAGGTACTTGTGTAATGGGTTCTTGTTCCACAACTGGTTGTGAACTTGATCCCATTTCCAACTCATCCTCTATAGGAGCTTGTGGCACTTGAATTTCTCCAAGTTCTACTTTACTCCCACTGTCTTTCTTGAGAAGGAACTCCTTTTCCAAGAAAACAGCCTTGCGAGCAACAAATACTTTGTTCTCGGCTTGTGAGTAAAAGTAGTATCCCTTTGTTTCTTTGGGATAACCCATAAACAAGCAGACAGTCGATTTGGACTCTAGTTTGTCAGATGTTAATTTCTTAACATGTGCTTCACAGCCCCAAATCTTGAGAAAAGACATATTGGGTTCTTTCCCAGTCCATACCTCGTATGGTGTCTTCTCAACTGCTTTAGTTGGAGTACGGTTCAATAGAAACGCAGCAGTTTCTAATGCATAACCCCAAAAAGAGATAGGAAGATTAGCTTGACTCATCATAGATCGAACCATGTCCAACAGAGTTCGATTTCTCCTTTCGGATACACCATTCCATTGCGGTGTTCCAGGAGGAGTGAGCTGTGAAATAATACCACACTCTTTTAGATGATGATCAAACTCTTGGCTTAAGTATTCGCCACCTCGATCTGATCGAATGGCTTTTATACTTTTGCCAAGTTGGTTTTCTACTTCGTTCTTAAACTCTTTGAATTTCTCAAAAGTTTCAGACTTGTACTTCATTAGATAGACATAGCCATATCTACTGAAGTCATCTGTGAAAGTCACGAAGTAGCTAAAACCACTTCTAGCTTGTGTACTTAATGGTCCACATACATCGGTATGTATTAGTTCCAATAAGCCATTAGTCCTTTCACCTTTCTTGTTAAAAGGACTCTTTGTCATTTTTCCATACAAACATGGCTCGCATGTGTCATAAGACTCTAAGTCAAATGACCCAAGCACTCCAGTTTTGTGGAGTCTTGAAATGCATTTTTCGTTTGCATGTCCTAAACGACAATGCCAGAAGTAAGTAGGGTTTAATTCGTTTGATTTAACCCTCTTTGTATTAATGTTGTATATTGACTCTTTGTTTTGTAAATCAAGGATATAAAGGCCATTTTGCAACATGGCATTGCCATAAGAAATGCCTTCGCGACGAATATGAGCATTGCCCTTTTTAATAACAAAATCAAATTCATCATTATCCAAACATGAAACTGAAATAATGTTTCTGCTCATAGCAGGCACATAATAACAATTATTCAAAACAATACAAAGTCCGGAAGGTAAAGTGAGGTGATAGTCGCCTATCTCCATGGCAGCAACTCGTGCTCCATTCCCCACACGGAGGTCCACTTCATTCTTCCCAAGTAACCGCCTATTTCTTAGCCTCTGCACATTTGAACAAATGTGAGAACCACAACCGGTATCCAATACCCAAGTGGTAGAAATAGAAAGGTTAATTTCAACAACAAAAATACCAGAACTGGACGCCTTGGCTCCATTCTTTTTTTGTTCTTCCTTGAAGAGAGCGCAATTCTTCCTCCAATGCCCCAACTTGTTGCAATGGAAGCAAGTGCTCTCACTCTCTTTGAGTTTTGGCGCCTTGGGCTTGGATTGGGCCTGAGGTGCACTCCCAACTGTCTTGGGTTTTCCCTTTACCTTTCCCTTTCCCTTAGCAGGTCCCTTCTTAATTCCCTTTTGAACCATTAGCACGGGATTGGTCTTTCGAATGTTCTCTTCAGCATTCTTAAGCATCCCATGAAGCTCAGTGACTGACTTGTTCATAGCATGCATGTTATAATTCATCACAAATGGATCATAAGCAGCAGGCAATGATCCTAAGATCAAGTCAGTGGCCAATTCCTTTGGCACTTGTACCTCAAGCTTCTCAAGAGTATCAAGATACCCTTTCATCTTGAGTACATGGGTACTAACAGGAGTACCCTCAGCCATCTTACAAGAAATCAAAGCCTTTGTTGTCACGAACCTCTCGTGACGAGCTTGTTCTTGGAACATCTCCTTGAGGTGCACCATGATCGCATAGGCCTCTTGGTCCATAAATTGCTTTTGCAATTCAGGCACCATAGTGGCTAGCATCAAACAGGTCACATCGTTAGAGTCCCTCTTCTTGGTCTCAAAAGTTTCCTTTTGAACCGCAGAGGCGTTCCTTCCTGGTTCTTCAGGCAAGGGTGCATCCAAAACATACGACTTCTTCTCTTGCTTAAGAACTATTCTTAAGTTTCGAGACCAGTCTATGAAATTGGTGCCATTTAATTTGTCCTTTTCAAGGACCGATCGCAATGAGAAATTGTTATTTGAAGATGCCATTTTCAATCTACAATAAAATTTAGCAAGATTAAATGAGGTCTTATTTATGATCCCACAAACCGAATTAATATCCCTTTAAATAATTCGCGTTAGTGATTTAATGTGGGCCAAGATCCACTTTTCACAATAACTTATTAGTCAAGCTGAGCCTGTACACCTAATAAGTTAAGTTACTTAGGTAGGAAAAACTCCAATCATGTCTCGTACATGACTCTTGGATCAAATGGGCTAACATCTTAAGATGTCATAGCACAAACCCATTTATTAGTTGCCTAGGTCCGAGCATCCCATTCCATGTTAAGTCCAACCTACATTCACAACCCATGCCTCACAAAGATAATCGGGCGCATCTAGGACTCCTAGTCTACGTGACCGATGATCGATGCCTTGACATGTTTCGAATTAGGAAGGCAACTTTGTGACTTACTATTTTTAGGGATTCATTTTATTACGGCTTACATGGCATACGCTTTGTCATCCATACATAGCATGCATATATATATAATTGCATAAAGTAAAGCGTGACAAACATGGGCCCAAAAACCTACAACTAAGATTCTATACTATTACATAAGAATCTTCGAGTTGGGCTTCTCCACTCCGGTGGGCTTCGTCTTGATTTACAAAGTCTTCAAATAAATTCTATTCTAAGAAATAAATGAAACTTTTACAATAAAATATAATGGCACGCAGGCCATATTTAATTACAAAAACCCAGGGCCCATGAATGCACCATGCATATCCATTCATCACACCAAACAAGCAAATAAATATACATAGCATTCATGGATCAGACAAAGTCCAATTTTAATCAATTTAGCCAAGCCCATTAATGGAAATTGTGTACTTGAACCTTTAAGAGAAGACCCCATGATGGGCCTGGGCCGAAGCCCAATGGACTAAATCCTCTTATTGAATAAGTTCTCTTAAAAGCCCAAAACACAAACTAGTTAGATTTGTGCCATAAATCAACTCTAGTATAATTTCCAATTTTGCCATTTTTAATTTTATGTCATACAGCCCATAAACATTAAAAATACATATAATATGTGCTAACATGAATTAAAAATAAAATCATGAAGAACACATATAATAGAATACGGCATTCATGCAAAAACAAACAACAAAACTAGTTGTTTAATGCTTATGTAATGACATGAAATGCACAAACATTTAAATCAATTTTATGAGTCATTTAATAATCTAAATAAGTCCATAAATATTGATTTAATATTCTGTACCATTTTAATCTAAATGTGTTTTTACCATTTTAATCAAAACAAAGCAAACAATGTTGATTAAACATGTAACAAACACAAACTAGTCATTGTTTTAAGTGATTTTAAAATTAATCAATTAAATTATCATGGACCAGAATTAAAACCAAATTTTAAAAATGTCCAGACCTGATAATTAATCTTTAAATATCACTTACAAACATGCCAAAAACGTTTTTACATTTAATTTTGAAAACTAGTTGTTAAACTAGCAATTTACATGCCAACTAGCACCTAGTTTCATAATTAACATGTACCATCAGGTATAAATAATTAAATCCGACCATTACCAGCCCTAATAACATCTTAGGACAGTATATTAACATGTCATATTAATTATAATACCTATCTAATCAATTAAAATCGTTTTTACACCAAAACAATGCAAAAAACTCAAAACATAAAATTTCAGATTTGCATGTTTTCAAAATAACGATTTTTAATTAATTTTTTCATGCATCTAAAGCACTAAAATAAGCATGTCTAGGCTCTGATACCACTGATGGAATATGACATGGTATGATAATCATGATAGCACAGCGGAAAAACAAAAATTTTATCATGCATACCATACATATCCAAAACTAGGAACGAAAACATGCAATTTTAGGGTTTTGAAACTTACAATAGATGATGCCTTTTATTCTTTGATTTTGTGATGTCCAGCAACCAAGATGCCTTTATCCACCTTATTTCTTGATCACCAATGCCAAGGAACAGCCTTTTGCGCCACTCCCTCTATTCTCACACACACACTTGCACCGACGGCTTAAAATCGAGATTGCTAGCTCTCCTTTTCGGTATTGTGTAATGGTTATAGTTTGAAGCTACAAAATTTGATTTTGTACTTCCCTTAGGTTGCTATTACTACCCAAGATCACAAGAGAATGAGGAACTATCCTTTCTCCTTGTGAAAATTGGCTAAAAGAAATATTGTGAGAGAGAGATGAAGTTCGCGCAAAACCTAGAATGAAAGCCTAGGGTTTCACGTTTTTTCCACCACAAATATATATCTCTTTTTTTCTTTTAAGTGATGGATCTCAAATATACTATCTTTAGATAATTAATATTAGCTAAAGATAATTAATATTTGCATTTATCACTTAATTAAAATAAGTAATATTATTGATAAAAACTCTTTCAATTTATCCAAGATAAAATCAAAAGTCATTTAATCAAATTATATCACTTAATTTAGGAAAAAGATAAGACATTTAAATCTAATAAATCACTTAAATAAAAACTATACATGTGCCGAAATTCCTTGTGATTTCTCTTAGGAATTTCGGCCATATCAACTTATATTTAGATGATTTAATTAGATAAATATGTCTTTAGGCTTTAATACTCAATTAATTAAATTAATACATGATATTTAATTAATTGAAATTAAACCTTGTGGGCTGAATCTCTCTCTCTCATGGACCAAAGCCCAATAGCAATTTTATAACCCATTACATACATTAATTTGACTTTAATTAAAAGCCCAAATTAATGCCCAATACTTAATTTAAGTATTTTAAGCCCAATGCTTTGTGTGCGATCCTATAGGTCCATTTAATGTTGGCAATGAATTAATAAATTAATTCAAAGGTTATATATATTCTCTAGCAAGATATTATAGCAATCCAAATTAAATGAAAATACATATGGCATTTAGTGACCTAATGCAATTTTGCATAGTCCCTTACCCACAAATATCAGAATTAATATAAGGCATGGAACTAGTCATCCTTATATATATTAATTCCTTTCTTGATATTCCAGTGACACTGAACTCTCAGATAAATAATGATTACTCATTATTTCATCTCGGTATGGCCATACACTTCTCAGTTCACTGATCAAGTGGCCGGTGATATTTTCTCTCTTATCAAGAGGGGTAATCCCTTCACTTCTCTCATGCTCTCTAACATGAATCAGTGCATACCCAATCATACCCGTACTTGTCACTCTGTTACGAGCACGTTAGGTGTATGTCAAAGTACACAGTAATTCATAAAGAGTTTCATAGAGATTTCAGGTCTAAGAACTCCGATACAAAACTTGCATATGAGAAACACTTATGACTTGTACCATGTAGTGTTCTCATGAGCGGATCGAATCCAGATACCATGTTCTTTAACATGTATCTATGATCTCTGATTGACACTCTTGTCCTAATGATCTGTAAGACAGGACTCATAGCATCAGAGAGAGCATACTAGTCTTAATTCATTTGTTATTCCCATAACAATGACTGACTAGGGATATTTAGAATGAAGTCTCATTTGTTTCAAGGTCTTACAATCCATGTGCCTCACACATGATAACTTAAACCGAAACAACACTCTTGGATAGTTTTATCAATTGATATGCACAGGAATACAAAGGATAAAACAAATGCCTCATTTTATTAATTTCAAGTGTTTCGTTACAATGTATTGGGGCTAGGGCTTACACTAACAGTGGTGGCCCTATCAGGGCTCCTCGTTATTCGCTCGGATACAAAACTTCTATTAAATGATTACCCATTCGGATACTACAACCTGTCCATGACACTGGCCCTTCTTCCCCTATTGGATCTCAAGGTGCCATCCAACTGGATGTGTTGCCTAGACCTTTCCATCAGATCGAAGAAGCTAACTGGCGGTCTTGTAGTTATTGATTCAAATAATATATGTGATACCTCCAGCCAAGGCGGTCGTCGTCATTTCCACACTTACATTTCTCACCTCGGATATTGTGGCTTGAAACCTATCAATGCAGTCTCTAAAACTTTCATCGATCCTTTGATAGAGGTTTCACAAATTGCTCACCGACTTGGATGTTCGGGTCTGCACAATGAACCATATGGTGAATAGCTCTCTGAGCTATCTAAAAGAGGTTATTGATTCATGAGGTAACTCATGGAATAAATTTAGAGTATCTTCTCCTAAGGTTGTGGGGAAGATTCTGCAGGCGATCCTCTCATCATAGGTGTAAACCTGCACTTTGGTCAAATATTCTGCCAGATGGGTGATAGGATCGATTTTACTTGTGTCTTTGTCCATCACTATATCTCTCCATCTTAAAGGTAACTCAGACCCCATTATTTCCCAGCAAAATGGAGAGGCAGTACTTTTGCAGGTGTTCCCCTCAAACATGCCTTTCTTGGGGTTTGCCAAGCTGAACTACCTGAGCTTTTGCTTGAACCATTTATCCTCCTTGCTCATGGCTGTGGAGGTAAACTCATTTTTCAACCTTTTGGAGCTATCGTGGCTAGGCATGCTTATTAAAGATAGGACATGTCCAATGGAAGTGGTGGAAGACCTGTTAGGGCAAAAGGCAGAGTCTTTGCTTGAGGACATTGTCCTCTTGCCTTTATCATACCTGGTTAGGGTCCTAACACCTATTCTTCCGCCGTCATGAGCTCGTGGCTCATTAATGAAGATTCCCCAATTTCTTCTCCTTTTGAAGTCATTATCCATGAAGTCAGATGGTCTCTTTCAGAAGTTTTAGGCATTTTGCCTTTTTTGATTATCTGGACAATGCTCTTAGTGAAATCACTAAGGAGAGTGCATATGTCTTTAACTGTAATGGGGGTATTTTTTGGCTACCGTAGGATGGCATCATCAAACTCCGGGAGAAGGTTGCCCCTAGATAGGGATCGATGAGATCTCTCTGCTCTCCCTATAGGCCTAGATCTTCCTTAACCATGGTTATAGCGGTTATGCTCTTCAAAAGTTGTATGCTCAGTGGATCTTGAACCAGCCATGTCTCTCAATGAAAGCACCAAATGATAGGATGTGGAAGTCTTTATCTAAAAAGAGAGAGCCGACTGTTGTTCCCGATTGGATGTGGGTTCCTGCAAGAAAATGAGCCTAGTCAGACCAGGCATAAGCACTCCAAAGTTACATTAGTAGCTTTCTAGAGAGAGAGTCTTAGAGATTCACTACCCGGTGCCATTGTGCATTGGGCTATTTATAGGAGATACGAGGGGTGTATTTAAGTGTTTGGAATGTGATAATTGGCTGTCAGAGTAAGTGAGTGACGAAGTGACAGGGAGCAGTTGGAGGGCATGGGCTCTGCCTTGTGTCAGTAGGTTGATTGAGACATGATGTCCCATCAGTCCAATAGAACATCAAGTGGCCTCTTCCTTGGCTTGCTGCTCACGTTTGGTGCTCCTTTTCTGATGGGCTTTAGGCCCTATCATGTGTAATGGGCTGATTGCTTGGGCCTTGAAGTGTGACGTTTTCATAGTTATCATTCCATTTATTATTATTCCAAATGGTCGATGCATGGTTGTTAAGGTTTTGTAACAACCGTGTCATGCCTACAATTCTAGATTTATGGCAATGGATTCTTAAGGTCCTCTTGTGGGGCATTTTTGGATAGGTAAATGATATTTCTGGGCAAAGTGAACTCTTAAAATTTTTTCCATATGTACTTAATTTCTAATGCATAAAAAACATTGGCATTTGGACCTATAAATTAAAAGTTATACACCAAACAATGTAGACTACTCTAAAACAAGGGCAACATCAGGTCATCATCTTCAATCAAATTTTCAAAGGCCTTGAGGGCAGAATCAGATCTTGGTTTCTTTTAAAAAAAATTATACATACATACATGCATACATTTATACATACGTACACACATACATACATATATGTGTGTGCGTGTGTGTCTTATATTTCATATCCAACTCTAATTACTCCATTTGAAGGTATGTAGTTCAATTTATAGCCAAAACAAGAAAACTAAACCTAGTGAACTTTTGACAAAATTATTCCTATGTTAACTCTTATGGAATAATTCATCTTTTCCAATCAATCCAATATAAAACCAATATTTTAACATCACAATCACATCTATTAAATTATATACACATCAAGAACATTTAGCATGCACAAATAGGTTATTCACATACCCTATTATGGCCAACTAGCTCCTTAATAAACCCTTTTCTCTTTTTCCTTGTCCTTGCTGCCCTCTTCCATTTTAAACATAAGCATTAACACAAATGCGTAAATTCTCTACCCTTTAAAAACAAATTTTCTTATATAGCAAAAACAAGATGAAATTCTCATATAAACTTACCCTTAATTGCTAGAAATCTAACTTAATTCACATAAGCTTTTTACATGGAAATTAGAGAGTTCAAATGAAGGGAAGAAAAGAGAGAAATTGTTGGATTTTCTAGCCAAGAAGGCCAAATACCTCTCCCCTTATATGGCTAGCTTTTTCTTACTTTTCTAGAATATGTTTGGTGTTAAAATCCCATTAGTCCACTTGTTAGACCAATGCAAACTTCATTCTAATCCTTAAACTTTCTTTCGTTTTCATTTATATACACACTCTAACTATTTTTACATTTTAGTACATGAATCATGTTTATTTATTTATGTATATGCATGTTATATAATCAAGTTACCCTAATGCCTTTATCTTTTAAGTTAATTCCTTTAATATCATTCTCTACAGTTTATTAAACTAACTTTTTATGTTAGTTTTCTAATGCACTCTAGAAATATTCAAATACTATTAAGGTGTATGTTACGACCTTACAAATATGTTTTTGCCACTAGAGTACAACTAAAGAATTGCATTTCTTTTCAATCAAATACATTTGGATATTTGATTACTTATTACTCTAAAGTCCCACAAGTTCATCTTCTTGCTTCATTATTTGTAATTGCCTCCTTCTTTTGGTGATACTGGATTTTCACTGGAATATCAGACCCAACCTATATATATGTGGATGTCTGCGTGTTCCATCTCTGGTTAAAAACACTTTGACACCATTAATCCGCACCTACTCTCGACCGTTCATCCACTCCAACCACTTTTCCTTTCACTTCGTCATTATTCCATTTATTATTATTTTAAATCATTTTAGAAGAGAAAGAAACTATTAATGCATAGTATATATTTCTTATATAATTTTTTTAAATTCATTGGTTGTGCAATTGTTGATAAAATTTTGATCGACAGTTTTAGTTTTGACCTAGCTTAATTTCAAATATACTGAAGTAAGAAAGAACTATTAATGCATAGTATGTATTTCTTATATAATTTTTTTTAAATTCATTGGTTGTGCAATTATTTATAAAATTTTGATCGACAGTTTTAGTTTCGACCTAGCTTAATTTCAAATATACTGAAGTATGTAAATAAAACCCACCAAAAAATACTAGGATGATAATGAGTCTTATCTTACCATTAAGATACTCTAGAGTGTCAAAAGGAGATCCATGGTGATAACATGAAAAAGCAACAAATAAGAATAAGACGAAGATAAGTAGAAGAGAAGGCAAGAATTTAATGAAGATAAGGAAAAAAAAAAAAAGAAAAGAATGGGATAGAAAACTGTTGTTAGATTGCTTCATATAAGGCATCGAAAATCTATATATATATATATATATATATATATATATATATATATATATATATATATATATATATATATATATATATATATATAAGGCACTAAAATTAAGGAATTAATATCACCTATGATCGCTAAACTTACGGTTAATAGCAAAAAAATAAATAAATAATTTTTTCGTATCAAAATTGTCATTAAATTTTACATTATTTTGCATAAAAGTTATGATAATCGATTTTCGGTAAATATAATAGCAGAAATACTGATACAACAGGCCACATCACCTACTTGTGTACATTTATTATGCTACGTCATCGGTTGATATCAGCTATTTTATGCACACGTAGCATGTCATGTCAGCTATTTTTTGCACGCTTGATGTGCTACGTTAGCTTACTTGTTCATACGTGGCGTATCACGTTAGCTCGTTTCGGCATCAATTTTTATCGAAAATCGATTATAATAATTTTTACTTAAAATAATATTAAATTCAGTAATAATTTTGATACAATAAATTATTTAGTTAATTTTTTACTATTAGATGTAAATTCAATAATCATTGATGAAATTAACTCAAAATTAAGCGGATAAAAGCAAAAATTGGATGAAATTGAACAAAATATCAACTGTTGGTATTAAAAATAATCAAATACTTTTAAATAGTTTGATAATGATTCCAAATAGCTATCAGGTAAAAAAAAAGTAAAATAAATGCTTCTTAAATTGTTTTTTCCTATTTTTTTTTTCTTGTTCATAAATGAATGAGTGATAATTTGGTGAATTTTGTTTTTTTGTAAGTGTTAATTTAGTGCGCTAGTGCATGCTACCAATATGTGCCTTAGGATCAATTTTTATTCTACAATCCTGGTGCTCGTACCATAGTTGGCATGGTACAGTGAATTACGCCCCAAAATGAATATTGATTAAGAAGATCCTCTAAGAAAGCAGAAGATGTGAAAACGCCAAGTTCCTCTGCTTCATCATGATGACAAAAGGTAGACATCATCGATGGGAAAATGGGTCCCACCCATTAGTATCTCCCACCCCAACCAACTCTTTAGTTAACTATAATAATAATAATAATAATAATAATAATAATAATAATAATTTCTAATTTCTAAAAATCAGTTAGTTTCCCATATATACCCAACATCTACCAAGAATACCAGAGTTGTTTCTTTTATCAGAAATATCATGTCTACATCTTACCAATCCAATGTTTTTGAAATACCCAGACGGGTTACCAAGAAGTTCTTAGCCCTCCCCCAACATGAGGGTGATGGTGCTGTTGTTAGAAGAGGCATTGGATGGTAAACCATTTTTTATTTTTCTTTTCTTGATGATTTTTATCATATGTGTACTGATGATTTTTGTTGGGTAAATTTGATTATTTTCAGTAGTGAACTCAAGTCCTTGGATCCTTTTCTTATGTTGGATGATTTTTCAGGTATTATTAATCTTTGTGTTTTCGATTTGTTTTCATCAATGTAAAAGTGTTTCGATGTGCTTGATAATAATACTCTGTGAATTCATCTGTTTTATTTCTTTGCAGTGACTCCTCCGGCTGGATTTCCTGATCATCCGCATAGAGGTTCTTCAAATATATACTCATTTTAATGCTTTGTTTGGATGGGAGTAAATGACATTTACTTTGATGAAAGAAATGGGACTAATGTAAATTGGATTTTTCATTGTTTGGTCAGTTTTCAGTAAAATAGAAGAGAAATTTAATATATTCTCCTATAATTAAAGAACAAAAATAAAACAATTGTTATATTTATTCTCATTTCTCTTTATTCAAATAGAGAGAAATAAAAGTGGAAATATAAAGTGAATTGCTATTCTTTTTTCCTCTTTTTTTACTTTAATTTACCTTTTTTCATTTTTTCATATAAATTTAACTCTTTTATTTATTATCTAAATAAGAGAAAATAAATTAATTTCATTTGCTCTACCTTTCTTTACATCCGTAAATTCTTTTTAATCTGAAATCTGGGATTTTGTATTCTAATAAGAATACCTTTTTTGACAGGTTTTGAGACTGTCACGTACATGCTTGAGGTAAGATAGATTTTGGTTCATAAATTCAGTTGAAAAATCCGATTCTTGGAATGCTAATCATATGTGAATATTGAATAGGGAGGCATCACTCATCAAGATTTTGCAGGGCATAAGGGTACAATCCACACTGGAGATGTGCAGGTAAAGTTTTCTTCATTGATTTGGATAAATACAAATGTTCCATTGTATAACTTCATCCCACAATTGGCCTCCTGTTCTCTATTCTATTTCTTTCTTACTTTCTTTTTTTTATTATTTTTTTTTTAACTAAAAAGGAAAAATTGAATGTGTTTTTGTGCAGTGGATGACAGCAGGAAGAGGGATAATCCACTCAGAAATGCCAGCAGGTGAAGGAACACAAAGGGGTTTGCAGCTTTGGATAAATCTATCTTCTCAAGACAAAATGTAACCAATTTCAAAAATTTCAAATCATTCATGTAGATAAACTATCAACCCTAGGTTTCATTTTACTATTTCAAGAATTGCAGGACTAAGCCAAGGTACCAAGAAATTCAAAGCCAGGACATAAAAGAGGCAGAAAGGGAAGGAGTGGAAGTGAGAGTTATAGCTGGAGAATCAATGGAAGTTAGATCACCAGTGTACACAAGAACACCAGCAATGTTCTTGGATTTCACTCTAAAACCCAAGACCCAAGTGGATCAATGTATCCCAGAATCATGGAATGCATTTGCATACATAATTGAAGGTGAAGGAGCTTTCTCTGCAAAAGACTCTGCTACTGTACCCCCTCATCATGTTGTGGTTTTAAGTCCTGGAGATGGAATAAGTGTATGGAACAAGTCTTCAAAGAAGACATTAAGATTTGTTTTGATTGCAGGGCAGCCAATCAATGAACCAGTAGTTCAGTATGGACCTTTTGTGATGAACACTCAAGAAGAAATTGAGCAGGCTATTAATGATTATCATTTCAGCAGAAATGGGTTTGACATGGCCAGGTATTGGAGATCTCAATAATTGGAAAACTCCAACTGTTAAAAAAGAAAGTTTAGCAAGAAATAAAGAGGAGGATGCTATGTTTATCTTTGTCTCTGTCAATCATTATCCTGGTTTAGATAGATAAATGAAAATGGAAGATGGAAAGTTTTCTTCTTTTAGTGATTGGAGCAACAAAGCTTCTAGATGATTAAGAATGCAACTGTTGGATGAGCTAAGACGGTTTAAAAAAAAAAATTAAAAAAGTCATGATGGGTCAGCTTTATCTTGGTAATTTTCTTTTAATTTTTTTCCCTAACTTGATTTATTTTTCCAATATTATAAAAATATTGGATTTTGTGTTTGACAGTTATTTACAAGTAGGTTGAAAAAAATCGAAAAACTTGTTAAATCGTTTTAAAAATTCAATTTCAAATAAACTTTTAATTGTTAATCAGTCTAATTGAATATAAATATTTATCTTAATTTTTAAAATTATGATCAATAAATTTTAAATTAAATTTAAGTATTTGATTAACTGATTAGTTAATAATTAATCGATTTTATATATAATTTTACACAGATATATAAAAATAAAGTAATTTTCATATATATTTTTATTCTTATTTTGCCAGAATTTTAGAAAATAAATGATTGATAAATTAATATTTATTTAATTTCATTTTAATTTATGAATATTAAATTTGGATTATTTGTATTTTATTTTTAAAATTTTAAAAAATTATATTTTAATATGATAAATGAATGAATTTTTTTTTAAATTTAGAATAATCAGATTTTATGGGTAATCAATGTTTAATATTTAACCGAATGCATTTAGCGGTTAGCCGGTTGTTAATCTGAATTTAAATTTAAATTTTAAAAAATTAAGTTAGTAGACAGAATTTAAAAAATAAAATATAACCAATCCATGCCCATTCTATTTATAAATATTTTATTTTGCTTAATACATATGATACATCCAAATGTTTAAAAAAAAAAAAGAAAAAAATCAATTACACATTACAAGTTTACAACCCTCGGCTAAATAGAAATTGCAGCTATTAATTACCACCTCAAATAGATTAAAACCAACTCCTAAATTTGCGTGTTAAATTCCTGCCGGACCACAAAAAAAAAAAAAAAAAGACGACTTCAAATGGCTCTTATTATTAAAATTATTAAAATCGGATCGAATAAAAAATCGATAAAGTAGGGGATTCGTGATTCGACCGATTTGATCGGGTGCAACCGAATTTTTTTTTCTATTTTTAAATTATTATTAATTAATAGAATTTTATAAATACCATGGTATAAAAATTAAAAAGAAACTAAATTACATTTGACTAAAGAAACTAATTTTATAAAAATTGAACATCAATAACTCAAAGGCAGGAATTTAAGCATCAAAAATTTAATTTCCAGTTATCAAATTGCACAAACAAAATAAATAAAAATTTATTGTACGAGCTTTTTTAGCAGTACCACATACATTTAGATTATATATATATATATATACACGCTCGCGCACTTAAAAATTTATAGACAGGCATGGCCACTCTCCACCGTTCCCAAATTTGTTGCTAAATAATAATAAAGAAGAACAACAAAACAACATAGAAAAATCAAGTGCATGTAGACTCACATGAGCTGAATGTTTTCGATCCTTGTTGTCCTTGTAATTACCACCATCCCAAGAAATGGAAATTCTGGTTTTCTTTTTCCTTACCTGGAACTGCAAAACCAAAATTATGGTGAAAAAACAAAATAGCTAAATGAAAAAGAAAATTAATCTAAATAAATGAGATAATTAAAGAACTCTTGCATGAAGTGGGTTTTTTTTTTTTCCAAATTTAATAAATTTTTGCTCTTCCCATCACTGGAAGAGGTTGTGTGTTGAATTAGCCGGTGCTGCTTTGTTCCTAAATTGATGAACTTTTTTCTCTTCATTTTCCACGTTCTTAAGATTAGGTTTATGTTCTGGTTAACTAATTTCCACTTTCTTAGGTTTGTTCTTTTGATTTTGCTTCCACTTTCATTGCTGGATTCTTCTCTTCTGGTAATTCAATTTCAACGATCGATATCAAGATTCTTCTTCTCTATTTTCATTTCATTTTCCCTTCTTCTTCTTCTTCATCAGTGGCCCCAACTTGTTTAAATATGACTTTTTCTTAGCAAAGAACAAATCCTTTGCAAGATTCTTGATATCCATCATCCTCAATTTCAGGTGGATTCTTTGAAATTTCACTATCTTGAATTACTAATTCATCCAAAGTTCTGGGCTGGTTTAATTTAGCTTTCTTTAACTGAATCCATTATCAACATGAGCAATATCTTTACCAGATTGAACTGCAACATTTATTGCATCTCTTTAGCTAAAAACATAATTCCACTCATTTTTTTGGGGATCCAGATTTATCATTTTCTTCTTCTTCAATATACGTTTCCAGAATACACAGGACAAAACTGGAGTGCATTTGGACCTTATTCTATGAATTACTCACCCAATAGTGTACGCAAATAAAGGATCTCCAGCCTAGATTAGCGTCTGTCCAAGTCATTTTTACAGAGACAAGCTCTCCACATAGCTACAAAGGAATCTAGCTTTTTTTCTAATTTTTGCATCCACCAACAATATTAATAGAGTTAATAAATATTAGGTACACTACAAGAAAATAGCAATATTTTCCGTTGCTAATAAAAAATAGCAACGGAATAATTCGGTTGCTATACTGCAGTTGCTATTTTTAGCAACGGATATATTTTTCCGTTGCTAAAATTAGCAACGATAATTCTATATCTGTTGCTAATTCCGTTGCTAAATTTAACAGCTAACATTTGATGAATTGATCAAAGTTAACAACCGAATTCAAATTCTGTTGCTAATTTAGACGGAAATTATTTTTCCATTGCTAAATTTAGCAACTGAAGTTTAATTCCGTTGCTAAATTCAGCAACTATTATAAAAAATTTGTGATGATTGTTTCGTCGCTATTCCATCATTACTATTATTACTAATAATTAAGCCAGTTTTTTCTTCAACTCCAATCATACATTTACTTGTTCATAGCAAATAAATTAAAACTAAATTGCAGGGTGACCAACAACTAAACCCACAAATTATATGCTTAAATAAAAACTATAGAAAAAGAAGAGCAAGCTAAAAAATTGTGTACTGAAAAATATGTAGATTAGCAAACCAGACTCAAGGAATTGGATGATGTTCGAAACAGTAATCAAGAAAACAGTTAGAATCACATTGCTACAAGCAGAAGTTGTTTTAAAGAATAGAACCTGTCCAGAGTTAAACAGATTGCTGATATAGATGCCAAAGTCATGAAATTATGGAACAATAAAAAACAAAAGTAAATGATGGAATATTATTATATTATAATAGCTGTATCTTTCAAGGAAGGTCATGAAAAGCCATTGAATGACTAAAACTTAAAAAACAGATTGCAGATACAGATTGCACATATCCTTCTGCTTATTTTCTTCTTACAATAGAGACAGAAAAACAAACTTAAACAACAACAAAAATGGAGCAGCACCAGATATGGCTTTTCTTTTAACTTATAACCATTAAAGAAACTCCTGCAATGCCAACAAAAAACATACACACATATCAAAATATATATTACGTATTATATGATATTTAGATACAAAAAATATATAATATTAATTAATACATAGATCAAACCAACCTTGGTATTAATTAATATATAGTCTCATACTGCCATTTTTTCATCTTTCTACATAACCATTAATCAAGCAGAGGTACGTATAGAGTGAAAGGAAGTAGAATGCTAATACATGGAAATCAGCCAAAAGTTATATCATTTCTATGAACAAAAGATTGACTTCAAACAGGTAACAAAATGCCAAATTTAACTTGTTTTTGTAGGTAAATTATATATATATATATATATATATATATATATATATATATATATATATATATATATATATATATATATATATATATATAATAAGAAAAAAAGCAAGAGATGAACGGCATATTTTGAGTTTGTATGGCAAGTTTGACAATAAAAAGCACAGGTAAAATGTTGAAATTCCATACTGCCTAGTAAGAAATAGCTGCATAACCTCTATAAAAGAAAAAGCAAGAACTGAATTAATTAATGTGAGTTCTTGGACATCCGCTCATTCATAGTTGGAGAGTCCGCCTCCTCAATTTGTGTGTATCCTTATGTTCAATTCGTGTCTATCCTTCTGCGACTCTATTGAAAGCACCTGTAACCCATGAAGTCCCGGTTAGCACATATTGGTTCTTCATAATAGCAGATCCAGCATTGCAATTACATTTATGCAAAAATAATTCTGACTCAAATATGAAAAGGGAAATGGAATAACTATTTTTATTTAATTAAAAATTTGAAGCAAATCAAATGAGTTACTTATTTATATCTCAATCTATGATACAATTGGAGTTAAAAAGCCTAAAACAAAAATGGTGACATATTAAATTATCAGAATCATGGAAGTAACATGATGAAATTGTTAGCCAAGTTAGGCAAACCACAAAGTTTGAAGAAAACATAGTTACCAAGGCAATGCTTAATTCAATGTTGCTGAAAATGAAGGAGCAACCGCTCAATTTAATAAAACAATTTCAATTATTTACAATTCAATCAAATTAATTTCCAAGTTAATGCCTGTAGGTAACAAGAACAACTGAACCATCTTTAGATGTAAGGGGTGTGAGTGTCCGAAGAAGTACATAGAATTTGCTCATCATTTATTAGGTAAATGTCAAAACTTTTCTTACTCGTACAGTAAGACAAAATTGTCACCTCAACGAACATATCAAAAGATCCCAAATGCAAATAACTAACAGCTAATTGAATTGTAAATAACCTGCATCATCAAGTAAATCAGTGGTCAGACATAAAAATGAGGCTCAATGTAAAGGCAAAGTAAAAGCTTTCATAAATTTCAGCTACTTCATAAGTAGCTATTTCTTTCCCGCAGACCATTCTCCACTCAGTGAAAAAGCAATTTCTAAACATGTAATCATCTCTAAAATTTACCATGGCAATCACTTGCGACATGGTTCACAGCAAACAGTCACAAGAACAACTAATCCAAAACATAGCTGCATTTTTTTAGGGCATTATTATATATTATAGGAAAATTATTATATGATAGTTGAAAATATTCATAACTGACACCAAGAGAACACCTGAAATAAAACAAAAGCAACTTACCTCTGCCGATAATAATCCCTTCCTACACCAATCAAAATAAAACAAACCACCAAAAGCTCAGATTACAGTAAAACCAAATGAAATCAATCAAAAACCACCAGAACTTCAGCCAATATTAGCACCGACATCTTAAAATAAAACACGGTAGATTCAGCAGTAGAGCATAAAAGGAGCTACTCAATCAATGAAAATGAAAGGCAGTCGCAAAGAGAGAGCAGATGTTCTTACAAATCTATGACACTTAGGTACTTTAATAGCTTCCTCAAGCATGTGTCAAAATTGGACACAACAGCCAGTTTAACTGTAACATTCATGACTCACCAAGTCAGAAAAAGCAAGTAACAGCTACTTGTAGGAATTAGTTGCTGCTAGAAATTAGTGCATGAAAAAAGGATAATATTTGATGAATATGACCTCCAACATCTTTGAGATGGCATAATGTTTTATAAGCTCCATCTGGAAAATACCATGCGTCCCCATTTACATAATACTATAACAAAAAAGCAATTAGAAATTGAGAGATAAGCCTCCTATATAAATGTAATTGGTTATCCTAATTTATTAATTTTGGTATCTGCAGGTAATAAGAACCAGATTTATATGCACCTGGTATATAGAGTAGTACCTGAGACTTCTTCAAAATAATCGTCATTAGCACAACCGGTGGCTTCAGAAATAACGAGTTTCCAAAATGGCCCCCCATCTCCCTATCAATAGAAGAAGATATCAACTAGAGTCCAGTAAGAGCTTATGATGTATCAAAAAAATCCTAGAAAATAAGTAAGAGCAACAAAATAAAATTCTTAAACATGAAGAAACAAGATAAAAAAAAGACTTAAACATGAATCAGTTTTTGTTGGCACGTCTAGGTTTCAAGAATGTCACAAGCTTAAGGTGTATAATTCTATTGAAGAATGTGTTTGAAATGCAGCTTCGACAAACAGGTTGATTGTCATTAACACAACAGAAAAGTGTTTGAAATGCAGCTTCGACAAATAGGTTTCCATTTCCCTTGTTGATTCTATTTTCTCTTAACTGACTCATGACTTTTGTATTTATGAACTAACCATAACGCTACTTGATTCTTTTTAATGCTATTATGTCAAAATGATTATAAGCTGTCGTAAAGAACAATAGCAAGACTTGTGTATGTAAGTCTCTCCATAAATATGTAAAATTAAACATGCTATTTAAATTGAATACAAAACTGTGTAAAATGTAATGGCCAAACAATGACATATAGCTGAATAATGGCAAGCATCTAAATTTCTTATATATCTTTCCAGTTGGACCATGCTTCCAGGTAGAGCAGAATATGTGCAGCAACAGCCTCTAAATTTCTTATATATCTTTCCAGTTGGACCATCATGATGTAATAGAACATAATTTGTTCAGCATATCCAAATGGATGTTATAAAATTTATCAATGATCAGATATTAAAATGCATGGATACACAGTTACCACTGTCTTTGGCTACTACCCCTAATATGGTATTAGGTTCTCTATATGTATGCATTGAAAATAAAAGTAAAATATAAAATAAAACTGATAATGAATCAGTTTATTGGCTACAATGTAAGCATTTATTTTAAAGGGTTTAGAGCAAATAAGAACACATAAACACAACCCTCAAGACCCATAAGTGAGCATATTATTGAATTACTTGAGTAATCCTTCAAACGTTTTATGAGTTTATCAACAAATTTGAAAAAAGAACCAGCATTACAAATCGTTACAATTATATATCTCGCCAAAAGCACTTAAAATTAAAATGTTCACTAGTTAGCAAGTTAGAAAAAACCTTAAATTGCAACAAATTATTCATATAATTATAGGAGCAAGTTAGCAAAAGCCCACCTCAAATCCCATCTCACTATCTCACTTGATCGGACCCCACCATGTGGGGTCGGGATCATATGATGTATCGATTCATAAGTCCATCATTGCCGATACCTAATACTTTATAAAGTATACTAAAAGCTCTTAAGGTGTTTCTATTTATAACCAATAAATCTCTACAATGCCATTATGTAAATTAGCTACAAAGCTTGCAATACCAGATTGTAATTCTTCCCTATTTTCACAGTAACAGAAACTGATTCATAATTACAGCAAAACTGCTTCGAAGATAGAACGCGGCTGCCAATAATAGATCTTCAGCAAATGATAACCACAAAGGTTGGTAGCTAATAGTTTCAGCTAACAAATTTGAATCTCTACACTAGATGCAAATAACTTGACCCAAGCCAAAAAAAATCAACAAAACATCAGCCCAATTGAACACTATAATTACGTTATCTAATATGAGCATTACACATTACCACATGTATAGATAATTATAAATTCAAACTTACAAGAAAAGCTCAAAACTTTGCAAAATTACATTAAGCTAGAAGTTTTACAATAACAGTATTTTCTAATTAATTTGTCATTTCTACTTTAATAATATAAGATGGCATTATGTATTGTAGATTCAAGAAATTGCCTTTGATTTTTTATTGATTGACTTGAATTTAACTAAATGAGAATGTATATCAATATCATGTTGGTTTTATGGTACCAAAATTAATGGTTTAGCAGCTAATGTATGGCTGGCTTTATAAAACAAAAATGTGTAAACAGCAGTTAAAGAAGAACTCCCTTAGCCAATTTCAGGTTGTTATTGTCCTTGCTACTATTGGAGGCAATCAAGCCTCTTCCCCTCTCAAAATTACAGGTGATTTAAGCATTAAAAAACCCCAAAACTTCTAGGTTAAAGGGCAAATTAATATGCATGACGTGATGACAGCTAACTGGTAACATCAAGGCAAAAAAAGATAAATTAACAGAAATACCTGATACACCGAGAAGAGAGGATCAATTTGAAGCCAAAAGATCAAAATGGCATAAAACTAAACAATAAAAAAAGACCCAAAAATTTAAACAGGAAGATAATTAAAAAAAACGATTGACATAGTTAAATTTTTGTTCTTATATTTAACTTTTCCCCTTTTCTCTAACTACGGGTTTTCTTCAGGTTTCAGTTACCTCCCGTTAATTGCAGAAAGCTAGGAAGGAAAAAGAAGATGCAGATAGGCAGATAAAGATCTGATAAAAAGGACAAAACAACACTGAGCAACAATGGCTTAGAGTTTAGGGGAGAAAGAGAGAGAGGAATTGTGTTAATGAATAAGATTAAATAATAATAATAATAATAATAATAATAATAATAATAATAATAATAATAATAATAAATAGATAATTAAGTAGAAGAATTAGAAAGAAGGAAACAGTACCTACAATCGAACATCGGGACATTGAAAATCGCTTTTGGCTAAGTAATGTTCCACCAATTTGTCGGGTATCTACAAAACAAAACAACATAATCAAATTAAGCAATCAAAAAAACATAAAAGTATGGAGTTTTGGAGGAGAGAAAATGAAGGGAAGATACAATGGAAGTGTAATCCATTAAAGAAGAGACAAACTTGGTGAGAGCAGCATCATCATCATGCCTTGCATCGCTAGATTGCTAGCTCTGGCTGTTGCTATTATTATGGTTTATTTTTATGAACTTTGATTTGCCCTCTTTATGGTCACTGCTCAGTTAGGATTCGCTCTTTCGCTTTGAGGAAGAGACAGAGGTGGCGGGGTGGATGGCGGCAGCGATGAATGGTGGAAGAAGATAAAGTGAGAGAGAGACAGGATCGGCTGTGTGTACATGTGAGGGAGAAGAGAAGATTTAGGGTTTCAACATGGGGTATTTAATTATAGACAATGGAAATTATGTAAATAATTAGAAAATTAGGAAATTTTCATTAAAAATGAAAATTAGCAATGGAATTGTATTTCGGTTGCTAATATAGCAATGGAATTTCAATTCGGTTGCTATTTTAGCAACCGAAACTAAATTTCGTTACTATTTAGCAACGGAACACAATTTCATTGCTATTTTGGAAATAAATTTTTTAACCTATATAATTTAGCAACTGAATTATTTTCTGTTGCTAATATAGCAATGAAAAATTAATTCCGTTGCTAAATTAGCAACGAAAAACTAATTTCGTTGCTAAATTAGCAATGGACAATGATTTTTGTTACTAAATTAGCAATGAAAATTTTTTCCGTTGCTATTTTTCATTCCAAAATTTTTTCGCCATCCATTAGCATCTTATTTAGCAACGGTATAGTAATCTGTTGCTAATTTTTTACACTAAAAATTTCCTCCATTTTAGCAACGGAAAGTAATGAAAAATATTTTTGTTGCTAAATCTAGAAAGTTTAACCAACTTTAGCAACAAAAATTATTTTTGTTGCTAAATAGCAACGAAAATGCAATTTCATTGCTAAATTAGCAACGAAATCAATTTTGTTGATATTTTTTGTTGTTATTTTTAAATTTTCTTATAGTGGTATATGATTGAAGTTGTCCAATTAAACTTCATGAAATCAAAGAGAAGTCGAACGAAAAAAGAGAATATGAGGAAGGAAATTTTTTTTTGCTACGTGGACATGAAGAAGAAAAACTTCAATTTGGGAATTAATTATCACTGAAAGATGATTCTTAGGGGTAGTAGAGTAATTTCATCCCTTTTTAATTCTATTACTGTAACTATTAGTGGATTTCCTTTTATTTCAGTTTTTAGGTAGGGGTGTTCAAAATCCAAAAAATCATATCGAAACAAGGAATTCGAGTAGGGTTACTAGGGTTGATAGGGTTAGATAGGATTGGGGATTTTGAGTTTTTTTGGGTTCAGATCGGGATAAATCCTCATAAATTTGATCCACCCAAACAACGTAATTTTTTCCTTTAAAACATATGGCTTTATTTATCGGGTGAGTTTGGATCGACCCAAACTCCCTTTTTATAATTTAAATTAAAAGAAAAAAATTATTTTTAAATTTAAAAAATTAAATTCGGGTTATTTGGGTGGGATCGAAAATTTTGCGGGTTATTTGGTGCTCAAAGGTATGAAAAATTAAGGGAGTTTAACAAAAATATCCAAACAAAAAAGAATCTATTAAAAAAGACTCCATTTTCCCCCTTTTAATATTATCTTTTTTTAAATTTTCATTTTTAAAAATACCCATTTTCTAAAACACTATATATATTCAACTCAAACTCCCTTTTTCAGGCTTCTGTTTTTTTTTCCTTCTTCTTCTTTATTGACTCTTTCTTTATTAAGGCTTCAACGCAATAAAAATTTCAATTACAAATAGGTGATTGAAAAAAGAGAAGTAAACTCTGGAGGAGAACACCGTGAAGAAAAAGACACGAATGAAGTTTCAGTCATGGGAGAAGTATAAAGCCCTTTTACTAAAAGTGCTTGCAACTAACAGACGTCAGGTTGCATAACTACTACTAGATTTCCATTATCCTAACTTGCTTTTTCCTCTACATAGAACAAGTTACAAATGTAAATACCCATATCCTCCTTCAATTTACATT
Organism: Excoecaria agallocha; assembly: GCA_037975025.1. NCBI lineage: Eukaryota > Viridiplantae > Streptophyta > Magnoliopsida > Malpighiales > Euphorbiaceae > Excoecaria > Excoecaria agallocha. The sequence goes on along the minus strand of CM075814.1, from coordinate 23,123,292 downwards.
TTCTTGATATGGAGCAAAAGAATTAGAAGATGAAGATGAAGAAAAGAAAAGAGGAAGTGCTACCTTAGATTCCTAACATCCAACTCTCTCTCTTTCCTCACAAATACCAGCAAAAATTAGGGTAAAATTTAGGGGTGGAGAGGTTGGACTTAGAGAGATGAGAGTGATAATGGTGGTTTTAAGTAGAGAGAAAAGTGATTGCTTTCTTCTTTTTTGGATTTAGGCAAATTTTTATTGCTCAAACATTAAAAAGGACCTTTAGCCTACCTTTATGCATATTATCCTTTGTAATCCCACTACAAAAAAAAAGGAAATTAGTGATGGAAAATTTCGTTGCTAATTAATGAATATCCGTCACTAATGCACTTTAGAGATAAAATGACTGTTTGTCGCTATTTTTTTATCGCTAGCATATTTACCGACTAAACTAAAAAACAGTCGCTAATAATAACAACAAAAATTTCGTTGCTACGGTAAGAAATTCCATCACTGATTAAACCTTAAAATCAATTGTCATTATATTAAGAAAATATTAGCAACTAAATATTTCATCACTATTTTTAGTTGCTAAGAAATTGATTCTTTTTGCGACAGATTGGCGTAATTTATTTTCATCGCTAAAATATAACGACAAAAAATACAATGTTATTTCTATCGCTAAGTTTTGTTTCTAATTACTGAACTAGCATATTTTTAATGACTAAGAATTTTATTTATATCTGAAAATTTTTATTTTTTTAATATTTATGAATTTATTATTTATATATCATTGAATTATAAATTAATTAATTATTTAAAGACATATACATAAGTATATAAATGCAAATTATAATATAATTTATAATATAAAATATAATTTCAAGTTATAACAAATGAATTAACACTTGAAATTACAAGGAGAGCATGATTACAAAGAAAATCCTAGTGTCAGACCCCCTGTTTAAAAGAACTCTAAGCTATTGTATGCCTTAAAATAGAGCCATGTTCAAGCCTAAGTTAAAAGAAAACATCATAGAAAATAAAATCTTTAGTTTACTTCCAACGCTCCCTCAATGACATATTCTTCTATCTCCCCCATGATCTTTGCTACGGCTATTTCAAAATCTTCCTTGGTCACGAGCACCTTTCTGTAAGGCCACTAACATGACCCTAATTGAAATTTCATGTTTTTAGTAGGATTTTTATTTAATTAAAATTAAAATTAAATGAGAATTTCGTATAAGTAAGGGACAAGGGATAAATTATGTTTTTATTATATTAATTGCATGAAAATAAAATTTAATATTATAGTTTAATATTAATCGATGGTATAATTGAAGTATAAAGTATTAATTTGGGGTAAATTGTAATTACGGCGTCTTTAGGGGCAAATGTGAATAAATGAATGATTAAAAGGTTAATTTAAGGAAAGGAATAAATGGTGGGGGTTGATTTAAGAAATATATTAAATGGTGGGATCAAATTATAGCATGCAAAAAAATGTGTGTTTATGGTGTGACATGCAAAATTTGGAAGGATTAATAAGGATATTTACCATGTCACTATATAATAAGGTTGAAAGAGGAGAGAGAGGTGTGTCGGCCATTTGAGAATGTAAAACCAGAAATTCTTTATCCCTTATTCTCTCATTTCCTTTGTAGTCTCTCAAGCAAACCAAGTGAAATTCATGATGGTTAATCAAGAAGTATTTGTGTAACAACTTTAAGGTAATTAATCTAATGAATTTCATCTTCTTCTTCTCCTTTTCATTCTCATTTTATTGAGGTAATGGTTTAGTATGGTGCTGGAGCTTTTGATTAAAAGATAATGTTGGTTGTGAAGGAGAAGAGGAGAGTAGAAAAGATAAAGGAAAAGGTCTTGCTAGAGATTAATTGGCTAAAGGAAAGTTAGGCAAAGGTATGGGATTAGGCCTACCTTAATGCATGTGAATTTGGTTGTTGCATGTGAATATGGTTACTGGAACTTGTTGTGATTAAATTGAATTTGTAGTAATTAAAAGAGAGTTCAATGTATGAAATGTGCATAAAGAGATGAGATGAAAATTCTGACCTATTGACTGAAAATTTAGTGTAAGTTGTAATAGAGACCTCTAATTATAACAAATAAAATTTCTGTAGTTATATAAGACATTTTCCTACAAAATTGAAGAAGGAACCTACCTTCAATTCTGCCTCTAGATATTTTTTATGATTTATTGAATTTAGGAGAACTTTTAAATTCGGATTCTGGACCAGGTTGGGGAAAAATTGAGATATCTGCATTTACAACGATCATAATGACATGAAATTAATTCCTATGCAAAATAGACTCATAAATACACATTTTATATGAAGGAAGTAATGCCTAATTTTCTTTATAAGTAGTTCAAATAATTAGCATGAAATTCGTTGAATCTGTTTGGACTGTTAAGGTACAGATGTTGGTATTTTGGGCATAAGTATTAGTAGAGAAGTCAAAATCTTATTCTGTAAAATTATGGGTAAACTAGATACCTAGGTGTACGTTTTTAATGAAGAAATGTTGGTCTAAATCCCTCTTGATTTTATGCTATGAATTTTTATAAGTGACAGCTAATACTGTTTTGGTTCCATGAACAGCTTATAGTATTTTTCAAATATCTTGAGCTATAGGTAAGATATTAAGGTGAATTTTGATGCTATGGAAACTAGACACATAGGGGAATAATATTGTATAAGATCATATAGCCTAAAAATGACATTTTCAAATTCATTTGTGGCTTACAACTTGAGTCCAGAATGCTGCCCTGTGCAGATTTTTAATGTACTTTATTATATGGTTTTCAATTAATTGAGCTAAATATGTGTTTATGTGATTACAAAATGAATTGGATAGGGCATGTAATATGACTATTAATGCAAGATTATATGTATACATATACATTCACACGTGTACTTGGGTAAGGACTTGTGATGAAATTGTGTACATGATTGTTTTATGCAATTAATCTTACATATTCATACTCTAATGATAGAGTGAATTATATTTGAACATGCACTTATACTGTGAAACAAGAGATACTATATATGACTATGTTTATGTGTCATGCCTGAATGATAACATAATGAAGTATATTATAATGATGTTATATATTCCTATTCACTAGGGATTATGTATATTTATACATGATCATATATATATATATATATGCTATATTGTAAAGTATTAATAATGAGCACTTGAATAGGTTTGATGCATTACTTGATTAACATTTAATGATTATGCTAATATGAGATATCTAATGATGGTATATAAAAAAGGTAATTGTATCATAAAATGAACTTACATATGTAGTTATGTCATAGTAACAATGTAGCTATCATATGATTGTACATGTGCAAAATGAACACTATTAGTGCAAGCATGATATATGAAAGAAAGATTAAATAAAATTTGCCTGCAGTTATCGTTCAATTGTGGATAGATAGGCGCCTATAGGGATATTGCAGCTGCTACAGTCGACCTTTTTAGGTCTACAGTATAGTTGATCGTGCTGGATCTTGCACAACTCATTTGGGTTGTTGCTTGACCTTTTGGGTCCTTGACCAGTGCACCGTATAGTTGGCCCTAATTAGGTCCATAGTTTTGATACCCTCGGGTATCCACCGATCCCGTTATCCACTCTTAGAACCTAAGCAGGCTAAAGTAAAGCAATAATGTTTCACAGTTATTCACAGTATGAATTATGCATCTGATATATGATTTATCATGTTTAACAGTGGTTTCTTAAGCATGTATTGGTATCTGTAGACATTATATACATATCTCATTATGAATTGTATGTATTCAAGTATACTGAATTAATTGTGAAGGGTTATCTTGTTATGCAAGCTATTATATTTTATATTTTACCTTTTTCTGACATGTAAATATTATTATTATTATTATTATATTGTTTTGTATATCCTATATTTTTGACGACCACTGTGAGTGGTTGTCTTTCATGTTTAGAATCCCCACTAAGCTGTATAGCTTAGCACGGGTTATTTTGATCTATGTAGGTTTTGGTAGTCAAGGCTTTTACACAGGAACTATTTCTGCATCAGGACAGGCCAACACCAGTCTATATAAGTTGATGTAGGAAGTTTTGATAAATATTGCTTAATTCCTTACTTGTTTAATATGTATAAGGGTTGTAATATATCTATATGTATGTTATATGGAAGTGATGGTTGTAATAAGCTCATAGTGAGAATGCTAGTTTATGCATGCATCTAGAAGCTATAATACTTTATATAAATGTGCTGAAATGCTGAATGCTATGCGTGAAAGATGTGAGAAACCTAATTAGTATATTAGTTATATGATTATATGGATAAGATGACGTGAATGCTTATAGATGTTAATTGAGAAAATTACTTAAAATAACATGATTTTAGTAGATTGCATCATATATATAGTAAAGTTGTAGTTTAGGGTGTTTCAATTTAGTATCAGAGCCTAGGTTTAGCCTTTTCTTGGCATTGTACATATAGGAATCTTTTAATATCAGATAGTGTTGTGTTGGCCTAATGCAGAAGTTTCTATTTTCTTATAGATTCAAATGGAGAATTCCTCTAGGGATACTATAGAAGAATCGGCTGAAAGTAATTTTCCGATTAGATCAAATCCTCCTATTCCAGTGACTTCATCATCACACTTAAATGAAATTCCTACCACAGTTCCTGGAGAGGCCTTGTTAAAATTTTCTCAGGTATGGCTTAGATTCTGCAAATAATGACTATGCCCAAAGCTCCAATATCTGAATTAGAAAGCATAGGGCACAAGAATTTATGGGTACTAATTTAGAACAATATGAAGAAGCTGAGTTCTGGTTAGAAAGGCTGGAGAGGATATTTGATGAAAATAAACTGCCCTACAAATCAGATGTTATCTTGTGCTATGTCCTTACTTCAAGGCATGGCTTATGATTGGTGGAAGTTGATTTTGAGGCAACCTCAGTTACCTGATCCACTTACCTGGGAATTCTTTGAGGAGGAGTTCAGAAAGAAATATGTTACTGAGGCTTACAAGGAGGAGAAGTTGAAGCAGTTCCTGAGTCTGAGACAAAAAGCTTTATCTGTGGCTGAATATGAAAAAGAATTTAGTCAGTTATGCAAGTATGTTCCCAAGGAAACGTTGACAGGAGTATTTAAATGCAGACACTTTGAAGATGGGCTAAATGATCGAATCAAAGAAAAATTGTTCGAATTCACATCCTTAAATGTGGTAGATTTTAATCAACTGGTTACAACTGCTATGAAAATTGAAAAGTATGAGATAGCTAAAAGAGAGAGGGAGCATAAAAGAAGTGGTTCCAGGGGAGGATCATCTACTGGAAAAAGATTTAGGGGAACTCAAGGAGGTCAGCCTGCAGAGTCCATTTTTAGTTCTGCTAATAAAGGAAAGAAACAAGAATTTTCTGCCAAGCTTAAAAGTGAAAAGGAAGCTTCAGGAAGACATAGTGGGGGTCAAGCACCTGAGTGTTCTCATTGTTCCAGGCACCATTGGGGTAATTGCAGGAAACTAGCTGGAGAATGCTTTAGATGTGGCAGTGCTGATCATTTCATGGCAAATTGTCCTTTGAAATCGGATCAAGGTTTTAAGCAATAGAATAGCAGAAGAGCTTCTAATACAGTCCCACGTGGAAGAGGTAGAGGCAGAGGAAGGTTTGGATCAGCTCATCATGGATCTCAGTTCCAGAATATGTCTGAAATAGTTGATAGACCTTCTGCTTAAATGGTTGCTAGACGGGCTTATGCCATGAAGGCTCGGGAGGAACAAAATGCTCCGGAAGTTATAGCTGGTACTTTTTCTCTTTATAATTGTAACATACATGCACTCATTAATCTTGGCTCTACTCACTCATATGTTTGTATTGGGGTTTCGGGTAGAGATAGTTTTAAAACACGACAGTTAGATTTTGATGTATGTGTAACTAGTCCATTGGGACATAGTATAATTGTTAATAAGGTGTGTAAAGACTGTCCTATAGTAGTTCAAGGGAGAGAGTTTCCAGCAGACTTGATTGTGTTGCCTTTTCATGAGTTTGATGTAATTATGGGAATGGATTGGTTATCCAAGCATCATGTAGTGGTAAATTATGAAATGAAAATAGTAACTTTCAGGGATGATGAAGGAAAGGAAATGGTAATAGAAGGCAATTGTTCTAAGCTATCAACTAATGTTATATCAGCAATGCAAGCTAGGCATTGTCTTGAAAAAAGATGTGAAGCATTTTTAGCTTTAGTTCTTGACTCAAAAAGGGATACAGTGGAGCTTGACAAAATACCGATTGTGAAAGAATTTCTAGAAGTATTTCCTGAGGAATTACCTGGTCTTCCTCCAGAAAGAGATATTGAGTTGTTTATTGATTTGTTACCTGGTACAGCCCCGAACTCCAGGGCACCATACAGAATGGCTCCATCTGAATTAAAAGAGTTAAAGGTTCAACTACAAGAATCGCTAGACAAAGGATTTATCAGACCTAGTGTGTCACTTTGGGGTGCTCCGATTTTATTTGTTAAGAAGAAGGATGGGTCTATGAGAATGTGTATCGATTATAGATAGTTGAACAAAGTGACAGTGAAGAACAAGTATCTTTTGCCTCGAATTGAGGATTTATTTGATTAGTTAAGTGGTGCTGGTGTGTTTTCAAAGATAGATTTGCGATCAAAATATTATCAGCTCAGTGTTAAAGATGGGGATGTTCCTAAGACTACATTTAGAACTCGTTATGGGCATTATGAATTCTTAGTGATGCCATTTGGGTTGACTAATGCACCTGCTGCATTCATGGATCTCATGAATAGGGTATTTAAACCCTACTTGGATCAATTTGTTGTAGTGTTTATTGATGACATATTAGTTTACTCCAGAAATGAAGCTGAGCATGCTGAACATCTGAGAATTGTATTGGAAACTTTGAAAGAAAATCAATTGTATGCCAAATTTAGTAAATGTGACTTTTGGCTTAAGGAAGTTTCCTTCTTAGGTCATGTTGTTTCTGTTGAGGGTGTTAGGGTTGATCCAAGTAAAATTGAAGCTATTGTTAACTGGAGACCACCCAGGAATGTACATGAAATTAGAAGTTTTCTTGGGTTGGCAGGTTACTATCGTCGTTTTGTGAAGGGTTTTTCTGTCATTCCTTCACCCCTTACTAAGCTGTTAAGAAAGAATATTAAGTTTGAATGGTCTGATCGACGTCAAGTAAGCTTTGAAAGGTTGAAGAAGATGTTGACAGAAGCTCCAGTGTTGACTTAACCTGTTTTAGGAAAAGAGTATGCGATGTACAGTGATGCTTTTAAGGTTGGTTTGGGTTGTGTATTAATGCAAGATGGTAAATTTGTAGCTTATACATCTAGGCAATTGAAAACACATGAACAGAATTACCCGACTCATGATCTAGAACTGGTAGCTGTGGTATTTGCTTTAAAGATTTGGCGGCATTACTTGTATGGGGAAAAATGTAGGATTTATACTGATCATAAAAGCCTCAAGTACTTGCTTACTCAGAAAGAACTAAATTTGAGGCAGAGAAGATGGTTGGAACTATTCAAAGATTATGATTGTATAGTTGACTACCACCCAGGAAAAGTAAATGTGGTTGCTGATGCCTTGAGTCGTAAGTCAATGGCAGTATTGATGTTAAAACAGTGTAGATGGAAATTTACTTTGGATGGTGCCTTACCAGCACAACTTAAAGTTAGGCCCATGGTTAGGCAGACAATGATAGAAGCTTAGAAGGGTGATGAAAAGTTACAACAGATTGTTAAAGCAGTTTGTGAAGGTGATCAATCAGATTTTTCAGTGAAAGAAGATGGTGGTGTATACTACCATAACAGGTTGTGTATCCCTGATGACATAGAAGTGAAAAGAATATTGTTGCATGAAGCATATAATACTGCATTTATTATGCATCCAGGTGGGAACAAGATGTATCAAGAGTTGAAACAGTTTTGCTGGTGGCCTGGCATGAAGAAGGATATTGTTGATTATGTTTCTAAATGTCTAACATGTCAGCAAGTGAAAGCAGAACATCAGTTTCCTTCAGGTCTCTTGAATCCCATTCCGATTCCACAGTGGAAGTGGGAAGATGTTACCATGGATTTTGTTATTGGTTTGCCTCTTTCTCAAAGGAAATATGATGCTGTGTGGGTAATAGTGGATAAGTTAACAAAAGTAGCTCACTTTTTACCGGTTCGAACAGATTATTCCATGGATAGGCTTGCAGAATTGTATGTGAATGAGATTGTACGGCTACATGGCATACCTATGTCTATAATTTCGGATCGAGATCCAAGATTTACATCGAGATTTTGGCAGAGTTTACAGCAAGCTTTGGGAATACAGCTCAAGTATAGTATAACTTTTCATCCACAAACGGATGGGTAATCCGAAAGGGTTATTCAGATTCTCGAAGATATCGCTCTGATGAATCTCATAAGTTACAAGTTCAAGATATTCAAGTACAGCCGAACTTTACTTATGATGAGGCACCGAAATAAATCCTGGCTAGAGAAATCAGGCAATTGAGGAACAAGAAGATCCCTCTGGTCAAAGTACTCTGGCAACATCATGGTGTGCAAGAAGTGACTTGGGAATCAGAGGCATCCATGAGGGAGCAATATCCTCAATTATTTAAATCATGTATGAATTTTGAGGACGAAATTTTTTGAGGGGGAGAGAATTGTAAGGCCACTAACATGACCCTAATTGAAATTTCATGTTTTTAGTAGGATTTTTATTTGATTAAAATTAAAATTAAATGAGAATTTCGTATAAGTAAGGGACAAGGGATAAATTATGTTTTTATTATATTAATTGCATGAAAATAAAATTTAATATTATAGTTTAATATTAATCGAGGGTATAATTGAAGTATAAAGTATTAATTTGGGGTAAATTGTAATTACGGCATCTTTAGGGGAAAATTTGAATAAATGAATGATTAAAAGGTTAATTTAAGGAAAGGAATAAATGGTGGGGGTTGATTTAAGAAATAGATTAAATGGTGGGATCAAATTATAGCATGCAAAAAAATGTGTGTTTATGGTGTGACATGCAAAATTTGGAAGGATTAATAAGGATATTTACCATGTCACTATCTAATAAGGTTGAAAGAGGAGAGAGAGGTGTGTCGGCCATTTGAGAATGTAAAACCAGAAATTCTTTATCCCTTATTCTCTCATTTCCTTTGTATTCTCTCAAGCAAACCAAGTGAAATTCATGATGGTTAATCAAGAAGTATTTGTGTAACAACTTTAAGGTAATTAATCTAATGAATTTCATCTTCTTCTTCTCCTTTTCATTCTCATTTTATTGAGGTAATGGTTTAGTATGGTGCTGGAGCTTTTGATTAAAAGATAATGTTGGTTGTGAAGGAGAAGAGGAGAGTAGAAAAGATAAAGGAAAAGGTCTTGCTAGAGATTAATTGGCTAAAGGAAAGTTAGGCAAAGGTATGGGATTAGGCCTACCTTAATGCATGTGAATTTGGTTGTTGCATGTGAATATGGTTGCTGGAACTTGTTGTTATTAAATTGAATTTGTAGTAATTAAAAGAGAGTTCAATGTATGAAATGTGCATAAAGAGATGAGATGAAAATTCTGACCTATTGACTGAAAATTTAGTGTAAGTTGTAATAGAAACCTCTAATTATAACAAATAAAATTTCTGTAGTTATATAAGACATTTTCCTACAAAATTGAAGAAGGAACCTACCTTCAATTCTGCCTCTAGATATTTTTTATGATTTATTGAATTTAGGAGAACTTTTAAATTCGGATTCTGGACCAGGTTGGGGAAAAATTGAGATATCTGCATTTACAAAGATCAGAATGACATGAAATTAATTCCTGTGAAAAATAGACTCATAAATACACATTTTATATGAAGGAAGTAATGCCTAATTTTATTTCTAAGTAGTCCAAATAATTAGCATGAAATTCGTTGAATCTGTTTGGACTGTTAAGGTACAGATGTTGGTATTTTGGGCATAAGTATTAGTAGAGAAGTCAAAATCTTATTCTGTAAAATTATGGGTAAACTAGATACCTAGGCGTACGTTTTTGGTGAAGAAATGTTGGTCTAAATCCCTCTTGATTTTATGCTATGAATTTTTATAAGTGACAGCTAATACTGTTTTGGTTCCATGAACAGCCTATAGTCTTTTTCAAATATCTTGAGCTATAGGTAAGATATTAAGTTGAATTTTGATGCTATAGAAACTATACACATAGGGAAATGATATTGTAGAAGATCATATAGCCTAAAAATGACATTTTCAAATTCATTTGTGGCTCACAAGTTCAGTCCAGAATGCTGCCCTGTGCAGATTTTTAATGTACTTTATTTTATGGTTTTCAATTAATTGAGCTAAATATGTGTTTATGTGATTACAAAATGAATTGGATAGGGCATGTAATATGACTATTAATGCAAGATTATATGTATACATATACATTCACACGTGTACTTGGGTAAGGACTTGTGATGAAATTGTGTACATGATTGTTTTATGCAATTAATCTTACATATTCATACTCTAATGATAGAGTGAATTATATTTGAACATGCACTTACAATCTGAAACAAGAGATACTATATATGACTGTTTATGTGTCATGCCTGAATGATAACATAATGAAGTATATTATAATGATATTATATATTCCTATTCACCAGGGATTATGTATTTGTATGCCTGAATGATAACATAATGAAGTATATATACACGATATGCTATATTGTAAAGTATTAATAATGAGCACTTGAATAGGTATGATGCATTACTTGATTAACATATCATGATTATGCTAATATGAGATATCTAATGATGGTATATAAAAAAGGTAATTGTATCATAAAATGAACGTACATATGCAGTTATGTCATAGTAACAATGTAGCTATCATATGATTATACATGTGCAAAATGAACACTATTAGTGCAAGCATGATATATGAAAGAAAGATTAAATAGAATTTGCCTGCAGTTATTGTTCAATTGTGGATAGATAGGCGCCTATAGGGATATTGCAGCTGCCACAGTCGACCTTTTTAGGTCCACAGTATAGTTGATCGTGCTGGATCTTGCACAACTCATTTGGGTTGTTGCTTGACCTTTTGGGTCCTTGACCGGTCTACCGTATAGTTGGTCCTGATTGGGTCCATAGTTTTGATACCCTCAGGTATCTACTAATCCCGTTATCCACTCTTAGAACCTAAACAGGTTAAAGTAAAGCAATAATGTTTCACAGTTAATCAGAGTATGAATTATGCATCAGATATATGATTTATCATGTTTAATAGTGGTTTCTTAAGCATGTATTGGTATCTGTATACATTATATACATATCTCATTATGAATTGTTTGTATTCAAGTATTCTGAATTAATTATGAAGGGTAATCTTGTTATGCAAGCTATTATATTTTATATTTTACCTTTTTCTGACATGTAAATATTATTATTATTATTATTATTATTATTATTATTATTATTATTATTATTATTATTATTATATTGTTTTGTATATCCTATATTTTTGACAACCACTGTGAGTGGTTGTTTTTTATGTTTAGAATCCCCACTAAGCTGTATAGCTTAGCACGGGTTATTTTGATCCGTGTAGGTTTTGGTAGTCAAGGCTTTTGCACAGGAACTATTTCTGCATCAGGACAGGCCAACACCAGTCTATAGAAGTTGATGTAGGAAGTTTTGATAAATATTGCTTAGTTCCTTACCTGTTTAATATGTATAAGGGTTGTAATATATCTATATGTATGTTATATGGAAGTGATGGTTGTAATAAGCTCATAGTGAGAATGCTAGTTTATACATGCATCTAGAAGCTATAATACTTTATATAAATGTGCTGAAATGCTGAATGCTATGCGTGAAAGATGTGAGAAACCTAATTAGTATATTAGTTATATGATTATATGGATAAGATGACGTGAATGCTTATAGATGTTAATTGAGAAAATTACTTAAAATAACATGATTTTAGTAGGTAAATTATCGACGAAAAATTATTCCGTCTGTAATTTACCTATGAAAAAATAATTCAATAGGTAATTTACCTACGAAATTATTATTTCGTAGGGAAATTACCTACGGAATCACAATTTCGTAGGTAATTTACCTATGAAATTATGATTCCGTAGGTAAATTCCTGACGAAATAATATTTCGTCGGTAATTTACCTACGGAACCATAATTTCATAGGGAAATTGAAAAAATTGAAAACCCATATTTATTCTCTGACTTTAATTTAAAACCATGAAATTATAAATTTTAGTTTAAGTCAATTAATTAATTAAACTATAAGTTAATTTAAACTAAATTCATGTAAATTTTTATTTAGTGACTAGCTATATTAATAATAAATTTTGAAGGCCCTTGGATTTATAATTGTAACTAAAGTACATTTTAACCTTCAACATTATAACTTTTGGGATTTCTCTTATTTCTTCTTCACACAAATTCTGTTTTAAAATTTAAATCATTCACACAAACATAGGTTTCCCTTGGGTTTGATATTAGGGGGTCAAAATTATATTTTTCTATATTACTAATCGATCTAGTATACTTGCTAAACACCGATAAAGTTTTTGGCACCATTGCCGGGAAGACATTGGTGTTTGTTTATTTATTTCAATTTTAAAGTGTATTTTTTATGTGTTATTCTTCTCTTCTTCATCTATTTTTTAATTTCTGTTTTAATTTTTTTAGGTACTATTGGTTTATGGTGAGAAACAACCCCATTTTACCTGTAGATCCAAAAATTGGACGGACATTCCATAGGAATAGAAGGTTAAGAAGCAATATGAACGATCCAGAAATAGAACCACCTATGAATGATCCGCCACCACCTAGAATTGAAGAGCAAGATGTACCTCATCAAGCTCTCGTGAATGGATTTAGACCTAGGACCATTAGGGATTATGCTATTCCTAGGTGGAATGAAGAACATAGAACCATTAGGATTCCTCACCACTAGCCATTTGAGATTAAACCTGCTACCATCACAATGGTATAAAATAACCAATTTTCGGGCTCAAGCATAGAGGATCTTGCATAACACTTGGATATGTTCTTAGAAGTTAGTGACACTGTGCAAATTCCAAATGTATCAACTGATGCAATTAGGCTGAAACTTTTTCCGTTTACCCTCATAGGAAAAGTTATAGATTGGCTACAAATGCTACCTAATCAATCCATTCATTTTTGGCAGCAAATGCAAGAAAAATTCTTGTGTAAATTTTTTCCACCCATTAAGATAGCCCTCATTAAAAAACAAATCAATAACTTCCACCAATTTTATGAGGAACTATTTTATGAAGCATGGGAAAGATTTAGGAGACTTTTAAAAAGCTGCCCACATCATGAATTTCCTGTTTATCAATTAATGCATATTTTCTATATAGGTGCCGATCAATCAACAAGATCTTTGTTAGATGTAGCCTCAAATGGTAGTTTTATAAACCAAGTTCCTAAAAAAGCATTCCTGCTTCTTGATGAGATGGCTACCAATGATGCTCAATGGGCAACCTCTAGAGCAGCATAAAGAAAACATGAAGTTCATAATATAGATGAAATAGCCATGTTAAAAGCTCAAATGAAACTAATGAGAAAAGAGCATTTAAAAGAAATAAATGAGCTTAAAGTTAAAAATGTTTCCATGTTGTCTAATGAAAGTGATGTATATGTAGGAATTCAAAGATCTCCAGGAATGAAGAATGGTGAAGGAATGGTAGAAAAAGTGAATTCCTTGAACCCTTATAGTAACGCCTATAACCCAGGATGGAGAAACCATCCAAATTTTTCATGAAGGGAAGGCAATCAAACATCTACTTCAAACCCTCACCCTAAACCTCCCTTTAACCACAATCAACCTCCAAACAACCATCTCCCATATCAAAATCAAGCTTAACCACATTACCCAAATACATACCCATTACAATCATACCATCAACCACCAGGATTTCAAAAGTCTCAACCTTCACCTCCATAAGAAAAGAAATCAAACATAGAAGAGATGATTGCAAATTTTATGGCCTCCTAAAATTCGATCTTAGCCAATCAAGATGTTTGATGGAAATCACAAGAGATTTGGATGAGGAACCAAAAGGCATCCATTAGGAATTTAGAAAACCAAATGGGGTAACTTGATAACTCATTATCTAACCGGACTTAAGGAACATTTTCATCTAATGTCGATCGTAATCCAAAGGAGGAAGCTAAAGCAATCATCTCAAGAAGTGGAAAGGAGTTAGAAAAGACTGACATTGGTAAGAATTCCTCTCAAAGGGTGGAACCAACAATGGAGGTAAGTACTTCTAACTCTGAAAAATATTGAGAAAGTGCCTCCTATGGTTGAGAAGAGTAAAGGTAAAGAAAAACTTGTTTCTACTGTACTTGATGAATTTTAATTACATTTTCCTATTCTAGCTAGAAAAGAGAAGAAAAATGAACAATTAACTAGATTTTTAGACATGTTTAAGAAGCTACATATAAATTTATCATTTGTTGAAGCTTTATTACACATGCTTAAATATGCTAAATTCATGAAAAAACTTTGCATTAATAAAAAGCCTAGAAGGCATAGGAATGATTTAATTATCCGATAATTGTAGTGCTATTCTAATGAACAAAATTTTTGAAAAATTAGAAGATCCTAGTAGTTTTACATTGCCTTGTGAATTAGGACGGAATTTTATTAGGCATATTTTGTGTGATTTGGGTGCTAGTATTAACTTGATGCCTTATTCAATTTGTAGGAAATTGAACTTAGGTGATCTAAGAGAAACCTGAATGACACTTCAATTGGTGGATAGATCAGTGAAGAAACCAAAGTGTATTATTAAGGATTTATTGGTGAAAGTAGTAAATTTCATCTTTCCTATGGGTTTTGTAGTAATGGATATGGAGGAGGATAAAAAGGTGCCATTGATCATAGGTAGACCATTTTTAAACACAGTAAGAGCATTGATCGATGTTCATGGATAAATAGTTACTTTGAGATTCAATGAGGAAGAAATGATATTCAATGTAAATAAGGTTTTAAACATCCTTTTATGACTTTGAAGAATCCATATATTTTGTGGATGGTGTTCAAGAGTGTATCAACACAAATCAAGAGGAAATCATTCTAGATGATAAGCTTCAAGAATGTTTGATGCATCCTAAGGAAATAGAGGAATTAGAAGCAAAAGAAAAGGAGTTGATACACGATTTGGAAAAAGAGTACGATGAAAACGAAAAGATGGAGGATGAACTGTCCCCTCCTAAGGGAGGAAATTTTGAACTTAAAACACTTCCATCTCAATTTAAAAATTTATTTTTAATAGATAATGTAGAACCAGTAATTATTTCATCTTTATTGACGGGTTTGGAAGAAGAAATGCTCATTGAGGTACTCAAAAAGCATAAAAGAGCAATTGGTTGGGCAACATCTGACTTGAAAGGTATAAGCCCCAGTTATTTTATGCATCGGATACCTATGGAAGATGATTTCAAATCGATGGTACAACCCCAAAGATTACTAAACCCAACGATGCAAGAAGTAGTGAAAAATGAGGTACTCAAACTCCTTGATGCAGGTATTATCTATCCTATTTCTAATAGTAGTTGGGTTAGTCCGATTCTATGTGTGCCTAAAAAGAGGAGAATGATTATAATAACCAATGAGAATAATGAATTAATTCCTACACGTATGGTAACAAGGATGAAGAGTATACATTAATTATAGGAGATTAAATAATACCACTAGAAAAGACCATTTTCCATTGCCCTTTATTGACCAAATATTAGAAAGACTAGCAAGAAATAGATTTTACTATTTCTTAGATGGATATTCAGGGTATATGCAAATACTTATAGCCTTAGAAGACCAAGAAAAGACCACATTCACATGTCCTTATGGAACATTTGCATATAGAAGGATGCCCTTTGGTCTTTGTAATGCCCCTGCCACATTTCAACGATGCATGATGGCCATATTTCATGATTTTATTAAAAAATTCATGGAAGTTTTTATGGATGATTTTACACTTTATGGTCGTGATTTTGAGTCTTTTCTAAATAATCTTGCATTGGTCTTAAAAAGGTGTCAAGAGACAAATCTTGTTCTTAATTGGGAAAAATATCATTTCATGGTTAGAGATGGGATTGTCCTAGGGTATAAAATCTCTGAAAAAGGCATTGAATTCAATAAGGAAAAAGTGGATGTAATAGAAAAATTACCTCCTCTGACTAGTGTTAAGGGCATTAGAAGTTTCCTTGGTCATGTCGAGTTTAATCGTTGGTTCATTAAGGATTTTTCTAAAATAGCTAAACCACTTTCTAATTTCCTACTTAAGGATGTTGTATTTAACTTTAATGCTGAGTGTTTGTAGGTTTTTAATTTATTGAAGCAAAAATTAGTAAGTGCATCGATCATAGCATCACCGAATTGGAGCTTACCCTTTGAAATTATGTGTGATACTAGTGATTATGCAGTCGAAGCAATCCTAGGACAGCGGAAGGAGAAGATTTTCTATACCATATATTATGCAAGCCATAAACTCACCAGAGCTCAAGTTAATTATACAACCACGGAGAAAGAACTCTTGGCGATCGTATTTTCTTTTGAAAAGTTCAGATCTTATCTCCTGGGTTCCAATGTTACTGTGTGGTCGGATCATGCTACTTTAAGGCACCTCTTTGCTAAGAAGGATTCCAAACCAAGACTTATCTGATGGGCTTTGCTACTGCAAGAATTTGACATGGAGATTAAGGATAAGAAAGGAGTTGAGAATTTTGTAGCTGACCATCTATCTAGATTGGATCATGCTAGCATTGAAAAGGGATAAATTTTTGATTTATTTCTTAATGAACACATTTTTACTTTTCTACGTATCAAAATTCAGTCCCATGGTATGCTAATATAGCCAATTTTCTTGCAGGCGATTATCTTCCTAAAGAGTTTACTTGGCAACAAAGGAAAAAGCTTCAAGCAGATGCCAAGCACTACCTTTGGGATGATCCATATCTCATCAACATTTGCTTGGATCAAATGCTTAAACGATGTGTGCCGGAAGCTAAACAAGAAGATATTATGCGACAGTGCCATGGAGGTGAAGTTGAAGGCCATCATGGACCTAATCGAACAGTACAAAAGGTCCTCCAATCAGGTTTCTTCTAGCCAACTTTATTTTAGGATGCCAAATATTTTATTAAAATATGTGATAAATGTCAACGGATTGGTAATATTTCTAAATGTGATGAAATGCCTATGATTAAAATGCTTGAAGTAGAATTGTTTGATGCTTGGGGTATAGATATTATGGGACCATTTCCTAATTCCTTTGGTTTTGAGTATATTTTGGTCATTGTGGATTACGTTAGTAAATGGTTCGAAGCCATAGCCACTAGAACTTGTGATGCTCGAATTTTGTGTTTGGAGCACCAAGAGCTATAATCGGTGATAGAGGTAAACATTCTATCAACCATCAATTAAAACCTTGCTTAGGCAATTTGGAGTCAAACACAAAATAACTACCCAATATCATCCTCAGGCAAATGGACAAGTAGAGGTGTCTAATGGGGAGCTGAAATCAATTCTAGAAAAAATAATTAGTACTTCTAGGAAGGATTGGTCTCAAAAATTAGATAAAGCTCTATGGGCCTATAGAACTGCATTTAAAACCCCTATAGGCATGGCTCTTTATAGAATGATTTTTGCAAAAGCATGTCATCTTCTAGTTGAATTAGAGCATAAAACTTATTGGGCTATAAAATTTCTTAACTTTGATTTGAGAAGTGCTAGAGAAAAAGAAAATTGCAGCTCAACAAACTTGATGAAATTCGACAATGGTCTTATGGCAATGTAATACTATACAAAGAAAAGACCAAACGTTGACATGATAAACACTTAAGGGTAAAGGACTTTGTTCTTGGTATACTAATGCTTTTATATAACAGTCATCTTTGTTTGTTTCCAGGAAAGCTAAAATCAAAGTGGCTCAGGCCATATCAAGTCTTGACAAGCAATGAGTTTGGAGTTGTGATGATAAAAAATCCAAGAAATGGTCATGAATATAAGGTAAATGGGCATTGGCTCAAATCGTATCAAGTTGGACAACAGGAGGTTGCTGAGGTAACCCTGGTTCTTCAAGATTACTAAAATATGGTTTGGATAGTCTAGCTGAGGACTTTAAAATTAGAACTTTATCTTTTCTCTCTCCATTATTTTAAGTTTATTATTGAGTGTTTTTGTGTGTTTTTGGTAATTTCGATTCATGAATTAAAGATAGGATTGGTTTACAAGGTTTACCTTAAAATTAATGGTTTTTTTTTTAATAAATGCATTTCTATTTAAAGAGAAGAAATCATTTTCTAAAGGAAAAATATGAGTTTTATAAAGAGCAAAAGATTTTGGAAATGAATTTCAGTATAAATTTGATCTAGAAAAATTTTTGAAGGTAGCTATTTTTTTTCCTGCATGCCCACGCAAGTTGTCAAGCTTCCTTGTGTAGCCGTGGGTTGTTTCCCCCCTTTCTAGGCACACCAGTGTATGATGGGTCTGCAGAAAATAACCTCCTGCATGCTCGTGTGAAGACTCTCGCCTAGATGATGCACACCCGTGTGATAGGCCACTATCTCACCCTATGAAGTTCGCGCGCCCACATCAAGTTTGTTCCTTGCCTTTGCACTGCCGTGCTCCTCGCCTCTGCCCCCATGTGAGCCTGCGTGTGGGTATTCCCACACCCATACACGGCAATGCATGTGGGTACTGCCCCTTCATATATTTCTTTAAAATCCATTAGTTTTTTTTTAGTTTCATTCTTCCTCCCTTTCACTTGCTTTCTCACACTCCCGCATCTCCCATACTAAAAGTCGACTCCATGGCTATGCACCACCACCCACCAGCACATTTCCTCTCTGACCACCTCTCTCTCTCCTCTCTTCATTTCTCTCTTCTTTTCATCATATTCTTCCTTTTTTTCTTGTAGTTTTCATGTTTCACCAATACACACACTTCCCTCACCATCTCACTCCAAAATTGTTCTAAAAATTGTTGGTTTCTTCATCTTCAAGTAAGTATACACTCTCTTCTTTATTTAAATGTCATTTAATGCCATTTTATGTTTAATTTTAGCTTTCAAAAAATTGTATCATCTAGGTCATTTTTAATATGAGCTCTAGACTTCATACTAATTTCTTTTTGCAATATGGCTTGGTGTGGACCTAATATGCATGCAATATATGCTTTATATTTAATTTAGTGGAGAATGCACTTCATTATGCTCTTCAATTTGACTCTCAAACATGGGCACATCACTTGTTCGATGAAATGTCTAAATGAGTATATCTTTAGTTTAACTTATTTATAACTCTTTAATTGATATTCTTTTGTCCAACATCCATGATTCATCACCTCTCTAATGTCTTGCATGTTTATTTATATGGCGTTATCAATTCATGTTTGGGTTATATTTCAACTTATCCATTGTTACATTCACTTGATTAATTGTCTTGCATGCATGTTGATTTATACTCACGTACTTTACATTATAAATCTCCTCATTGTACTCTCATCAATATGTACTTACATTGTTATCCTCTAAAAGTCTTTCTTTAACATAGGTTGTGTTTTATTCCGTGGTTTACCATGTTACACTCACATTTATGCCTCATTTTTTTAGTGGTCCCTAAGTGAACCAAGAATCTTGATGTTGCAAGTTCTTTGGGCATCAGTATTCCATCTTATGTTGATCGAGATAATTTGGATAAATTTGATTACTTCAGTGCTTGCACGTATGTCCAACCAACATATTTGAGCCAACTCTTCCTCAGTATTCCTACTGGAAACCTATGGGATGAGGTGTTCCTATTACTTTAGCGTATTGGGTGGAAAGAGTTTACAGATAAGAAACCTAAGGTTTACCCAAATATGGCACGGGACTTCCTATACTCATTTGAGTGTTATTTTAAGGGGCACACTGATGATGCAGGTACTATTAGATTTATTTTTGGCAAGAGAGGATATTCATTGACATTTAAGCAATTTTTAAAATATCTAGGATTTATGCCGGATGCTCCTGTAGAATTGACCGATGTGTCTGTTGAAGATAATTGGGAGTAAATCCGAGATCCTCTTCAAATTGAGCCATAGAGAGGAGGTAAATGCAAAGTTCATGCTTTAAGGGATTATGCATTAAGGATAATTCATAGATTTTTAACAAGAAGTGTTTACAATAATCTAAAGAATGCAAGTGCAGTAAATGTTTCACAGGCCATGATCCTACGGTGTATGGTGGATGGCATCTTTATCAATGGACCATTGATCATTGCAAATAAAATTTGGGAATTGCAGAAAATGCTGAATAATGTCAATAGCATCTCCATTGGTTGGATTGCTACAGTTTTGGCAACCGCAGTTGGTCATCTCACCATAGGCGATCCACTTGAGGGTGAATTACCATGCATTGATAATAAGATGCTTAAGAGAATGAAGATTCTAATTCCTAGACCATAGAGCCATTGGCCTAATCGGGAGGTGTATCTAAAGGAAAATAACATCCGGATTGAGGAGCAACCTGATGAGCCTAATGAAAAGGCAGCTGCACCAGCTGATAATCCTCATATAGATGAGCCAGCAACACCTAAATGGGAAGGACATTTTAATCAGCTGAGTATGTGGATGGATTCTCACCATATTCGTCTGCTTTCCTTACAAGGAAGAATAGACACACTATAGAACATTGTTTTAGATATGAAAAAAATAGTGGAGACTTTCATACATCAGTATTGGTAGCGAAATCTACCACCACCTCCACCTCCATCAGCATAGTTCGTCTTCATTTGCTGTGGACAGCAAAATTTTAGGGAGGGGGTAGAACGTAAACTTTGTTCAGGGAGTTGACATCTAACCTTCTTTCATTTAATTCATGAATTGGTTTTATGTTTTATTTGTTTATGTTTTGCGTTTTGTTATGTTTTTGTTTAAAGTTGACATTTTGTGTTTCTTTTATGTTAGTAAGTTAGTAAAACTTATTAAAAACTTATGTAGTTCAACCTTTTCATCTAGTCTACATGAGAACTTAGTTTGCCCTATTTTCCTCAAAATTATGTACATGTTGAACTTGAATTTTAGAATATGCATGTTTAGGAACATTGCTTGGCAATAGAGCGAATATGTTATTTGATAAATCTCTAGGTAGTCTGATTTTCAACTTGATGAATATTTGTTAGTTTCCTTTCTTTTGAAAGCACTTAAGACCAATTTTGAATTTAGAGAAAAATAATGCAATGAAATAGTGAAGTAAGGAAATTTAAAGCATTAAAACCTTCCGCATCACCCTTCAAAGCATAGAAGCAACTCAAACAACTTAGAAAATGATCTAGGAATCAATTTTTCTTATTAAATTTTCTAAAGACCTTTTTTCTATCTTTATGAAAATTTTATCCTTTGTAAGCTAATTTGAGCCTAAAAAGGGTATGCTTAATGCGTACCATTAATGATTTTTCTTGTTACACTCAATTTTCAACCATATAACCTAAAAATCTTTTATCTTACCATATGAAATTGGCCACTTTAGGATTAAATGGATTCATGTGAAGTTAATATCATGATGGGTGTAGTGAGAAAACTTTTGGCAGGAGTTATTAATGAAGTCAAGAGAAAAATTACCTTGTGACTACTTTGATATTATTTGGGTATTTTTAGTGCTAGCATCGTAAAAAAAAATCGATTGAGAAAAAGCTAGCATCCATGATAAAATCTACAAGGAAGAAAAAGAATGATGACTTTAGAAAAGGGTATGACTTGGGTATATTTTCTCTCAAAAAGAGTTTTGAATTAAGAAAGTTAAGGAAGTTTAACTTAGTTATTCATTGATCAAGTTAATGGGATTGTTAGTCTATTTTATCTTAGAGTGGCTATTTTTTTTGCCTATCTTATATTCATTCTTTGATAACTATTACCTTAGCCCCATTACAACCTTTGAAAGATCTATGTGATTTTAAGTTTGTTTTGAGTTGTTTAGCGGAGATGATCTTCGGGTTTCGGTGCTAAAGGAGAGGCTTATGGTGTCTTTAGAGTTTCAAGTGCGAAACCATTTGTATGCATATATATACATTCATTCTAAACTTCACTATGTAGTTATATTGATGCTTTAATTTATAAAATACTTAAAATGATTTGGTCTTGCACACACTCAAGGAAATTAACTTATATTGTCTTGGTTGAAGTTATTCTATTTAGAGATTATATTAAGTGATTTTGTTAAAATGCTAAGCTTGGTTATAAAATATAAAATTCTTTGTTCAAGTTTGATTATTTTGAGGAGTTGGATTGTTCTAATTTGCTCGAGAGTGAGCAAGGTTTAAGTGTGGGGTATTTGATAAGTGTGAATTATATATTATTTTTAGTATGTTTTAAGTGTTTTTACTTAGTTAATTTGGTGTAATTAAGGTTGATTTTTAGTTTAAATGTTGATTTGTGTGTTTTAGAAGCTAATTAGAAGTTTTGGTGCTTTTCAGGTATATTTTGCTAGAAAAAGAACTTAATTGCAAAAAGGCAAGAAGTTATGGGCTAAAACAATGAAAAAAAGAAATTCATGCTAGAAAAGATATGTGAAGTCCAGTAGAAGCTTACTTGGCCGTGCATAAGGAAGCTTATTTTCTTGCTTGGCCATGCATCTTCACCAAATGAGTTTAATTAGGCGTGTGTCCCTAGAGCTAAAGTAATGATTGGCCGTGTATCTCCAGCACTTGAAGATTACTTGGCCGTGCATGTTTCTTGGGAGTCGTGCATGGAAATATAAAGGAGTCTGCTTCACCGTGCACTTCCCCAAGTGCATCTCAACAAAGGAAAATTTACTTGGCTGTGTGATATGGACTCCCATGATGCAAAGGATTTCCCAATTAAGAAGAATTCTTTTCCAACTTTAATTCAGGAAGTTTAGAAGGATTCTACAGCTTGTTTTGCCTATAAATATAGGACTAAAGCATCAAGAAAGGATAATCAATCATCAATTATCAAGAGTTTAATAGTTTTTAGTTTTTAAATCTTTTTCTAAAAGCTTTGTTATAGTTTTTAAACATGTGTAATGAGTAGTTTTCTTTAATTTTTGCTAAGAGATACTTGAATCCTTAACTTTTATTATTATGACTTAAGCTTGTGGTTAATTTTAATGCAAGTTTTGATTATTTCTTAGTTCTAAAGCACAATCCTATAATTATTTAGCTAAAGTTTAGTTGTTAACTTGTTTAATTATTGGTTAATAATTGACTTTTAGTTTGATCATTGATATGCATGTTCTTAGGTTAAATTACTTAGGTTAATGCATGATTATATTCTTGATTAGATATAGTTTGTATGTTAAGATTAAGAAAGCTGTAACTAAGAATATATGAAAGTTAAATTACTTGAAAAAGAATTTAATAGACATCTAGGAGATTTAATTCAGATCTTTATGATATGTATTGGATTGATCTTAATAAGAGGATTTTAATGCTTGGAATGATAATCTTAAGTCAAGTTATCTGGTTTTATTTATCTGAATTCTTCATAATCACTTGTGTTGCTTTTTTAATTAAGTCATAATAATATTGGTTAAGGTGGATAGTCCTTTAGTGAAAGTTGCTTTTAAATATTGATTTTTACCTCAATTGATTGCTTACTTTTGTTTTACGTTCAATTATTTCAAATCTCTCATTGTTTTACTTTATTTTCAGTTTTAAAGTTTTTCTTTTAGTTTTTAACCTTCAACATCATAACTTTTGGGATTTCTCTTATTTCTTCTTCACACAAATTTTGTTTTAAAATTCAAATCATTCACACAAATACAAGTTTCCCTTGGGTTCGATATTAGAGGGTCATAATTATATTTTCCTATATTACTCGTCGATCTAGTACACTTGCTAGACACCGGTCATGACCTAAGAAGATTTTGGCATTCGTAGGCAAGTTTATATTATATCAATTCCCTTGTATGGTAGCTGCAGAACTTATTTTTGAGTATTAGTTTTTTTTTCCTTGTACTAGAAGCTTTAATCTAACTTCACATACCTTGAATTTGAGGGATTATTTTATTGACCACATGGGTATGATGCAATTTTGATACGAGGCTAGCTTATATATATATATATATAAGAGAAATAATCAATGGTTTGCTAACTTGCTTATTTTTATGAATTGGCAATTGTGTTAATTGGCGGTTAATAAGAAAATATATGTTGCTGGCTTGCTTATTTTTATCTTTTTTATTTTAGACCTTTGTTAAATTGCTTAGGTTAATGCATGATTATATTCTTGATTAGATATAGTTTGTATGTTAAGATTAAGAAAGCTGTAACTAAGAATATATGAAAGTTAAATTACTTGAAAAAGATTTTAATAGATATCTAGGAGATTTAATTCATATCTTTATGATATGTATTGGATTGATCTTAATAAGAGGATTTTAATGCTTGGAATGATAATCTTAAGTCAAGTTATCTGGTTTTATTTATCTGAATTCTTCATAATCACTTGTGTTGCTTTTTTAATTAAGTCATAATAATATTGGTTAAGGTGGATAGTCCTTTAGTGAAAGTTGCTTTTAAATATTGATTTTTACCTCAATTGATTGCTTACTTTTGTTTTACGTTCAATTATTTCAAATCTCTCATTGTTTTACTTTATTTTCAGTTTTAAAGTTTTGCTTTTAGTTTTTAACCTTCAACATCATAAATTTTGGGATTTCTCTTATTTCTTCTTCACACAAATTTTGTTTTAAAATTCAAATCATTCACACAAATACAAGTTTTCCTTGGGTTCGATATTAGAGGGTCATAGTTATATTTTCCTATATTACTCGTCGATCTAGTACACTTGCTAGACACCGGTCATGACCTAAGAAGATTTTGGCATTCATAGGCAAGTTTATATTATATCAATTCCCTTGTATGGTAGCTGCAGAACTTATTTTTGAGTATTAGTTTTTTTTCCTTGTACTAGAAGCTTTAATCTAACTTCACATACCCTGAATTTGAGGGATTATTTTATTGACCACATGGGTATGATGCAATTTTGATACGAGGCTAGCTTATATATATATATATATATATATATATATATATATATAAGAGAAATAATCAATGGTTTGCTGACTTGCTTATTTTTATGAATTGGCAATTGTGTTAATTGGCGGTTAATAAGAAAATATATGTTGCTGGCTTGCTTATTTTTATCTTTTTTATTTTAGACCTTTGTTCAAGATGAGACTCAAGATGTATCATTCTATTGAAGAATGTCATGAGCTTTTCTCTAAAGGAACCGAAAATGGAGGCATCTCTACTGGATTTAGGTGCGCTTACAAAGGCTTAATCAAGCTTGTTCATGGAAATGGAGACTTTGCTCTGGTTACTGTTAAGAAGCTTAATAGAGATAGCTTATAGGTATCTCTTCTATTCATATATATAAATATATACCTCTTAATTTGGGTGCTGCTAAAGTTTGTTCTCGTAACCACCGTTCTCCCCTAATCGGTCTTAGTTTAAAGGTAAAATGCAATTTACTCTTTAATTAAAATTTGCTTTTGTATTCTTTTCTCCTCTTAAAAATTGATCTTTCAACTATAAATGACATCTTTACATTTGTATTTGAAGAAAGTTCTTGAGAAGAACCATTAGCAAGAGATTTTGAAGAAGATTTTGCTAGTGTGGAGACTAGATTGAAGAAAGTTCTTGACAAAAACCATTAGCAAGAGATTTTGAAGAAGGTTTGCGGGTTTAATAACAGGCTTGGGAAATTTAATTCTCTATATATGATTTTACTGGGTAGTGATTTAGAATAGAAGTCGAGCATGAGTGTGTGGTTTTGCAGCGTGGTCCTTGGGCTGAGGAAAATCAGTTGCCCGAGTGTAATAAGCCACTCAACCGAGTGCTTTTTCCACTTACTTAAAATTATAGTTCTGCTTCTACATGTAAAATTCTCACTTAAGCTTTGGTTAATTTAGTAAGTAAACATATATCTCTTTATTACTTATAATATAGAGACAATTGGACACTTGAAAACTAAACACTTAGCATGTAATTATTTTAATTTAAAGTTTGTTGTTGGAATAGAATAATGGTTGTGTCCAAACTAAGTTGCCAGGTTATAGAAGAATTATTAAATAGTGTTTAAATATGATATTGTGATTTAATTGAATAAATAAAAATAACTAAGAAGTTTAAAATCACAGCAAGCTGTTTATTAGTGTAACAGCAAGCTGAAAATAACAAGTGAATTACCGTATAGCTATTTCATAAAAAGGAAAAACAATGGCAATTGTTATGAAGTGAATAACTGATACAAGGTGATTTAAATGTACTTGATAATTGTAATAATATTAGCAAAACATGGTATTAATATTATCATGTCGCTATATAAATATAAATATTTATAATATGAATATAATTAATGAAATGTTCTTAACTAGTTAAGGCTAAAGTGTATTAGCTTAGAATAATTCTTGAAAGCAGTGGAATTGAAATAATATTTAATCGATAGTGAAGCTATCTTTTGATAGTAATAATCTTTTAAGGATGAGAATAACACTTTAATTGTATTGAACTATATTTATAGTCCTTTTAATAGTCTTTTGCTATAATAGGTAGAGCTTTTCCTATTTGTTATTTAAGCATAATTACTAAAATATTTTGAACCAAAAATAGTATTACCATATTATTAAATGATTATTGGGTAATTCTTTAATGTCAAATTTTAGGATGCCTTTCCTTTTAATTATGTGAAAAGAAATTAAATTGAGGACCAGCTAGGTAATAAGGAAATAATTTTAAGAACAGCCCCTTTTAAAGAAACAGAGAAATTCTCCCAAGTTTATTAAACTTCCAACCGAGGAATAGCTAATTGTAATAATTTAGTTTAATTCGTTCTATTACCATAAATATTTCCATACAGGCATGCCCAAAGCTGATTGATATATTTAAAGAAAGGGTAGAAAATGTCAAGGTAATTTTAGACATTAATGTCATATGTTTAGTCATGTTTCTCCTGGTTAGTGTTCTGATTATGTTGTGATTAGATGGATGTATTCAATACATTCATTGAGCTACTACGTCATATTGGAAATTTTACAAAAGGGCAGATTAACATGGATGAGTCAAGGCAAGTTTCTCATATTTTTAAAACTTCCATTTGTTTCCATTAACTTGAAATACTAATTGTGTTTGAACTTTGCTAAGGGTTTTAATTGTTGTTATTTTGAACTATTGCATGTCCTGTATTTTATTTGGTTTTTCTTCTCTGAGTTATGAGTTGCTTAGCTGCTACTGTGTGTTTTCTCTTAAAACAGTTTTTTTTTTGTGCTCTTACACCATTTTATGTGTTTATTTATTTATTTATGGATTATCTATCTATGTTTTGTGCTATAACAGTCCC
This sequence comes from Excoecaria agallocha, assembly GCA_037975025.1. NCBI lineage: Eukaryota > Viridiplantae > Streptophyta > Magnoliopsida > Malpighiales > Euphorbiaceae > Excoecaria > Excoecaria agallocha. The sequence continues at coordinate 23,095,878 of CM075814.1, read as the reverse complement.
TCTTATTAACTTTTATTTATTTTATGTGTTTATTTATTTATGATTATCTAGCTATCTTGCTATATTTGTGCTATAGTTTGGGGGGGGTATTTAGTCAGTGTGTGGTATAGTGATATGTTGTACATGACATTTAACAAGTATAGTGCTTATAACTTAAATTCTAGTGTTATGTTAGTTGCTTGAATGGCACTGTCACTTGACATGTACAAACTTGATATGAAGGAAACATTAGAGGAAGAACTACGCTAGGCCTTAAGTTATTTTAGGTTATTGTATTGGTTTTTTACTATATTTGCATCTGTAAAACCTAGTCTAGATAATACACACACACACACAAACACACTCTCTCTCTTTCTCTCTCTCTCTCTTATATGTACTTCCCTTGAATTATTAGATAATTATTGAAAATATATAATAAATTTTAGTGATGGAATGGTGATGAATACTTCGTATTAAATTTTTTTTAGGAGGCGGTAAAATTTATCGATGAAAATGTATTGACCATCGCTATATTTGCCTACGGAATGATACATTCCATAGGAAAATTTGGCTATGGAATGCTAATTTTCGTCAATAAATATGGTAAATGATGACAAATTTTTGGTCTTTTACCTTTTGATGGAATTACCGATGGACTATGTTTTTTGTCGGTAAATTTACTGATGAAAAATTTATCATCGGTAAAAGTGGCAACAACTAGTTCTCTAATGTTATTTTCTATTGCTAAATTCCATCGACAATTTGGTTTCCCTAATGAAATTCACTCAATTTCGTTGAGATTTTTATCGGAAAAATGGATTTTTCTAGTAGTTGAATGAAACACTAACTATTGCAATATTTCTAAAGCTTGTAGTTTGATTGTATTGCAAAGTTGATAGATCTAGTGCCACAATAAGGATCCATATGAAGCAAAGTATGAAAGCAGCTAAAACCAATGGTATGGATGCAAAAATTACACCTACTTTTGCCTATTAAAGAAAAGATTAAGAAATTATTACCGAGCCACAAGGAAGGTGATCAAGAACATGACAAAATGCTTTTAAAAGATATTTAAATCACAAGCAATCTGCCATTTCAGTATTTATGGAGTTTTCCCATAGTATCAAATCATGCTGAGTAGTCACAATAATTAAGGTTATAAGTATTAGATAAGCAAATATATTGGCAGACTCATAAATGCATGTAGGGCCCTTGACTTGTATGTGCATATGCAGAAGTTTCCCCAACCTCTTAAAGAAGAAAACTTTTAATTCTTATTGCCAATTCAGTTTACACCCTAATTAAACATGTAACAACTTAATAGTCAAGCACTCATTTCCAGATCTAGCATTCTTTCCAGACCTTTGAAAAGATGATATACTGGAATGATTTTTACATAAAACCTTAGGTAATTCAAACATAAATCAGAAGTTACTCAATCTTGTTTATGTTTTTATAAAAAATTTTTATTGTGAATTAAAAAGTTAATAAATAGGTGCAGCTTTTAGCCATAGGATGATGTTTTTTAATTTCTTTTATTAAAATAATACTATTTGCTTGAATTTTTTAACTATTTTATGCTGTTTGTGTTGAGTTTTCTAAAAAAAAGAATTAACAACTATAATCGATCATCAAATTCTATAAAGATATCAAATTACAATTATAGAATGTTAAATGTGTGCATTTTTGTGTGTGATTGTGTGCATGAAAATAATACTAAGTGTATGGTTGTGTAAGTGTAAAATTACAAATGATATGATCTATCAAAAAAAATTTCAATTGTGCATTCGTGTTTGTTTATAAAATACAATTGACTATTTGGTTTAAGTTATTTAAAAGAAAATGAAACCAGAGTACAAGCTCTTATTTTCTTAATAACTAAACTGAACCAAATAGTCCAACACATTTTGGCTAGCAAGATTTATAGTTTGCACACGATAATGAACAATTCCTACTTAGAATGATTCAAATTTCTGCTAATTGAAAGAAATAAATATCTTGGAGAAGTATTTCAAGGAGTTTACCTACAAATGATGAAATGGTCAATAAAAATGCTCCAAGGATAACATCCTTTCTATTATACTAATAAAGTTATAAACCCATCAGCATCTACACAATCCAAACACATTCTTAAACTAGCTTGATAGTGAAATCATCTATATGTCGCCAGTTGCAACATTCAAAGATCTAAGTAAGCAGAGAGCTATACAACACATAGTTTTCAACTTTACCAACAAACAAAAAGTAAACAAAAATCAGCATTTGATGAGCAAAACAAGTTAAAGCCCAATGAAACATTGGAATAAAAATAAAATTTACCTAACCATTGACAAGCACATCTAGAGTTTAAAAAAAATCAATAATAGCAAAATTCAAGAAAAACAATTCATAGAAAGGCATCATAAGTAACCAAAGAATAGCTAATTAGACCAAGGTTACACTCACTACAGGGACAAGTGCAAAAAATTTCCAACAGACAACCTCTACCTAGAGGCAAATTCTAGAGTCAAATCACAAAGTTCAAAATTTCAGAGAGAGAACACACATACACAAAGAGATAGTATACAAGAAACTCTAATAATCAATTTCATTCTAAACTATCAAATTATACAAATGCACACACGGAGACAAAGAGAGAACAACAGAACTAGCATCAAAGTTGTCACTGAGACTTTAGAAACAAAATTCTCACCTAAACCAAGCATAAATCAACTAATAGACCAACTTATGAAAGAGTTTCAATAAAGAAATAGAATATATATATATATATATTATATATATATATATACACACAGACACACATTTTTTTCCTGGAAAGCAAACCAAATACCACATCAAAGAGATAACAAGAATATAAATTCATATACATGGCCACTTTAATTACAGTAATGAAAGGCAAAAATATAAAAGTATAGAATAGAGAAAGATTACTTGGAGTTAAATTGAAAAGTAGAAGAAGAGGAAGATTGAGGATCAATGAGGACATTTTAAACACAATGCGATCAAAATGTACCATCAACCGGTACTTGCAATCGAATGGGGGGCTATGAAATTCCTCTTCCATTCCACCCTCAACATCTTTATTGTCCATTTTGAAGATCTAAACACATATCCAATTTGAAAAGAAATGTAGAAACCAAAGACAAATCTAAGATTGAAAGAGTAATAATATAAAGAAAATGAAAGAGGCCTTCCTGGACTTGTACACCGATGATTATCGATAATGATGACTATGGCAGTGGGAAGAAGAATAGAGAGAGAGAGGAGAAATGAGGGATGGCAGCTTCCCCTTAGAAAAGAAAAGAATAATAAGGCAAAAAGGAGTAATTAAGGTTTTTTAAAAGATAAAAATATCCCTACCTTCATTTGTACAACATTTGTTGGATGGAGGATGATTTCGTAAATAAATTTATATAGAATTTTTTTATTTAAATCAATAGATATAATATATACACATATTGAATACATATAAATATAAAAATTATTTTATAATTAATGTTTATAAAATATTATTAAAATGTAAAGAAAAAGCAAAATGAGAAGAGAAAAAAATATTATAGCTAATATCTAGTCAATATTATTAAATATTCTAAAAGTGGTCATGCACTCTACGTCCATGTGATTTTTTATCTTATTTAATTATTTTTTATAATTTTAATTTTTTGATTTTTTAAAAATAATTTTTAATCTTAATTAGTAACAATAAATATGTATTTGTATTTTTCATTTATATTATAATGCTTGAAATAATCAAAATTATAAATTTTTAAAAATTTTAATTTAAAATAAGCAAATAATATTATATACAAATATTTTTAAAAATTATTAAAAATAATTATTGAGCATAAATATGTATGTATATCTATTTTTTATTAATATTATAATTTTTAGTGAATTTAATAATCAAAATTAGAAAATTTTTAAAAATTTAATTGAAAACATATAATTAATTAGAGACTAAATTGCCATCGCCACTTCGTCGCTAGAGATTCATTTCAATTAGCGGCTAAATTTTTGTCGCTATATTTTAAGAAATTAATTAGTTTTTAGTGACAAATAATTTTCATCGCTAATTTAGTTGCAAAAATGGTGCCATTCTTGATTGGCAATATTTAGCGATTGTTTTTACTTTTTCATCGCTAAATTTATCACCAAGTTGAACAAATACGTTTTCGTTTTTGAAATTTAAAATAGTCGCTATTCTATCACTACAATTTTAGAATAATTAGCGATTGATTTTCCATCTCTAAGATCATCGCAAAAAATGGCGCGTTTCTTTGGTGCCAAAGTTAGCTAATATTTTTTGTATTCCATCGTTAAACATATGAACAATATACTTTCACAACTGAAATTAAAATTAATCGCTAATCCTTTGCTATTTAGCAATGGAATATATACCGTCGCTAATTCCCTATTTTCTTATAGTGTCCCTTTTGAACCTATTTGAGCATGCTAAATGCATGATAAGATAAATTTTATTATAAAATTTATATCAATACCCTTTAAGCCTAAAAAGCCTTTTTTTTTTTACTATTCTAAGAATTGGCCATTCTAGAAGTAGGTTTGATGCATTTTTCAGAGGTTGCTTAAGTGAGTGTAGTGGTGTACTTAAAATTTTTACAAGTCTAGAGATGGAATATATTGCCAAGTTTAGTTTCCATTTGAAATTCTAGAATGTAAATCCACCTTTATGAAATTATTATAAGTCCTTGCTTATTATTTCAGAAATGATTGAACTAGCTTTTATTCCAAAAAATAAAAAAATTCATGCTCAAAAAGTTAGTAATCATGGTAACTTCTAATTATAGGGTACTTTCTTTATGGAGGGGAAGAGTTCAAAGTTCTCAAGACTTTAATTGAGCTAATATTTTTAAAGTAAGAAATTTTAGAGAATTTTTCTCTTTTATGCTAATTTCTTGAAATAGTTGTTCTGCATTCTAGAGGATTAAGATTTGACAATGATGATGAGACTTATAGGAGTGGAGTTAGAGTACTCTTATTTTTACGAAAGAGTGGTGAATTGAATTAGAGAATGGCTATTCTAAATTTATTTTCTTAAATCCTATCTTTATTTAGCCATACCATAGCCACATTACAACCTATCCAAGTACTAATGATCTTGTCTTGCTTAGAGTTATTTTTGGTTATGACCTTCAGATTCCAGTGTTAAAGGAGAGAGCTATGTAATCTCTTAAAGTACAAGTGCAAAATCACATGTGCAATATTTTATGTATGAATTCTTTTTTTGGTTATCGAATTGCACTAGAATTTTGGTTTTAATTGTATTAAAATTATTTTAGCTTGACACACACTTACAAGTAAGCTAGCTAGTATGGTTTAGTTTGGATCTGTTTGGTTTAGAATTTCATTTAGTGACTTTTGTTGAGTGTTGTTTAATTATTTTTGAATTTGTATTTTTCTATTTTAAAGTTTGGATTTATTAGAATGTGGTGTATTAAGTTGCTTGAGGGTGAGCAAAAGCTAAGTGTGGGGTATTTGATGACTCTAATTTAATGTTTATTTTCAATGTGTTTTTATCTATACTTTTATCTCATTTTGCATGTTTTTACTGTTTTATGTGTTAAATCTTAATCTCTTTGCCAAATTGGATTATTTTGATAATTATTGAATGTTAGTGTGCTTATTGGTGAGTTTTTAACCTTTGTGTAGAATTTTTGCTTAGGTCATTATAACACCTTGATTCTATAACCTAACAATATTACTGAGTCATACATTGTTAATCAATTCTACTATGTTATTACACCATCATAGATACTTTGATCATACTATCGCATCATCATGCTGGTTATCATACATATCGATTAGGTGTTACTATAGTTGTTCACATACTTTATCTCTTTTTGCTACACATACATATTAACACTATACAAGTTTCTAGAACTTTTTAACTATTATATCTCATATGCATTTTAGGGATTACTATCACAATTCTAATATTTTACTTGTTTGTACTTTAGTGTCCATATCATATGGTATACTAGTTGCTTTAGATCATATAAGCATACATTTACTATTCTCTTTGCAAAAGTGAGCTTACACAACTAAACATGCCCAAACTAGATATATCTTTACATACATATAAATGTTAATGCAAAATTATACAAAATATTCATCAAGAAATCCCTACATCAATATCTTTTCTGACTTGTGTTGGCCTTTCCTAATGTAGATATACATTCCTAAGCAAAAGTCTTAACTGCAGAACCTATATGGATAAAATAACTAGTTTTAAGGTATAAAGCTTAGTGGGGATAATTCATGATGGATGACCACTCACAATAGTCATCAACAAATGCACTAAACATGCATCCATTGTAACAAAACATATCAATGATAACTAAAATTATTAATTCTAGCAACATATCAAAGTATATAACCAAAAAGACAACAAAGATAAAAAATATCTTAACATACATAATTCATATGATTGACTGATATTCTCTAAGCATTTAAACTATGATAGAATTGTTGTAATTAGAACCAATCATGTAATCTATCAATAACATCTAAGTATTCATGCTTTGATCCAAATATTGCAATTATAATTATAATTATAATTATAATTAACCTGCCTAAATTCTAAAAGTGGATAATAGGAACGATGGTTACCCATAGGTATCATTTATGTATATATCCATAGGTATTAAGTTTGGTAGATCCAAATGGGAGCAAATGGTAGTCCTATATGGGAACAACAGTAGATCTATATAGGGCCAGGCGGTAGCAGTTAAGGCTCAATCCCTATAGGTGCCTATCTATCTACAACTAAATTTTATATGTAGGCATTACTGTGATTATATTCATTTCATTTATCATACTTGTGCTTTTAATATATAATTTGCACATTTATGTAAAAATATGTTCATATAAGATAATACATAATCTCTAATATGTATACACTTGTATATATGTATAATCAGTATAATACATGTAACTATGAAAGAACATGTATCACCATCTTTATATACTTTATCGTGCTAACATATGCATATAAACTCATGCACATAAGCATGTGAGCATAAAATAAACAACATGATTGATCATATACTGCCTATACATATATATAGATTCTTCAAATTCATAAATACATAGTTTTACATTATGGTGTCATCATGCCTCTATGTACTTATATATCATTGTATAACATCTCCTCTTAGTTAACTAGCATAAACCTCTTTGACTTTCTTGCTTAACATTTCAATCCTATAGTCATGTATAAATTATAATACCATTATTTTCCCCTATAATTATATAATATGCAACATCCTCATGTTTATGATCAAGTTATTGTAAAAAAATATATAAATACTTATAGTACATTTATACATCAAAGAATTAGGTTATAGAAAAATAGGGTAGGCAGATTTTCAACTCTATTTTACATCTTTATTTTGTCATACTAAAGGGCTAAATTGACCAAATTGGTTTTCTAAAAAATGATTTATGTCTCTAGCTTCTCATGCTTTAATTACACTCAATTTGGATAATTAAATTATGAGTTATAACCCAATAATTACATACTATCCAAAAGTACATTTTTTTCCAAAAATAGTTTGTGTGACCACTTTGAGAAATTCGTGGAGTAAAATAGGGATAGAATTTTGTGCTCCTGTAAGTCTAGTTTATCCATAATTTTGTTCCAAAGCATTTTGACCTCTTTAATATGAGGTATGTCCAAAATACTATAACCTGTTTATTGACACTAAGTAGCAGTTATCATTACCAAGACCAGATTTTGTTACAATGTAGAAAATTCATAGAAGAGAATGGGTACAGAATTAAACCAACATTCCTTCACAAAAATTATAATCCTATATGTCTAGTTTTTCTAGCATTTTGCCTCATAAAAATTAGACTTCTCTATCAAGAATTATGTTTAAAAATTTAGAATTTTAAGGAGAGAGTAAAGTGTCCTTAAGCTCCTTCAATTCTTTGCATGTTAAAAAGTTTTCCCCTTTAATTTCATTCCTTCAATAACCACCTTTAAAGTCATATCTCGTTTTAAATTAAACCACTATCTAAAACATAATTTATAATTCACTTAACAACATAACATAAAAATTACAAATTCACCCCTACTATGACCCTAATCATACTTTTTAATGCTCAATTAAATATTAATCAATAATTATACCATTTAGTCATGCAAATTTCTACTACGGTCAAAGTTACGATTTTATAGTCATGCCTGAGATAGATTGGTCTCTACCATAAATCCTGAAGAGTTCCCAAAACTCTCTATTTCATTAAAGGTCACGGCTGAGATATATTGGTCTCTGCCATAACCTAAAGCCTTTTTGAAGAAATCAATCTAGAAGGATTGGTTAAGGCTGAGACAAAATGGTCTCAATCGTGATGCCTTTAAAATTGTAATTGTACCAGCTTGGCCATGGCAGAGACAGATATATCCCAACCTTGACTCTCTTGGGATATAAAAGATAAAGTCTATTTGGCAAGAGGGAGAAGGAGATAAAGATTTTCATTTTCTCTATATTTTCTTCAGTAGCTTGAGGTTTTTAACATTTTCTTTAGTTGTAAACACTTTTATTTTTATTGCTTTTAATAGTTTAAATAGATTAAACACCAAATTTTTATTATCTGATCATAGTTTTAGTTTAGTTTCAATCAAGACTTACTAAGATTGGAGAGGAAAAGCTAGTTTAGATTTTAGATCTAGATTCATCAAATGGTTTAACAATTTCTTTCTTTTTATTTCATTTAACGTGTAGTGAGTAGTGAACTTGGTTCTTGGGGATCTATAAATCCTTAAAGCCATGTAAAACTTTGAGCTATTTTATCATCTATATATGATCGTATGTTTTATTCCTATTTGTGATTATCTCAATGTTTATTTTATGCAAGTATTTTATCATTCTTTTGCTTTAGATGAATGGGTTTACACTTATTTTGATTAAATGTTTGAATGCTCTATTTTTACATGTTATGGTTGTATGTTTAATAATGATTTTGGAAGAAGGCTATTAGATCTATAGTTATTTCTTTGTAGATCTAAAAATAGGTGAAGAATGAATGGGTATTGTGTAGATTGGCTTTGGAATGGGAAATCAATCCATATCTAGGATTTATAAGAACTTTTTTTAAGCTAGCTATTGGATTGTACTCTAGAATGGGAAATCAAATAATTAGAATAGTTAGATTCGAAATAGGATACTTGGGTTTTGTCATGTCATCCATCTTTAGATCATATTAATTTTATGTTAAAAATATAATTTGTATCAGGTATGGGGAGGATTAGAGACTTGAGCAGCATTTTTAGTAATGATTTTATCTTATTTTCTATTTTTATTGCTTTTGATCAATTGCATTGCACTTTCAATTTAATTTACTTTATTTTTGTTTATTTAATTAGAGTAGATATAATTTTAGTCACCAAAATAATTGGGGAATAGTTTGCAAATATAATTAATCAATCGGTTTTGTCTGACAATACAATCTCTTGGGTATGATATTTTTAAGGTCTTAAATATATTCCTCTGTATTACTTTACCGATTCAGTACAAGTGCTGACATCCAATCACTTAGCTAGGTATTTACCTTTAGCACTAATTGCATTGTCCTTAAGGGATTCCCAGTCTTTAAACCCTTTAATTTTTAATCCATCTCTTTGGTATGGACTCACGTTCCTTATGAAAAATCCTGATATGATTTGGAGTATCCGGCTTATGCTTCATCTCCATTACCCAATTTCTTTATCAAGTGAGATACTTATGGAATGATTCTGTAGGCTTTTGCTTTAAGAGCTCTAGGTCTTTTAATGTGATCTCTATTCAGGTACTGTAATCATACTTCTTCAGGAACTCTTTAGCTAGGAGGTCCCAATCTTATTTGATCTATCATTCTAGCCCATAGTGTAATGGCTTTAAATTATAATTTTTGTGAATAGCATTTTTGAGCTATGAATAACAATAGTGGGGTAGTATTAGGTGTAAGCATACTAACACTAATGTATCGAATCCTATTAGAACTCTGAAGTTAAGCATGCTTGGGTGAAAGTAGTACTAGAATAAGTGACCTTTTAGGAAGTGTAAGTGTTGTACCATTAGAAAATGTAAATTAAATCGAGTCTAGTGGTATAAATTGGGGTTAAATTAAGGTCAAATAGGCCCTCAGAATTAACAGTAAAAGAAAATTCAAGGACCGTATCAAGGTTTAACCAAACTTTGACAAACCCAAAAATACTCCACAGACCTTCAAACATTATTTTGATTGGATTGATCTACTTGAAATAATCCCAATTAATATTTGGAAGTGAAAAATAATTTTTCTAACAACTTTGATTTTTTGGGTTTCAGATCGATAAATAGTGTATTTGAGCTTAAAAAATAATATTAGAAATCTCTAAAAAATTATCTAAACATATAGATTCACTTGACATATTATGGAGTAATATTTGATAGTGACAAATTAAATTTATGGTGATTTTAAAAATTGAGTTCCGAATCGGTGAAAATTTACCAAATAGAGAAATAGTATCTGATTGAGTAATAAAGATCAAATAGTAATTTGCCATTATGTGAAAATATTAAGAGAATTAAAAAGTAAATTGGAAATAATAGGTAAAGTGAATATTGCTAAATGGATAATTATGTAATAAATGGTGAAAATAGTGGAAAATAGTTAGAATTATCATCAAATGAACGTGAATAACTTCATTGTAAATAAAGTGTAAAGGAAGGATTACAAAGTAATTAAGAAGACAAAGGGACAATAATTAGATAATAGATCATAAAAAAAGATTAGTCTAATCTAAACAGATTGATAAAATGCGGATTAATAAGGAAAAAATATTATGAATTTAAACAATACTTTTACAAGTAACTAAAAAGGCGCAAGGGCCAAAATCGACAAGTTAGGGATAAATAGGCAAATTCAATTCAACAGGATGAGGCAAACAAAAATTTAAAAAAAGGGTTTGTAATGACTCAAAGTAAGAATAAAATATTATTGATTATTAACATTAAACTATAAGATGAAGATTTAAAATCTACTAGCACAACGAAATACAAATAATAATTTTAGAAAAAAGTAAGTTATAATTTAAGAGTAAAGTAACAAACGAGAGACGAATGGTAAATTGGAAACTAAATTAGGGGCCTAATTGTGAATTAGTAACAAAGGAAGAGATTTGAAAAATATAACTAAAAGCAAATATTAAAATATAAATTGCAGACCAAAATAAAATTATAGCGAAGATGTAAGTATGAAGAATTGAATTGAATTATGAACTTTGAAGTAAAATATAAGAAAATAATATGTGCGAGTAAATATCGGAGGCCTCGACATAGGCCCCAAGAGATTATACATGATTAAAATGGTAATTTAAAATTAATAATGTTGGATTAAGTGATAAATTCAAATTAAGGCCTAAATGGGTAAACTGGTAATTTTATAATATATTATACATGTGAGAAATTACAGCATAATGGTAATTAAGGGTGTGATTGAAATAAAAGAAGTAAGATTGGGGATAGAATTGAGAAGAAGAGAGATTGTTAGGTGGATTTTAGATGGAGAAAGGTTGAGAGAGCTGAATGAGATTTTCATCTCCACTTAGACTCTCTAAATTTTTCATGAGAGAGAAAAAAAAGAATAGTTGAGGTAATTTAGGAGTGCTTTGGTCAGCTACTCTAAGAGAAAGAGCAGACTTTACTTTCTCTTTCTAAAAACTAGTTTTTCTCTCTTTTAAACATTTACAATTTGCTAGAGTATTTGAGAGGAGATAGAATTGATTGTTGGGTGATTCAGGTAATGGTTTCTTCATCCTCTTTACCTTCTTATTCATCTTATTCCTTGTTGAATTGATGGAATCACATTGGAGAGAATAAATGGGTATTTACGTTTGTAGTGGCTCTTTGTAAAAGGTAGAGTAAGTGGTAGCAAAGCCAAGGAAATTGTGAAGGATTGAAGGAGTTTTTAGAACTGCAATAAGAGGTATGGGAACTATAACCAATTTTAGGTTTATAAACCATGCTACCCAAACCTATAAATTGACAAGTTAACACTCACAAAAGGCAACCTCCAACTCCAATAACATTCATTGCACTTCTAGTATCATCCGTCAATCATCATCATACACAATCACAATTGCACCACTCATGCAACCTTAATACACATATATACATTCGCTATTAATTAACATCCACATTATAACATATTAAATTACATGCCAAGTATCCAAAACCTGTTACATAAGAAATCTAATTTCTATATCCTCAAAAGCAGTACATGTATATGCCATTCCATAACTCCTTCATCGTGTCCCTAGTTACCTATCCCTGCATGCAGTCATCAAACCATACACTAAACAATGTTGTTCCCTAGTGGTGTATACAACTACACAAATTTCATTTAAATAAATTATTTTTAATAAATTACCGTTTTAACCCATTAGTGTTACTTTTTCCTAACTTAATTTAATGAGTTCTCTTATTGTCTAAATTTATTACTTAATATTTTTTTATTATCATATTTATTTTTCTTATTAAATCTTACATAATTCTTATTTGAATGTAAAATTACAATTAGGTCCCGAAACATTTTCATTCATCATATTTGGCCTTGTTTGTACTTAATTTTAACCATTTTTTCTTCCTTTGACCTTTATTTTATTTTAAGTGGAAATTTTGCTTTTTGGTCCTTATGCTTATTTATGAAGTGGTAAATTATATTTTGGTCCCTAAACTTTTTCATTAATTATGATTTTTTCCTTCATTATTTAATTGACTATTTTAACCTTATTAACCACATTTTCAGGGCTAAATTACGATTTTACCTCTAGTTTATCGTGTAATTATATTTTTGCCCTTTTTGAAAGTATTAATCATGTTTTTCATATTTTTTAATTAATTACATTTATGATATCTTTTATGCAAAATTTACTATTTGATCCCTATTATCTTATATAATTACAATTTTTCTCTTTCTAAAATTATTAATGACATTTTTCACATTGTTTCTTATTTAATCACCTTTATAATATCCTTTATGCATGATTTACCATATAATCCCTATTTTCTCAAATATTTACAGTTTTTCCCCAATGTTGCCTAGTGGAAATCCACAAACTAGAAATACAGGACGAGGATTGTGTGACTATATGAATATATTGTATGATTGTATGTTTGAGGTGACTACTTGAGTGTAGACATCCATCAGTATGTGTGACATGACTACTTGAGTGTAGCCAACCTTTAGTAGAAATCAAATCTCATAGTGGTACCACGATATATGGGTCCTTGTGGCTAGCCATTATATCCTATGATCCTGGATTACCCACTGTACAATGAGGGCAACTAATTATTTACCATTATGTTATATTTCTACACCAATATTTATGCTATTTCCATTATGTTTCATATTATACATTCTCATTCTTGATCCATTAATCAATATTACAAATGAATTTATAACATACATGGTAAACATCATTCAAAAATGGTGATAAAATGGCATTATAACATGGTATAGCATTCGACCTCGTTAAGTACTCATGCATATCATGTGTTTTCTCATTCTTTTTCATGTCATATACATTCCTAAGATTATTTTATGTATTTATATGTTGACATACATCTGTTTTACCTAAATTGCACTTTGTTACTTATATGTATACAATTATGTTCACATACCAACCGTCATGTCCACATGTTATTTTAAGCTCAAATTAATCATTATGTATGTATTCATCTTAGTATTGCTCATTTTATGCTTAATTTACCAATAAACAAAAAATTATCATATTATACATTATGGTATACCATTCAACCAAGGCATGTTCACCCATTATATGCTTGATATCTTCCTTATTTCTTACTTATGTCATGTAAGAATATCATTTTATTATGTATCTTAAATTATTTCGTATTTTCCATTTTGTTCTTATAGGTAAATAATGTGATTTTTAAGTAAAATTCAAAGAAAAAAATGAAATAGAGTGTTAAAGCAGCTTGAAATCATCTATTTCTCCTCTACTTTGCCTTCCTTCTCTTTGCTCTTTTCTTTCTCTTAAAATTCATCTTTCTGCCAAATTTAGGGAGGAAAAGATCATGAGTTTATGCTATGCGTTTTGACATGAAAATGCTACTCAATAATCATACTAATGATGCTCTATAAAACCATATCAATATCCCTAATTAAATGTAACTAAACTTAATACTTTACCTAATTGGGGTGAGTTTTTCTCACTATAAATTTTTGATCTCCAAGCTTCCTTTTGCTCCAATTCAGTTTTCTAGGATGAAGAGGATGTTGTCTTGTACGTATGGAAGAAATTTGGGCTTAAGATTTGCTAGGAATTGGAAAGAATAGAGAAAAAATGGTGGAGAGGGCTTTTTGGTGGCGATTCAAATTTTTCAAGAGAAAAAGGGGGAAGATGGTAGATTTTTAGGAAGAATTGTAAAGGATTCTTGATCCATTCATAAATTTTACAGATGAAATCACCATATACATGGTAAATAACATTCAAACATGGTGATAATATTATACCATTTGGCCTTATTAATTAATCATGAATATCATTTGTTTTATCATTCTTTTTCATATCATATACATTCCTAAAAACATTTTATGTATTTATATGTTGACATACATCTATTTTACCTTAATAGCTCTTTGCTTCTTATATGTATACCATTATGTTCACATACCAACCATTATGTCCATATGTTATTTTAAGCTCTAATCAATTATAATGTATGTATCCATCTTAGTATTGCTCATTTTATGCTTAATTTACAAATAAACATAAAATTATCATATTATACATTGTGATGTACCTTTCGGCCAAGGCATGTTCACCCATTATATGCTTGATATCTTCCTTATTTTTACATATTTCTTATTAGAATATCATTTTATTATGTTATCTCAAATTATTTCACATTTTCCTTTTAATTCTTATTGTTACATAATGTAATTTTTATGTAAAAGTCAAAGAAATAAATGAAATAGAGTATAGTTTTATATCCAATAACCTTAGAGCAGCTTGAAATCATCTATTCTCCTCCATTTTGCCTTCCTCCTCTTTGCTCTTGAAATAAATGAAATAGAGTATAGTTTTATATCCAATAACCTTAGAGCAGCTTGAAATCATCTATTCTCCTCCATTTTGCCTTCCTCCTCTTTGCTCTTTTCTTTCTCTTGAAATTCACCTTTAGGCCGAGTTTAAGGAGAAGGAAATCATGAGTTTATACTATGTATTTTGACATGAAAATGCTATTAAATAATCATACTAATGATACTTTACAAAACCATATCAATATCCCCAATTAAGTCTAAGAAAAACTCAATACTTTACCTAATTAGAGGGAGTTTCTCTCACAAAAAATTCTCAAACTACAAGTTTCCTTTTGGTCCAATTTAATTTCTAAGATGAAAAGGATATTTTTTAGTATGTGTTGGTGAAATTTAGGCTAGAGATTTTGTTGGAATTGGAAAGAGTAGAGAGAAAAATGGTGGAGAGGGCTTGTAGTGGTAGTTCAAATTTTATAAGAGAAAAGGGGGAAGATGGCAGATTTTTTGGGTAGAATTGTAGAGGATTCTTGATCCATTGATCAATATTACAAATGAAATCACAACATATATGGTAAATAACATTCAAACACGGTGATAAAATTGCATTATCACATGGTATACCATTCGGCCTCATTAAGTACTCATGCATATCATGTGTTTTCTCATTCTTTTTCATGTCATCTACATTCCTAAAATCATTTTACTTATTTATATGTTAACATACATCTATTTTACCTTAATAGCACTTTGTTACTTATATGTACTGTAACACCCTCAATACAATTCATAAGTCCATATTATTTCATTAATATTCTTGTCACAATTAATTCATTTCTCAATCTAGATCGAAATCCAACAGTATGACGGCTTAAAAATTCGTGCTACCAAACCTGTAAAATTCAAATTTGCACTCCCAATATAGTTCTTTCAACTCCTAACTCCAATCAATCAACACAATACTGCTAAAATTTTCATCTCATCACACAAATTCCACAATCATTCACATTTATTCATCAAGTTCATAAAATACTTATATTACATGCCTAATTATAACAATAATTCTAATAAAATTTTACTAGGTTTATACACAACTATATGAGAAAATAAAAACAAAACAGATTGTCTCTCATGTACATGCCGCAACTAGCCCTTCAAATGCTAATCTTGAGTACCTGTCCCTGCACGCAGTCACAAATAACTACACGCTAAGCAACATAGTCACTTAGTGGTGGATACATCTACATAAAATTTCACTTAATTTGTTTTACTCACTAAATTAATTAATTTGTTATTATTCTAATTAAATTCTCATTAATAAATAAATTCCAAATTTATTTTCCACATATCAAATTCCTTCTTCAATTAATTCAAAATTTATCATTTTTATTTAATGTCGATTATTTTCCCGTTCGGTGAACAATTACTATTGTGACTGATTTATTATTCCAGTTTTCTTTATTTGTCGTCTAATTGCATATGACTTTATACATTTTCCCCTGCGTTTTTCACACTTATTATAGTTCTTAATTGTCTCTTAATTTGACAGATTTATTGTTGTCATTTCTACAAATTTTTATTTGCTGGTTTTGTTGTATTACATCTTTTCAACTGCTTTCTCAATACGTTTTTCACATAATTTCATTCCTAATTATTTGTAACCTTCCTTCCTCGAAATTGCTAGTTTATCTTTTATTTCTCCCTTAACCTTTTTTTCTATAAAACTCTTATTTTTCCCTTAATCGAATTCTTTACTTAATCTCTTTTACCGATTTTTTTTTTTATAATTTCATTCTTTATTTCTCAACCTTGACTGTATTAAAATTTTACTCATTAATTAATTAAATTTGTTCGAACTTTGTTTTTATTTCTTCTCAACTTAGTTTTATTATCTCTTTTTCTAATGAATTACGATTTAATTCTCGATCCCTTTATTCCTTGATATTAAATCTTTCTAAATTCTAAGTTTATTTCTTGGCTTTACTTTCGCATATATTCAATTCTATACTACTAAATTCTGTATGACTTCTAATTAAATACAAAATTGTAATTTGGCCCCTGTTTTTATTGAACACTATTTTGATTTCCGTTTATTTTCTCTTTTACTTGTTTAACTCTCTTAGTTTCTTCCGCCCTTAGTACATAGTCTTCACTATTCACTTTTTGCGTATTATTTATTTATGTGGAAAATTTCACTTTAACTCTCATAATTTCCCTTTTGTTTCATACACTCCTAATTTATTCTCATTATTTTAAAATTTTCCTTGAATCTCTTCGATCGTTTATTTTTCTAGGTAAATTTTTACCATCTTCCTTATTTAAAATGAAAAAATTCCAATTTAGTCCTTTAGTTTTGACTTTTCTTCATTTTTACCATTTTTGACTCCAGTTTTGACTTTTGTTTCAATTTAGGTACATCGTTTACGATTAGCCCCTGCAATTGTTTTTATGATGACAATTATATTGTGGCTTATGAACTTTTGCTTATTTACGATTTTATCCTTCATTTAAGTTATTTGATCGCTTTAATTTCTTTAGCCATTATATTTTTATCAATTTACAATTTTACCCTTGAGGTGGACTTTTTCCATAGTTTGACTAACTTTGAGTCTTAAAGTTGACTTTTTCTATTTTAATCAATTTAACTCCAATTTTGATCCAGTTGACTTCTTTTGAGTTTAAATTTATATTAATTATAAAAATTACATTTTAGTCCATAAAAATTTTTCTTTAAGTGGAAAATTACAGTTTCAACTCTATACCTTTTTTTTTAATTATGATTTTGCCCTTTTCATAAATTTTAACTATTTAAACCATTTTAATCATATTTTCATCACTATTTGACCGTTTTACCCCTAGTTAATTGTGTGATTATAATTTTACCCTTATGGAACATATATATCTAATTTTTCCTCTTAAATAATTTTTACTCACATTTGCAACATCCCTAAAGCCAAAATTCTCATTTTTTCATAGTTTTATACAAAATCACCATTTTGCCCCTAGTTGACACCAATAAAAAATCTCGAACTGGATAAACAGGATGAAAATCGGGTGTATTGAAGGGATCGTACATCTAGGTATGACACCAACTCTAGCACTAATACATATAATATGCCGACTATCCTGTCACACATATCATGATCATATCTGGTAATATTTGTTTTATAAACTCATGGTATCCCATGAAATATACTCCTATGGCTAGTCACACTATCCCGAAGTCCTGAAATTACCCACTGACACTATGGGTATAATTCAATCATTACAATTTCATACTTTATGACATTATTGCACTGTTATACATACTCATCGTATTATGTTAACATTGTCATCATTCAAATTTAATTCATTTAAGATTACTAATCATACATTTCATAATTATACACATATATTATAAGAGTAGAATTAAAATAAGCCATTACACACACTAAGGCCATTCGGCCACTTAGGGGTCTTTAGCTTACATAATAATTTATTTTTCTATTTTATGTCATACACATTCCTATATCCATTATAAGTATCATTATGGTACAACACACTTAATTCACATTGAAATTCTTATATTTTACAAACTTTCATCATGATGTACAATTGTACATCACTAACATCATCACTTTTATTTTGATTTTCTCACTAAATTAAGTTCATAGTACCTTAGTTCATCATTATATCAATTTATTTCATCAATTTATACTATGTTACTTAGTTATATAATGTATAATTTAAGGAAAATTCACTAAAATAAATGAAATTAGACGTAGATTGTATCCACTAACCTTATTTTAGATTGTTTACCACCTATTTTTCTTTCTCTTTCCTTTTTCTTCCTTCCTTTCCTTTTTTTTTCTTGTTTTTCCTTTCTATGGTTGAATTTTTAAAGAAATAAAACACAACTTTAGCTCATCATTTGAAGCAATATAAAGTCACTACTATAATTCTCTAGTCCTATTCTACAAGCTTATGCAATTTTCTTTTTAAATTCTACTTAAAACTCATAAAATCACAAAAGTTCACCTTATGGTTTTTACCTTAAATCTTTAATTTCTTGGCCTCTTCTTGATCCAAGCCTTAGTCTGTGTGAAAGAGGATGAATTCCTAAGTATGTGTTTGGAATTAAGGGGTGATATTAGGAGAAAAAAAGCTTAAGTGAGAGAAAATGGTGGAGAGATGTTTCTTGTATATGGGTCGGATATTTTTAAGAAAGAGGAGGAGAATGTTGTAGAAATGGAGATTTTTCCACTTGAATCCAATGGCTTTAAATTTTGAATCCAATGAAAGGGCCAAGATTCACTCATTTACTATTGAATCCAATGGCTTTAAATTTTACTACTTGTCACTCACTTATGCACTTAGGCTCACCCTACTAATTTGAGCTCACTCACACTTGATCACAATCCTAAATTAGTAACTCATATGAAATTTTATGATCAAATTCTCATATTTGACTGTCCAAATGACTATATCTCGATTTTGCATCCTAAAATATGAATTTTTGCTCCCGATGTCAAATTGCCCTGAAATGTTTCCCCGAGTGTTACTACATATTCTAGAACATATGTCAAAACTTTCAGCTTATTTCAACTTCGTTTTGATATACTTTTAGCTTCAGTGGCCTATACTATCAGTCCGAAATCCAAAATTCCAGAATTATCAGAATTGCTATTTTTCAGTTTTCTAGGTGTCATTACACTACTTATAACATGTATGTAAAATTTGGAGTCAATTGGAGGTCTCTAAGGCCTCCGAATGTTTAGTCAAAGTATTGGTCAAACTACATCGAACCGTGAAATTTTTCTTTGTTTGCCCTTTTGAATGTCTATTTGACCCCAATTTTCTCTCAAATTGTACAATTAGACTCAATTTAACATTTACTTTCGTATTTTATATTAAACCCACACTACTCGTTGGGTCACCCATCCTCGGTTTTCCTGGCTTGGGCATGTTTAACCATACACTCTTTTCAAATTTTCTATCCGGTTCAACCCCGACTGCTCTGAAATTTGTCCTTGGGTAACTCATCATGCTCTACAATATGTCCTGCATGACATATGCAAATTTGGGGGCATTACATGTATACCATTATGTTCACAAAATAATTGTTATGTCCACATGTTATTTTAAGCTCAAATTAATCTCAATGTGTGTATTTGTCTTAGTATTGTTCATTTTATTCTTAATTTACCAATAAACATAAAATTTTTTATTATACATTATGATGTACCATTCGGCCAAGGCATGTTCACCTATTATATTCTTGATATCTTCCTCATTTCTTACTTATTTCTTGTTAGAATATCATTTTATTATGCTATCTCAAATTATTTCACATATCCCTTTTAGTTCTTATAGTTATATAATGTTATTTTTAAGTAAAATTCAAAGGAATAAATGAAAAAGAGTGTATTTTTTGTATCTACTAACCTTAAAGTTGCTTGAAATCATCTATTTCTCCTCCACTTTGCCTTCCTTCTCTTTGTTTTTTTTTTCTCTTGAAATTCTCCTTTAGGCCTATTTATGAAGGAGGAAATCATGAGTTTATGCTATGTATTTTGACATGAAAATGCTAATAAATAATCATACTAATAATGTTCTATAAAACCATATCAAAATCCACAATTAAATCTAATAAAAACTCAATACTTTAGCTAATTAGGGTGAGTTTCTCTCACTAGAAATTCTCACTCTCCAAGCTTTTTTTTGCTTTAATTCAATTTCTAGGATGAAAAGAATGTTTTCTAGTATATGTGGGTGAAATTAGGGCTTGAGATTTTGCAGGAATTGGAAAGAGTAGAGAGAAAAATAGTGGAAAGGGGTTTTTGGTGGTGGTTTGTATTTTTTAAGAGAAATGGGGGAAGATGGTAGAATTTTGGGAAAAATTGTAGAGGATTCTAGACATCTCTAGGCTACCTTAAGTCCACCAAACCAATAGTCAAGATTCCTCCATTTATTATTTGATCCAATATCTTATTTTTTAAGTCACTTTGTCATGGTTTCATTGGTTTCTACCCTTCTTTATGCAATATTAATGCATGTAGGTGATTATGAATCATTTCCTAATAACAATTATACCCCTAGATAAATTAAATATGGCATTTAAGCCCACTAATTAATTTAACCTCGATTTTTCACCATTCTTCTGAAATTAATATTTCACTTATCAAAATACTCTAAAATTTTTCCCTGCACGCAATAAAATATGCATAAGAATGTGGTTAAATTTTCAAGTCATTCCAACATCTTTTCGGTATATTTCCAGCTTTGAAGGTAAAATCTATCGGTCCAAAATCTAAAATTCTAAAACCGTTGGAAAAATTATTTTTCACTTCCAATAGCTCATTTATGCTATTTCTAATGGGTTTATGTTATCAAAATAATTTTTGAATGTCTTTATAATATTTTAGGAATTGGTCAAACTTATGGTCAATCCTATTTACGATATCGAGTAAAATTTTCACCGTCTGTTTTGAGAACCTATTTATGCTCATTTTCTTCTCAAATTGCACCACTAGATTCCATTTAACACCTATTATTTGATCAAGTAGTTAAGTAAAACTTTCCACCAGGTCACCAATCATAGTATTTTCTTGGCCTATGCATGTTTAACAATTTTGCACTTTTAAATTTTACTATACTATTCAACTTTAATCACACCAAAAACTATCCTAAGGTTACTATTCATGCTCTAGAATGTACCATATATGTCAGATGCAGATTTGGGGGTGTTACATTTCTCCCCCACTAATAAAAATTTCATCCTCAAAATTTACCTGAATAGGAAAGTTGTGGATATTGCTATTTCATGGTTTCCTCGAGTTTTCAAGTTTCCTCTTCCATGTTATGATGGGTTCAGAGTACTTTGATATCTATTTTTTCCTTAGCGTTTTAACCTTTCTAGCTATAATTCTTACTAGTTCTTGTCATATGACAAATCTGGTCGAAGCTAAACTTCTTTAGGTTTCTTTGATTAAATCTAGTTCCACCAATTTGCTTTCACTATGTTCAGTCCAACACAGGGCATTCTGCTTTTCCTTCCATGTAATGTTTCAAATAGTGCTATTTTGATACTAGACTAATAGCTATTATTACTATATGTGAACTCTGCTAATGGAAGATATTTATCCCAATTGCGCCAAACTCTAGAATGCAACATCTTAGCATACCTTCTAATATCTATTTCATTTGCTCGATTGTCCATCTATTTATGGATGGATAGCAATACTGTAATTCCAAGCAAGTTTCCAATGCTTCTTGAAGTTTCTTCCCAAATTTGGGATGTAAATCGAGGATCTTTGTCAGAGATAATGGAAGAAGGAATGCCATGTAATCTCACAATCTCATTTATGAAAATTTCTGCTGATATTGTTAATGAGAAACCAACTTTTTTTGGTATAAAGTGCACAAGTTTTGCCAATCTATCAACTACTACACAAATGGAATCATTTTCCTTTTAAATCTTGATACATTTTGTTGCTGCCTATATGCACAGCTTAACCAATGTTGTGAACTTTTATCGAGATATTCTTCTTCAATTTTGCATTATCTGCTACACATATTCTCCCTTTTATAATATAAGCAGTCATCTCCATCGAGGGAGTACTCACCATCTTTCTTGATTGTATTTGTGAAATGATAAAAGCTAAGTGTTCATCTTATCTCTGTGTGACCTCTACTTGCTATAACCAACCGGGTCTAAACTATAATTTAGCTACAATTACTCCATTCTGAGTTGTGGCCAATCGTACATTCATAGTCTTTATGACTACTAAGTATTTTCTACTAAGTGCATTAACTACAAAATTTGCCCAACTAGAATTGTAGTCGATTACACTGTCATAGTCTTTGATGAGTTCTAACCATAAAGTCTTCAACCCCTAACTTATTTTTTCAACTGTTCTAATATGGATTTTTTAGGCGGCTGAAATGGTAGCTAATGACATGAATTTAGGGGAGCTAGAGCTTACAATTGCTAATATAACAGATTTGCACCATCTGTGCAAAGTTTGAGGGGTACAACTGCATGAATATATTGTGTGACTATTTGAGTGAAGGGGTGCATGTGCAGCTGGCTAAGGTGCATGTGGAGCTGGTGGCAGTGTATGCTGGCTGGGCTAGCGAGACTGAGCAATAAGAGTTGTCTCACTGACTACTGGACTAGCTATAGCCCCACTCTCAGCATTGCTCGCCATCTTAATCGTTTGAAGATAACCAAAAGCCATGACTATCACTTAAAGTACACAAAAGGGATAGTTAAATTTCAACATTGAATTCCCTTATTCCTTTATGGGATGTACATTTACATGTATCGCTTCAACATTCATTTGCACTTATGGGATTACTCCGATCTTAGGATCTCCTAAACATCATATGGTTATTAATTTAATTACCCTTTTTCATTGTTGGTTAATATCTTAACTTAACTTTTGGCTTCTACTCTAATACTAGCATTGCGATGTTACTATTTATTTGGTATAAATTTCGGCAGAATTATAGCTTGTAAACCGTGCTACCCAAACCTGTAAATTGACAAATTAACACTCCTAAAAGGCAACCTCCACCTTTAATACTCTAATAACATTCAGATCACTTTTAATATCATCCGTCAATCATCATCATACACAATCACAATTACGCCATTTATGCATGCCTTAATATATATATTTATATACATTCACTGTTAATTAATATCCATCTTATAATATATTACATTACATGCCAAGTATCCAAAACCTATTAGATAAGAAATCTAATTTCTACATCCTCAAAATCGACACATGTACACGCCATTTAGCAATGCCTTCATCGAGTCCCTAGTTTCTTGTCCCTGCGTGCAGTCAACAAATTATATGCTAAGTAACATTGTTGCCTAGTGGTGGATACAACTACATAAAATTTTATTCAAAGAAATTATTTTTAATAAATTACCGTTTTACCCTTTTAGTGTTACTTTTTGCCAACTTAATTTAATTAATTTCACTTATTGTCTAAATTTACTACCTAATATTTTTTTATAATCATTTTTATTTTTCTTATTAAATATTACATAATTCTTACTTAAATGTAAAGTTACAATTAGGTTTCTAGACTTTTCATTCATCATAATTGACCATGTTTGACCTTAATTTTGACCATTTTTGCTTCCTTTGACCTTTATTTTATTTTA
Source organism: Excoecaria agallocha (assembly GCA_037975025.1). Classification (NCBI taxonomy): domain Eukaryota; kingdom Viridiplantae; phylum Streptophyta; class Magnoliopsida; order Malpighiales; family Euphorbiaceae; genus Excoecaria; species Excoecaria agallocha. The sequence continues at coordinate 23,071,685 of CM075814.1, read as the reverse complement.
AGTGAAAGTTTTGCTTTTCGATCCTCATGCTTACGTATGAAATGGCAAATTAAAATTTAGTCCCTAAAATTTTTTAATAATTAATATTTTTCCCTTCTTTACTTATTGACTATTTTAACCTTTTTAACCACATTTTAATGCTAAATTATGGTTTACCTTTAATTTATTGCATTTTTACATTTCTGCCCTTTTTAAAACTATTAATCATGTTTTTCACATTATTTCTTAATTAATCACCTTTATGACATATTTTATGAAAAATTTACTATTTGATCCTTGTTTTCTTGTATAATTCAAATTTTACCCTTTCTAAAATTATTAATCACAGTTTTCACATTATTTCTTACTTGATCACCTTTTGTGACATCCTCTATGCACGATTAAACATTTGATCCCTATTTTCTCATATATTTACACTTTTACCCAAGTGTTTTCCATTTTAAATCCTCAAGCTGGATATGCGAGATGAGGACTGTGTGACTATATGAATATACTGTATGACTGTATGTTTGAGGTGACTACTTAGGCATGGCCATTCTTCAATATGTGTGACGTGACTACTTGAGCATAGCTAACCCTTAGTATAAATCTGGTCTCATAGTGGGACTGCGGTATATCTAGCCATTATATCTTATGATCCTAGATTATCCATTGTACACTGAAGGTAACTAATTATTTCCCATTATGTTATATTTCTACACCAATCTTTATGTTATCTCTATTATGTATCATATCATACATTCTCATTTTTGATCCATTCATCAATATTACATATGAAGTGATACCATACATGGTTTATAACATTCAAACAAGGTGACAACATGGCATTATCACATGGTAAACCATTTGGCCTTATTAAGTACTAATGCATATATACATGTTTTCCCATTCTTTTTCATGTCATATACATTCCTAAGATCATTTTATGTATTTATGTGTTGACATACATCTATTTTACCTTAATAACACTTTGCTACTTATATGTTTACCATAATGTTCACATACCAACCGTTATGTCCACATGTTATTTTAAGCTCAAATCAATCATGATGTATGTATTCATCTTAGTATTGCTTAATATATGCTTAATTTACCAATAAACATCAATCATAAATTATACATTATGATGTACCATTAGGCTAAGGCATGTTCACCCATTATATGCTTAATATCTTCCTCATTTCTGACTTATTTCATGTTAGAATATCAATTAATTATGTTATCTCAAATTATTTCACATTTCCATTTTAGTTCTTATAGTTACATATTGTATTTTTTAAGCTAAATTTAAAGATATAAATGAAATAGAGTGTAGTTTTTTATCCACTAACCTTAGATAACTTGAAATATTTATGTCTCGTACGCTTTACCTTTCTCCTCTTTGTTCTTTTCTTTCTCTTGAAATTCACCTTTAGGCTAAATTTAGAGAGGAGGAAATCATGAGTTTATGCTATGTATTTTGACATGAAAATGATACTAAATAATCATACTAATGATGCTTTATAAAACCATATCAAAATATTCAATTAAATCTAATAAAAATTAAAATATTCATGAGTTTATTTTAACATATTCATGTATTTTGCTCAATTAATGATATTTGTTTGATGATAGAAATGGGTTGTTAGTTAGAGGTTGTTACAAAATAAGAAAATAAGGATTTAAAAATAAAATACTAATGAATAATTAAAAATAAAATAATAACAACTATAATAGAATCAACTAAGATTAATGATAAGTAAGTTTGATATGGCAAATATTCTAGAGATAAAATGTTTAGTTAATAAGGGATGTAACACAATATGGATATTTATAAAGTCGAGTAATGAGGACCAAACCATATAATGGATAAGAAAATGAAGTAATGAATGGAAATCAAAATAAGAAAATGGTATGTGGTAATTCAAGCACTAACTTTGAGAATGAGTAATAAAAAATAATATGGTTCTAGAATAATTGTAAGGTTTCAAAAGTACTTAAATAATGACATATGTGTGTTAAAATTGAGGGACAACCTAGTACAAGGGATTGAATTAAGATAAATAACAAATTAGTAAAAATACAAATTAGAAATCGACAAATAGAATAGAGGAAAAAATTGTGAGGATAAGATAATTAACTCTAATGATTTAAAACATTAGATAAAATATAGATCAAAATGAAATTTTTAGTCCTCTCAATGTGTGAGTGTGTTAAATTTGTTAGTTGTGTATCCACCACTAAGCATATTATGCTTAGCGCATAGCTATTTATTGCGCACAACTATTTGAAATATATAAGCCGATACTTAAAGGGATAGGCATTGGACTAGGATGGAGTTGTGCAACAAATAAGATAAATTTTTGTGTCTTGTGTGTGGCATGTATGAGTAGGATTGTATTTTGTACATGTATTATGCTAGAATTATTATTATATTAGAATGTAATATTTATAGTATATGGGTGTTATATATGGTACCAGTCAATGACTGCCACCATAAAACTAAGGTAAAAGTACTCTACCTTTTGCTTTTTTGACAACGTGGTTCCCTTCATAATGAGAGTGTATTATTTTATATGTGCTAAAGGGTTTATTATGCAATCAAATTTAGGTAACTTAGGCATCTTAAACCTTTAGGGCAATAACTCTTCCCCATCTAAGTCTATGTCTTTTAGGTTAATCCTATTACCACTTTATAACAGGCATGCCATTGATTATATTTTCTCTTCTAACTTCTTAAAAGCAACATCTTCAATCCTACGAGTCTTGTCCTTTATCATCACTAGATCATCCTCCCTTCATCTTTTATAAAATCTTCATCGGAAGCAAATAGACTATTTCCTTTTTGTTTAGCTCCTGTAGATGAGGTGCCCCTAATAGTGTTTGGTGGCTCCACTTAGTTCGAGATAGGAGCAGTAGGTGTAGTCCTAGTAGGTGGAGGAAGCACTCCTTCAAATTTTGCAAAAATCTCTTCTTAACCTCTCAAAAAAATTCTATCCAACCATCTATCCAACTCATTGCATTATTCCTATGGTGTTTCCTCGACCATCTTTGACTCCAGTACAATTTCAAAACTGCCTTTCCAAACTGTTTGAATGAATAGTCTATGATTGCCTCAAAAGTCAATGGTAAGAATGATGCATGATGATAATGC